>JAMBUN010000322.1:0-155468 GCA_030271035.1 Microascus cirrosus | reverse complement strand
TAGTTGTATTGTGGTTTCTTCTAGAGAGGTAGAAGAATAGGTTGAATATAGTGGTGACCCTTGGCGGTGTGGAATTTTAAGGTGGCCGGAAGGTGGGGGTGGCCGGAAGGGGGGTCACCAACGTTATGGTTCCACTTGGCTATAACTCAGGGGTATATGCGCTGATGCCTCATTGCTTATACTCTAATTCTCGATAAGGCTAGTTCTAAGGCTTTATGCTCACTAGCATCTGTGGATGCCTGCGTTCGAGACCGCGCTCTAGCACTCCACTGCATCGGAACAGGCTCTAGGAATTTGCAAGTGTGTGGTTTCTTAGTCTGTGGCATTGTAGTAGAACTACAGGGGAAAACAGCCTAATGTGGGTACTATGTTTGCCTTTGTTATAGTTGGTGTGAATGCATCACAAGTCATTCCCAACTATTTTGTAGACTTGAAAAATGTGGATATTAATTAGATCTCTACCATAGAGGTACTTTGAGTTTGCATATCCTGGTACGTCAACCATGCTGTGTAACACTCAGCGTGCCAACAGAACAGCGGTGAACATCCTCAGCCACTCACCGTGCTGTTTTTGCTGCTGCAAGGCTTTCAAGTACTTATGTGAACCTGTACGTCAGGCATATTATGATTAGGCAACGCTATAGGCAGCAAACTTCATCTTCCCCATCTTCTTTCTTCGCGCCTTGTTCCACGAAGTTAGCTTACTCAATAGCACAACGCAGTCTGCAAGACGAAGCTCAATCCTGATGTACTGGCTCATATTGCGAACGATTGTTCCCCCTGTGACATGGCAGACGCTGCCGGCCTGGCCGTCGGCTTCGTGTCTGGGTCTCCAGGTCACCAGCGGCATCACATCGTGCATCGACGCCCTCAACTGCCGCGAAAAGGACATCGCGTCAGTAAGACGACAGAATGACTCTCTGCAAAACATCCCCAAGAGTATGGAGACATCGCTCTCCCAATCCCAGACTAACCACGAGGTCGATACGGATACGGTGCGCAAGGTGGTTACTTCTCAGATTTCTACAGGTTCTGCCCCTCATCGTGGCTAGTGTTATTGCTCCGATCTGAAGTAGGAACGTCGATGGATCTACTATACATAGAGAACTATGGGGCAGTAACGTCTCTCACCCACAACCGGGCCACCCCCCCCCGACCGGGCCACCCCAAAATCCCTCACCGCCATTTGAACCCACCCTTTTCAACCTACAATATCTTTACGAATTTAATCCCAAATCTTTTCAGACTTTGCATATTACTACTTTTATAGAAGATGCCAAACTTAGCGGAATATAAAGTCAATCAGGCCTTGGATTCTATTACGAATGGCCAGTCTCTTCGCAAGGCTTTGATTTCCTGGGGCGTTCTAAGGGCAACTCTTTAATAAAGGCTCTAAGGGGTCTAACTTAAGGATAAGGCCTTTTCTAGCTTCCAGAAGCTATCCCCGACCTAGGAAAACTATCTAGTAGAATAGATACAGGTCTAGGCTGCTCTAGGGCTCTGTTACGATAGTGCACCTGTTCCTACCGCTGCGCCAAAAGATCAGGCGATTGATCGCAGTGTCAGCAACCAATCCAGGTGCTCCGCATGCTTATATAGTGTCAAACCGTAACAGGCTCCTACTAACCTATTAATAAATCAGGGAATTTGCTAAGCAGATCCTACGCCTATAAGGAGGCCCCCAGACCTTTAGAAAGAAATGGTTCTAAGCCTTTCTTTGTCATAATCCTTTAATAAAGGTCTAAAGAGCTAGATCTATTAAGTCTGAGCGTATTAACAGTGCATTAACTGACAAAATCAGGGCCTGGTTTTAATATCTATCTATCTCCCAGAGATCAAGGCTATCTAGCCAGCTAACCGGTATATTATAGATAAGACTGGTATTCTAGAAGGCTAAGGCTCTAATGGACTAGTCTTAGGATCTGCTAGAGCCTGAAATCTACAGAAAAAACAGCCTGGATCTCAGGCCTAGATAACCCTGATCGAGTATATTAGTGCTACTGGCTTAACAGTGCTACCTCTTATTATCTATAAGGGCAAGTCAGTTCAGCAGTAATAGTTTCCCTTAGATCTTTGACCTTATACGAACTAGAAGTTCTATTTAACAGAAAACAGATAGACAGATAATAAGACAGCTGTCTACTAGCTTAAGGAAGTCTTTATCCCTATAACCTAACCTATAGATCTAACTATAGCCTAGCTCCTGATCCTAGACAGTTATAAAAGCTATAAGCCTATAGATTTTATATATCTTTATTATATATATAATATACACCTACTTTACCTACCTCTTTATATATCCTATATCCTTTAGCCCTTAGATCAGTTAGTTTTTAGGCCATTAAAGGCTGCCTATAGAAAGGAGCTAGGATACCTGGAACAATAGAACGATTCTACAGTAGTAGGCAAAAGGGCCTTCCTTAACTCCTACCAGAAGGTATGCCAGTCAGCCCCAACAGCCCAGAATATACGGCCTGGTTAGAAATCAACAGGTCTATAGCCAGTATCCCTGGCCTGACCCCTCCTCAGTCTACTACTACTTAAGAATTCCACCAAGGCTAGCAGTAAGGTCAACTCTGCCCTAGATAGGACCCCTAAGTCTAGACCTATCCAGCAGTAGGATATAGCTATATCTGCAGTCACATAGTCGAGCCCTAGAAAGGGTATTGATCTTCAGGACCAGCTAGCCCTATATAGCCAACTAGATCAACCTACTAGTACGCAACAGCTATTATTCCAGAAGGTCTAAAAAGGTTTTAACAAGAAGGACAACTAACTATCTACCCTATAACGTAGGGTCTAAGCCTGTGAAGAGCAGGTTGAGGCTATAAGGCCTAGGAAAAAGAAGAGGGTCCAGATCAGCCCTAATTCGAAGTTTGCTGATATCGAAGCTATCTATAAGGCCCAAATTGAGGCAGGCGATAAAACTGATAGTACGGCTGAATCCAGCGATTCTGAATTACCTAGTGAGCCAGAAGACTGTATTATTGTGGTATCAAAACGGGTTGAAAAATCGGGTTGAAGGGAGGGTGTGTTTTTTGATAGTTGGATTTTGGGGTGGCCCGGTCGGGGGGGTGGCCCGGTTGTGGGTGAGAGACGTTATGCGGGAGAAAGTACCAATGCCACTCTCTGGCAAAAAGCTCAACTCGTATATTATGCCCACGCTATTAGCAGTCAACCGAATTGAGTTCACTTTCTTGTGGAGCAACCAAGCGCTTGGGGCGGGCCGAACCGATTCTAATCGCCAGACTACGTTAGTGCGGTTTCGGTTTCTGGGGAGATATATCATGCAGCCTATTCAACTTCGGCATTTCCGACTAACCTTCTGACCGGATCCGTCATGTCCCGCCACGAAAGTCGGACCGGGCTAGTGCTGACTACGGATCACCCTGTTAGCACCCTTTTAGTTAGCGGACCACGCCCCGCCTCATGCAGATGCACATCTTTCGGCAATCCTATTGGCCTCACAACATTTGGCCAGCAGCGACGGGTTATTTCAGCCGCTTGGACGATCACCCACAAAATCCCGCCCTAAAAAAAAGGTGCCGTCTAGCAATCAACCATCATCCGCCATCGCCCTAGTCAATCGGAGCCATTCGCTGACATCTCGTGTAAGGAGACCGGGCTTCCCTCGCCGCAGTGAGAATGCCGCCTCGCTATTTCAGGAAGTCCTGGTTCAAAAGCAGGCGGCAGGCACCACCCACCCAGCCTGCCGTGACTGTTCCGTCTACAGCTTCGCCAACGTCTTCGCCGGCAGCTACTCAGCTAGTGTCTGAACCAGCACCTCGGTCAACATATCCTCCAGACCCCTTTCCCTGCCCCGAAACCTCATCGCTGAGCCTCCAAGAGCGTCTTTGGAACCAGGCATACGACGAGCTCAAAGTGAACGAGTCCAAAGTAGTCGAAGCATACGAGACGATCCTATCAGCCGAACTTAACAGAGCCGACCCGACCTCTTTGACCGTCAAATCCAGGGAAATCAAGATAGGACAGACTCGGGAGACGAGATGGGGCCAAATGAAGCAGCTAGTCCAGGCCGGACTGGAACAGACGCAGAAAGCAGCAGCCACCAAGCGAGCAATTGATGACGGGTTGCAAGCCGTGCAGGCCGTAAAGGGAGTAATGGACAAGGCGGTTCAAGCTGCTCCAGAAGCTGCCGTCGCTTGGGTCGGCGTCTGCTTCGGGCTCGAGGTTGGATTACCTTCTGCAATCCAAAGAGGTCTAAGACCTTGGCACCGCTGACAACCCAAACTGACAGATCCTCTCGAACCCTGTCACTGAGGCAGGCATCAATCGTCGAGGAATCGCCTATGTAATTTCGAGAATGGAGTGGTACTGGAACTTGGTGGACCTGCTTCTCGATGAGAACAAGGCAGAGAAATCCTCTGCAGGACTGCGGGAAGAGCTAGAGAAACACGTCTCCCAGCTGTACCAGAAACTCCTCCTCTACGAGATCAAGAGCGTCTGCCTTTACCGCCGAAACCAGGCCGCCGTCATCTTGAGAGATATGTTCAAGCTTGATGACTGGGCCGGCCAGCTGAACGAAATTCAAGACGCAGAGGCCGCCGTGAAACTGGACTCTGAGCAGTACAATACGGAACAGGTAAAATCGTATCTTCTGAGTCTTGCCAATAACGCACGCTCCCAAGGCCAGAAACTTGAAGATATCCATTCATCCATCAAGGACCAAACACGACTGCAAGAGAAGAGGCACCAAGACGAGAAGGACGAGCAATGCCTTAAGGACCTGCGCGGAACTGATCCGCACGGGACAGACCCACGCGACGATAAGACGCGCATCCAATATAGTAAAGGGGGTCTTCTTCGGGACTCTTACCTCTGGGTCCTCAATCATCATGACTTCCGACGATTCCGCGACAGCCAGCAGGGCCAGCTGCTCTGGATCAAAGGCGATCCGGGAAAGGGAAAGACGATGTTGCTGTGCGGCATTATCGACGAGATGGAGAAGGAACCTAATAATTACCTATCATATTTCTTCTGCCAGGCTACCGAGGCACGACTAAGTAACGCAACGGCTGTCCTGCGCGGTCTGATCTATCTTCTCGTCGACCAACGGCCGTCCCTCATTGCACATGTTCGGGAAAGGTACGACCGTGCAGGTAGGCAGCTGTTCGTGGATAGGAATGCCTGGCAGGCCCTGTCCAAGATACTCACAGCTATGCTGGGCGATCCGGACTCGAGCGGTGCGATTCTGGCTGTTGACGCTCTTGACGAATGTACAACCAATCGACAATTACTTCTCGATTTTATTATCAATTCTCCACCTACCGTTAAGTGGATCGTATCCAGTCGCAACTGGTCAGACATTGAAGAGAAACTGGATACTGCGAAGCAGTGTGTCAGAGTGGACCTTGAATTGAATCAGCGCTCTATTTCCACAGCCGTTGACACCTATATCGGATATAAGGTAGATCAGTTGGCACGCAACAAGAAGTATGACCGGGAAATAAGGGATGCCGTCTACAGCCACTTGACTAAAAATGCGGATGGTACATTCCTCTGGGTAGCCTTGGTTTGTCAAGAGCTTGCAGGTGCCCAGGTCCGGAAACGACATACGCTTTCTAAGTTGGAGTCATTCCCACCTGGACTTGACTCCCTCTACAAGCAAATGATTGGAAACATCCACGGTTCGATTGATGAAAACCTTTGCAGAGAGATCCTCGCTACTGTCTCAGTTGTCTATCGTCCCCTTGCTGTAGTGGAGCTGAAAGTCCTGTCTAAGTCACTCGAGAACTTTGATTGCGACGACTTGGAAGATATCATCGGGTCCTGTGGCTCTTTCTTAACTCTTCGAAAGGGTGTCGTTTCCTTTGTACATCAATCAGCAAAGGATTTTCTGCTCAACAAGGCATCCGACTTCATCCTTCCTTCTGGCCTTGCGCACCAGCACCGACGCATCTTCTCCAGATCATTAGAGGTTCTGAAGACGCTCCGCCGCGACATTTACAACCTACGTGCGCCGGGAATTTCGCGCGGCCAAGTCGCACCACCTAAACCTGACCCATTAGCCCCAATAGAATATCCTTGCGTCTCCTGGGTAGACCATCTTAGCGACTCGAAGCCATCGACGATGATAAGAGACAAGGACTTAGAGGACGGCGGCGCCGTCCATGACTTCATTCGACAGAAGTATCTATATTGGTTGGAATCTCTCAGTCTACTAGGAAACCTGCCAGAGGGAGTCATAGCAGTACAAAAGCTCGAAGCCTTAGTAGTAAGTTCTCGTCATTCCTACCAATTTGTAGAGAGGTAACGGGGTAACCTAAACATTTTCGCAGGGAAGCACGGGAACTCAACAACTGAAAGATCTCCTTCGAGATGCACGCCGATTTGCCCTTTCGCATAAACAGGCAATAGAGATTGCTCCGCTACAGACTTATGTGTCAGCACTTGTGTTTAGTCCTAACCGTAGCCTAGTCAGAGAGTTCTTTAAGAAAGAAGAGCCAGATTGGATAGTATTAAAGCCGAGAACAGAAGCAAACTGGGATTCTTGCCTACAGACGCTCGAGGGCCACGATAACGAGGTCAACTCGGTTATCTTCTCAGCCGACGGCCAGCGGCTCGTATCTGCTTCAGACGATAAGACCATCAGGATCTGGGATGCCGGCTCAGGCGCGTGCCTCCAGATCCTTGAGGGCCACGATGACTCGGTCAACTCGGTCGTCTTCTCAGCTGATGGCCAGCAGCTCGCATCTGCTTCAGACGATAAGACTATCAGGATCTGGGATGCCGGCTCAGGCGCGTGCCTCCAGATCCTCGAGGGCCACGATGACTGGGTCAGGTCGGTCGTATTCTCAGCGGACGGCAAGCAGCTCGCATCCGGATCACGCGATGAGACCATCAGGATCTGGGATACCGGCTCAGGTACATGCCTTCAGACCCTCAAGGGCCAGTATGGGTGGATCGAGTCGGTCGTCTTCTCAACTAACGGCCAGCGGCTCGTATCTGCCTCACGCGATAAGACCGTCAGGATTTGGGATGCCGGCTCAGGTGCGTGCATCCAGACGCTCGAGGGCCACGATGACTGGGTCAGGTCGGTCTTCTTCTCAGCTGATGGCCAGCAGCTTGCATCTGCCTCAGATGATGAGACCATAAGGATCTGGGATGCCGGCTCAGGGGCGTGCCTCCAGACCCTCGAGGGCCACGATGACTCGGTCAGGTCTGCCGTCTTCTCAGCTGACGGCAAGCAGCTTGCATCCGCCTCACGCGATGGGACCATCAGGATCTGGGATGCCAGCTCAGGCACGTGCCTCCAGACCCTCGAGAGCCACGATGGGTGGGTCGAGTCTGTTGTCTTCTCAGCTGAGGGCAAGCGACTTGCATCCGCCTCAAGCGATAAAATCAGGATTTGGGATGCCGGCTCAGGCGCGTGCCTCCAGACCCTCGAGGGCCAAGATGGCAGGGTCGAGTCGGTCGTCCTCTCAGGTGACCGACAGACCTTCGAGAGCCACGATGACTCGGTCAACTCGGTTGTATTCTCAATGGACGGCCAGCGGCTCGCATCCGCTTCAGACGATAAGACTATCAGGATCTGGGATGCCAGCACAGGCGCGTGCCTCCAGACCCTCGAGGGCCACGATGCCTGGGTCAGGTCGGTCGTCTTCTCAGCTGACGGCAAGCGGCTCGCATCCGGATCACGCGATAAGACCATCAGGATCTGGGATGCTGGCTCAGGCGCGTGCCTCCAGGCTCTCGAGGGCCATGATGGCTGGGTCGAGTTGGTTGTCTTCTCAGCGGACGGCAACCGACTCGCATCCGCTTCAGGCGTTGATACGACCATCAAGATCTGGGATACCAGCTCAGGCGCGTGCCTCCAGACCCTCGAGGGCCACGATGCCTGGGTCGAGTCGGTCGTCTTCTCAACTAACGGTAAGCGGCTCGCATCTGCCTCACGCGATAAGACCATCAGGATCTGGGATGTTGGCTCAGGCGCGTGCCTCCAAACCCTCGAGTGTCACGATAGCTCGGTCACATTATCCTTTGACGACAGCGCAGGTTCATACCTAAACGTTACAGGCATCGGCCGTATAAAGCTAGCTGATAACCCTGAAGCCCTTATAGGACTCCCAGGTCCGCCTCAATATTTAGGTTCAAACCAAAGTCAAAAACCGAGCCCCCGTGGCTACCGATTAAGTCTTAACAGCCACTGGATTACATGGAATGACCATAACATATTATGGCTTCCACCCAACTATCGGCCGTGGACATTCGCCGTTTCTTCCTCTACGTTGCCGTCCACCGTAACTTTTGCTCTTGGATGTCTTTCAGGGAAGGTCGTGCTGATCGGACTCTCGGATTCGGAACCGTCCTCCGCATTGCAGCAGGAAGGCATGAAATAATCCTTATGAAATTTCATTTTTCCTTTCTTCTTTCCGCTCCCTCTCTAGCTCCCTGTTCATTACGTCTTTGCTAGTCAAAGGTTATAGGAGGTACTGATTGCGGGTAGAGTGCAAACAATTGTTAGATGCGCTTCCTATCGGCTAGTCCAGCACTTATGCATACTCTTAAGGTTTCTCGAGGATTCGAGGATATCTGTAGTATGTAGTGTACTAAATATCACTCTTGGAGGTGAGAGTGGGCAGGTATGCCTGCTCAGAGTCGTCAAATGAGCTATCCAGATAAACCGCACTTTGCACACCAGGGTCCTGAAGGATTGATAATGGAAAGGGAGACCCGGGTTTAAGGTTTGCCGCAATAAGTATGTATATAGTATAAATGTTAAGATACCCCAAGGGCAGATACATAGTATAGGAAAAATTACTGTGTGCTACGAATGGACTACCCTTCATGGAAAAGTTTCCATGTTAAAACCCGGACGCTGAACCTGATCTTGGCTGTAAAGACAGGGTCAGACAACTAATTCCAGTTACGTGTCTACAGCCGGCGAATTCTGCTATGTCAGAGTATGGTGCGTTGAAAACCGGGGCGGGGCAGGCGAGCGCGACTTGACCGACCTGGCGTGAAGGGATCCTTGCTAGGAAAGGCATGGCCAGCTAATAGCTTTGCATACTTTGTCCTTCAACCTCATCCTCCAAGTTCATCGATCTCAACAGTTGCGGTGGGGCGCAGATCATACCCCATATCAGGAACAGCTTTTGCAACCTTCGGTCGCTGCCGTTCCCTTCGCAAAGCGACTTTCCTTGTTAGGCATACCTCTTTCCTTGACAGGAACTCCAGCACTCCCCGCACTGACTTGCGCCGACAGTGTTCCATTGGGCCGCAACGAAGGAGGTTATAATTCACCTATTGTAGGACAACCGTGGACTGTCGCCTTACAACCAATCACTGCGGCATATCCACCCCTGGAGACGCCCCGTATATATAACCTAAGAGTTGATTTCAACGGGAGTAAGCCCTAGTAGTACAAACCCCAACGCAACCAGGTAGCACGACTGTACAATAATACGACCACGGCCCCATAGGTAGGGGGCAACTCGCGGGGCGCCAACACTACGCCAAGAATGACGCGATCCTGTGGCATATGGGAACTTTGGGAAACACAACCAGCAGCGACACGAGCGAGTTTGACTTGAATGCAACGCAAGCTGGAGGCGGAGGGGCGGTGAACACTGCGAACTTCGCTTGCCTGCTTTGAGTGCTAGGTGGATTAAGGGCCAGCACGAAATGTATAGGTCGCGCAAGTAGAAGGGTCTCCCCTGTTTTCGAAATACTAGCAGCCTATAGGACTGGCTTATATGCCTTGCTGCGGTCGAGCGTCGTAATATTGGCATCGGAATTACACCCGCATGCAAGATCGAAGCTAAAAAGTCCCCGAGAATACGTGCGTCAACCCACCATGTTCGCACAGTAAGACCCTACAGGCACAGTACTGGATTCTGGGTGCCGGAATCCCCCCCCACCCCCACCGCAGGCCTTAGCGAGTTCGGCTCGGAGTGCGATGGCAAGTTAATTAATATATTCGTGCATGGTATTGCAGCGAAGTTGGGGGCCACTGATTGCACCACTCCCACCACATCGCTACCCCGAACCTGTAATACGATCTCGAAAAAGAAGGTGTGAGAAGACCAAGCTCAAAGAAAGTTCCTATGGCACCTCCTCGATCCGCCTTCCCATTTGGGACGGTGTCGCTACTTCGGAACAACCCGTCTATCTACCATTCCCTTCTCAATCCCCACGGAGCCCTGTCTCGCGCGGCCCCAGAGATCCCAGATTGCCGAATGAAGAAAGTGTTGTGGGGCACTATCTGCCGAGCCGAGTGACCCTTCCGGTCATTTGGCAGCGATAAGGGTGCTCGACCCACGATACCTCCTAACTAAAGCGGGAAGATGCGCCGTGTCTGATAGCCACGCGACGTCCATTTGTGAGCGATTTGCAATCGCAAGGGCTTCGCACGGGATTTCGGAGTACCCCAGATTGAGACCGTTCTCCGTGGGCCTTCGCTCGCTGGACAGTTGCTCTGCTCGCGCAAAGGTGCTGCCATGGTATTTTCGGGTCCGCGCGCGGCAGACTAGGCGCCTAGGCACGGCCGTGGCGCATTTGAGCTGCCCTCACGGGAAATCGACCAAGGAAATGGGAGCGATTGTGTCAGCTTGGGATGACTTCCCACGAGGGCAGCTCCGAACGACATCACAGTTCTCATCAAGGAAAAGCGAAATATAAATATTGAGATTCACCTCCATGATATTGACTCTCTTTATCCCACGCACCACAGCACCACAGCTCTAGCGACAAAGCTCCAAGTCACCACGTGCTCTCTTGCTAAATCCAGCCCCAGAACACCTCCTAGGCATCATTCCAAAATGAAGATCTCCCTGATACTCGCTGTCCTTCCCCTGGCCCTCGCCCGTCCCTCCACTCTCCGCCGCAGGGAGCAGCCCGCCCCCGTGCTCCTCGCTCGTGACGATGAAGGGATCCCCAACAAGTACATCGTTGTTCTGAACGAGGATGAGGGCAAGGTCTCTATACAGAGCACCATCGACACCTTGGACGTCGAGCCTGATCACGTTTACGATGCGGAGGGCTTCAAGGGCTTCGCTGCCGAGCTCGATGACGATGCGCTCGCTTCGCTGCAGGATGACCCCACCGTAAGCTTAGCACCTTTTACTTCATTGTACTGCATATGTAGGGGGGGTGTTTAATCTAACCTTTGATTGCGCGTGCAGGTCGAGTACATTGAGCAGGACGCTGTGGTCACTATCAATGAGTACACCACCCAGACTGGTGCGCCCTGGGGCCTTGCCCGCCTGTCATCCAAGACGCCGGGAAAGACGTCGTATACCTACGACACCTCTGGCGGCGAGGGTACCTGCTCCTACGTCATTGACACCGGTATCTACACCGGCCACTCGGTACGTTACTCACTGTCACACCAGACACCAGCCCTACACATATAAATCAATAAACCCACCTGCATAAATAAATCGAAAGCTAATAACCAATATCCAGCAATTCGGGGGCCGTGCCTCTTTCCTGGCCAATTTTGCTGACAACAGTAACTCTGATGGTAACGGCCACGGCACCCACGTAGCGGGGACTATCGGCGCCTCGACTTACGGCGTGGCCAAGAAGACGAACCTCTACGCTGTCAAGGTCCTCGACGCCAGCGGCTCTGGAACTAAGTAAGCCTGCTTCCTTCCTCCATATTAAAGAATCCGTTTGTCTTACACGGCATTAGCTCTGGCGTCATAGCTGGCATCAACTTCGTTGCCTCTGACGCTCGCACCCGCTCGTGCCCTAACGGCGCTGTCGCCAACATGTCCCTTGGTGGAAGCCGGTCCACTGCTGTCAACAGTGCTGCTGCCGCCCTTGTCCGAGCTGGCGTGTTCCTGGCCGTCGCGGCCGGCAACGAGAACGTCGACGCTGCAAACTCGTCCCCTGCCTCAGAGCCCACCGCGTGCACTGTCGGAGCCACCACTTCTAGCGACGGGCGCTCCAGCTTCTCGAACTATGGCTCTGTGGTTGACATTTTCGCTCCGGGCACCTCGATCCTGAGCACCTGGATTGGCGGCTCCTCGGCTACCGTACGTGACACCTATCCTCCCAGTATATTTTGTTACTGTGCTAATCGGTGGTACTTTTTAGAACACCATCTCTGGTACCTCTATGGCTTCGCCCCACATTGCTGGCCTTGCGGCCTACCTCCTTGCCTTTGAGGGCCAGAAGAGCCCGGCCCAGCTCTGCAGCTACATCGCTAGCACGTCGAACAAGAACCTCCTGTCTGGAATTCCTAGTGGTACTGTCAACGCCCTCGCTTTCAACGGCAACCCTTCTGCCTCTTAGATGGCGGTAGTATCTGCCTGCAAGTGTGAGGATGTCTGAGGTTCCCGGAACTGGGAGACTGCCTGTAGTAAACCGGGCTTGAGTTGTGAATAGTGGAATGAACATGTTAGTATGGACTACTGTTCTATATTACTCTTTAGTAAATCAGAAACAGGCGCGATTTTTATAATTTGGTGTAAGAGCAACGCATTATGTACTCCACGTCCTCAAGAACTGCCATCTAAGATACTTCCACTTTACAACTTTGCAAGTCCTCGCGTCAAATCAAAACCAACAAGCTACTTTGCCCTCGTACGTTATTAATGACACGGCGGGGACACCCTGTCACATAAAGTAGTTTTCTATTCGCTTCAAGTAGAAACCATGTAAAAGAGAGCTATATTATACTTCTCTAAGTATCGAAGAATGAAGTCGACCGGCCAACCTGGTGCTTATGATCCTATCCCCGAGACAGAATTTTGCAGGTATCAGTCTTTTCCCTTTTAGGTCCACTCTAGAAAGCGAACCAACGTTAGCAGAATGCTCCCGCAATAGCAATCACAAAGATTTAGGGACCAAAAAAAAGGACGACGGACATGTATTTGAATCTCCCATACTCCATCCTGCTCCTCGCTTACAGTCGATAACCAGCTGGCTGAAGTTGCTGACACGGCTGTCCGCGCTGTAGAGTATGCAGTGGACTTTCCTCTCCCTCGCCATCACACTGGAAATGATGTGCGTGTTCTGCGCTATGGGGTAAGAGTGCTTCCTTGGCACGCCATGGAAGAGGTCGACACCGCCAAAGCGCTGGCTGCCCATACCCGCCTCATTAGGCGGTAAATCCTCTAGTCTGGGCAGCTTGAGGGTTGACACAAAATAGCTCAGCGTTGAAGCACCGGTTATAAACATCACATATTCCCCCTCTTCTTCACAAGCGGGCCACCGGAAGGAATGAGCAGGGATTTTCTCCTGTGGGAGGGTCGTGAAGCCGTTGCCACAGTGTCGGGAGATTATTAGCGGCGGGGGTGTTTAACGAGGTGGGATCGGCTATAGACGAAGAGGGCACTTCAGGTGTCTTCATAAAGGCCGACGGTGATCTCAGACAAGAGCGCGTCCATAGTAGATTCGGTTGGATGGAAACACCTTCCGGATATCACGTCGAAAGTGTAGCTGTCTCCTCCCAAACGACATCATTCACTCTGTGAAGTCTCATCCTGGTATTTAACGACCATCTCGGACTTGCTGTGAACCTTCCCGCTGGGTTCCGGGGCATCACCTCCGTTAGGATAGATGCATATCATCCAGACTGTCTCACCGGATCCTGCGGAATTCGTAACGAAGAGCTCCTCGTATCCAGTAGGCTTAAAGTCCATTCGCCAGAACACCCGTCGGCCCGCTGCAGTGGCTGTGAGGGCTTATGGAGCCGCCAAGGGTTAATTAGAGGACGGGGTAAGAATTCAGCGAGCGAGTGAACTTACCGGAGTAGCCCAAGATATTCCAGGCCTTCTTTTCAACGACGTTGCGGATGTTCTCGAGGGCGAATTCTGCAAAACGAGAAAGCCGAGGACCAGGGGACTCCGCGTCGAATCGCTCGAGGTGGAAGATATGTAATCCAATGTCCGCTTCACTATCGCTCGCAAACATAGCCGGCTCGATATCGGTTTCCTTCAATCTCCCCACCAGAACGTCTTCCCAGTACCTTTTGAGAAGTGGGAGGGTGATAATTGCTCCGACTAATCTAACATCTTCGTCAGGGCAGGAATGAAAGCTGATACACAGCTCCGGACATCCATCCACCCAGCCCTTTAGCCGCTCGTATGTTAGCGGTGCCGGGTACATGTCCTGATCCGACTCGAATATTCTTTGCAGGACTTCATCGCTGAACGTAGTTCTCCGTATACGTGGTGGGTTCATGGTTAGTGCACTCATACTAATGGGCGCGGTGTTAGCCAGAACTAGGAGTAGGAGGTATGTCAAAGGCAGCATTAATCGTGACTAGTTCGTATGGAGGGCAGAGCTTTTGATTGACTCCTTCGCAGGGTAAGCCCTTGAGGTCGCATGAGGCTCAAAGTTTTACACCTTTGGTGGGCCCGTGGCCCGTGGGGCGGGTGCTTCGCCCGCGAATCCACCATAACCGCCGGTCATGATGCTTCCACACGGACCCACTCCTTGGCTGCCCCAACCCCCCATATTAGCATCTACCTTGCATCGAGAACTCACAGACAGGGCCCCGCATCTACCACAAATCATAGTGTTTAATCGAACTGCATAGGCAGTCGCTGTTTGAGACGCTTTGTCGTGTTGAGGGAAATGTGAACTCTTCTATCCCTTCCATGGGTGGGTTTGTTTTCCGACGGCTCTGAGCCTTGCACAACAGCTATGAGGCTCATTTGGCTAGACAGACGACAAACGGTCGGTGGTGGCTCGTCGGATAGCTACACAGGAGGTATCATCGCCGGCCAGGTGCTTAACGGTCGCCATGAGCGGACGTGGACAGGTACCTGAACCGGCGGGTTGTGGCTCCGGGCTCTGATCCCATCTGATGCCTCAGAAGCGAGGGCATATTCCTTCAACTGGGAGCGTTGCATAACTACGAATACCGTCACAAGTTTGGACGATCATACGTTATAGTTTCTTTCGTCCATATTAAACGTGCAGCCCACGGGTGAAGTATACGCAGTCCATGTCTTTAGTCCCATAATTCATTGCCAGGACCGCAGCAACGGTGGCGGTGCCTCCGGTAGGAAACGTTTTCGACCTATCTTATCCTATCATGGCCTGAGTGGTTTGCTTGTCAAGAAGGTAACCGCCAAGACATACCAATACGATGCGATTTTCATAAAATAAATGCTAAAAGTTAATCTTAGAAACTCGTACTAGTTAGCCAAAACCCAGCACGTCGGAATATAGCGGATATGACCTAGGGGCATTGTCTTCCTTGGGACACCACACTCGCGAGATCTGGCCCCACGGCAGATGGGTCCAAGAGAGGAAAAGCGCCCTCGCATCTTCATGTATCCGCTCACGAAGGCCCCCGAGGTTCCGAGACCAATGAAAGGGAAGTTTCGGTGGATTCAAAGTACTCAACGTATGGGCACCATCACCCTATGAACCTCAGGCCCTGTCGACTACAGAAAGTCTATCGCGGATAGCTTCCTTGTCAATGCGCTACGACAGGATGCAGAAGTAGGAGGGCGGATTCTACCATATACTACCACATCCTCAGCGGCACGGACAAGAACTAGAAGTTTGGTCATATTGAATCATCATCATTGGGGCAAGAACCCTTCGATGTTCTCCAGGAAATTTTGGATCGGATTTCGCTGTTATGGTGGCAAGACATGAGTAGGGTGTTGCAGATTGGGGCCGCCGCGCACCGGCCGCTGACGCTCGGGAGAGCAATATCCAGGTTCCAGCTCTTTAAGGTCTTTGCAATAATGTAGCTTCCCTTCGGCTGTGTCTACCTCCTCCGGTGAACGTGAGCAGCGCCCATTCTTTCTCAATAATCTCTTCCATGGATTGCACCCCCGCCAATGTTGAGTAGTCATGCAAAAGAGGGGCCGCCCGAAAACAAGAGCGCTAGCCGGGACAGAGCTAGAGAGAGTGGCTTGACATCCTTCGGGTCGTTTCGGCACTTCGGCCTATGGTTGCGATGTCAATGTGGTGGATCGGACTAGCCAATCGCATCGATAGCCGCTCTTCCGAAACCCGCACGGAATCACACTCCGTTCGGATATGGACTCCGTGGTTAACCTACCGGTCCGACAGGCCCACATTCGTGATATACCATTTCAAGAACAGCATGTTTTGAGCGGGGTATGAGGAGCCTGCATTATGTGGCGATAAAAAACTCGTCTTGCGCAGAGGCCCACTCAGCGGACGTCAATCCCGTTGGCGTCATGGCTGGATTATTAACACCGCCCGTTGCAGGTGGTAAGCGCTCCACCCGTCGGCGGCGTCAAAGCCGAATCGGCAGCAGGATATAAGTGTTTGCCTAGCGGTTACGCTCCATTCTTTATATTAAGCATTGATCAGGCCGATGCCCGTTTTATACATAGGACGGAATAATTGTACTACGAAAAAGCTGCATCATCGTGAAGCTCGGAGCTCATCCAATATCGTACTTCAAGTTTAGCTTGCTCGAAACAGTCCAAATATGGCAAAGGAATTGACAGTCGCTGTCATTGGCTGTGGTATGTTCCCTATTCATCAAGATGCTCGCCGGCCATGCTGACGTGTTTTTGGGAAACCGAAGGAAGCATTGGAACTTCCATTGCATCAGGCATCCTACATGCCTTGGCTGAGGGCGGTGGTGGTGGTCGTGTCATAGCTACGGTGGAGAGCGAACAGTCAACGCAGCGTGTCGAAGGCGCCCTCCAAGGACACTCGCAAAGGCTCACCGTGCGACGGGCAAGCCAGAACCTGGATACCGTTCGCGAAGCGGACGTCGTCATCCTAGCTGTAAAGCCGTTCAAAAGACGCGATTTCTTGGGAGTCAAGGAGATCCGACAAGCGCTCCGCGGCAAACTCCTCATCAGCATTATGGCAGGGATTCCGACCACTCTTCTATCCGGGGTGATCAACGAGGGCGAGGACAGCAACCTCTGCCAGATTATCCGGGCAATGCCGAACATGGCGGCCAGGATTAAGCAGGCAATGTCCCTGTTGACATCCACTCCGGGAACGGTGACGCCGGAGAACATTGAAATTGCATCTTGGATTTTCGGACAGATCGGAGATTATAAGTACATCCCGGAGGAACGCTTCGACATTGCAGGTCCTATAGTTGGGTGTTCCGGGTCGCTGGTCGCGCTCGCCATTGACGGGCTCCTCGACGCGGCAGTCGCTGAGGGTCTGAAGCGGAAGGACGCTGAGACGATGGCGGTGCGCAGCGCTGTCGGCATGCTTAACCTGATCCTGGAGGGGACCCATCCGACACTCCTCCGCGAGCAGATTGCTTCCCCAGGCGGGGCCTCTGTCAGAGCGCTATTGCAGCTTGAGAGCCACGGGGTGCGGTACGCGTTCACCGACGCTCTTATGAAGGCCTCAGACAGGATGAGAAACATGAGTAAAGTCATGTAGGGTAAATACCTTATATATAGGAAGAAACTAAGTTACTCCTCGCGCATCTTTTACGCGTGGGCACCATGCTGCTAGTGACCTCAAAATGATCTGATATAGTTTGGTTAAGACGTGCGGTTTAATCTTGCGGCAAAGGTATTGGTGTGTGCCTGTGCTGTATAAGGTAGCCGTCAGATCTGGTGGCAATCCGGCAGGCGTCCGGTCGTGAGTGTGCTTGCTGTACTAGAAACTCTATACCTCGAGGTTGGCGATCTCGGAATCACGCGAGGCATTTAGATCCGCCAGGATAGGATGCGAAGCGGCTCGCTGTTTCGTCTCACGGCATATACACCATAAGGAAGCGTTTGAGTAACAACTGCAAGGACTAACAGCACAAGCGTTGCATTTGTAATTGACATAATGTGCAGAAGCAAAGCGCAATATTGATTATGCAAAAGGCAGGCAACAACAGGCCAAAGTCAACAAACTACTCCTTCAGAATGTTCGTGCTGTCCAGATACCACGTGAAGGCCTTGATATCCTCAGAAGCCGGATTCCTTTCTGCCATGGTTATCCCATTTCCAAACCATCCAAAGTCATTTCCATCATATGGCTGCATATTAAAGTCCTCCCATCTTACAGACCTCAATGTGCGGATGGCGTGGAGGCTGCTACCTGGCCAGATTGCGGTTACCCGTCCGCGGCGCTTCTCCTCTCGCGACGCCCCTGGCGGAGCTGACTTGTACCAGCTGTCGCATTCCTCGACGTAGACTGTCCGTTGGAAGTACTCCTCGCAGTAGTTAGTGAAGGCGTCCACCGACTTTCGCGTCGGCTCAATGATGCCGACGTTCTCATAGGCCATCTTTTCAAGGATCTGGCCAACGTAGCTGTGAGTGGCCTCGATCATGATCAGGAGGTTGCCTGCGCCCTGGAATCCGTTGGGCCCTAGCGACTGGAAGAAGTTTGGGAATTTGTCGGTGCAAAGACCGAGGTATGTCTCTGGGCGCTGCGCGTAGCGTTCGCGCAGGTTGACGCCCTCGCGGCCGTAGATGGGGAAGCCGCGAGCTCCAGGAGACGTCTGAAACCCCGTCGCGCAGACTATAGCATCCACGGGGTGGTGGACACCATCAATAGTGAATATCCCTCGCTCATCCACGTGAGAGATAGCTGTGGGTATCACATTGACTTTTGGCGATGTGAGGGCCTCGAGGTACCCTGGTCCTGGGGTTAGGCGTTTACAGAGAGGTGAGAATGTGGGTATCAGATGGTCTATGATCTCTGGCTTGTTTTGGAGTCTGAGCTTCATATCAGCTGTAAAGCGAAAATGCGCTTCTGCTTGTTGGGGACTGCCACTGTATGTAATGGCAATCCGACCCTGGATCTGCCGCTCAAGCCCTCGACGGTAGTCCAGATACGCATCTCGATTAGTAGCCCACAGCTCCTTTTCTTCTTCTGTATAGGAGGGGTTGCCGCCTTTTCCATTAGTCCGCGCCTTTATCTCCTCGGCGCCGTGTGTGCTAGAGATCCAGGTGCGTCCGCGCACATAATGGTCCATGGACTTAACGGCGGGTTCTAGAGCCGGTACAATCTGGATCCCGCTGCTTCCTGCTCCAATCACAGCAACTGACTTGTCCTGTAAATGATCAGTTAGCTTATAAGCGTAGGATAAATTTAGGGAGACGCTTCGACGAGACGAGTGTCCTCACCTTAGGATCGAATTGAGCCTCCCACTTGGCGCTGTGGAGAAGTGTCCCCTGAAAGCGGTGGAGTCCCTCGATGTCTGGCCATTTCCATTCATTCAACACGCCTTCTCCCGTCATTAAGACGTCGGCATTGTCTTCGTAGATGAGTCCGGTTCTCAGGTCGCGAATACGAACAAACCATTTCGTGGCCGTCTCACTCCAGTGGGCACCGACGCACTTCTGCTCAAAGCGGACGTGCTTTCGGACGTCGTATTTATCCGCCACACGCTTCCAGTATTCGAGGATTTCTGGTGCGCCTGCAAAAAAGTTCTTCCACTTTGTCCAAGATTCGAAGCTGAGCTGGTACGAATGGGAGGGAACGTCTTAAGCAAGGGCCTTGTCAGTTGATGAAACTGATACAACTAGTAAAAGGCAAGTGCTTAGATCAAAGGACACGTCTTACCACAAGCGCAGCCTGGATACCTGTTCTCAAACCATGTGCCACCAACTTCCGGATTCTTCTCGTATATGACAAGGTCCAGGCTAGGCAGTCGCTTCATGAATTCAATCGCACCCGCGATGCCGGAGACGCCGGCGCCGATGTATATGAGCTTTAGGCGCCTCGCTTCATCAATGCTTCGTTCGGAGATCAGCGTTCTTGCGTTTGATTGGCTTGGAACTTCCTTCGGCATCTTGTCCGCCGATTTCGTGGACGCGTTAGTATCAGGAAATGGCATTGTTGGCACCTCCACTTTCTCATGCACTCCGTTCTGCTGCGCCACGGGGACTGCGGCAGCGTTCATTGCTTGGATTGTGCGCATGGTGATGAGTATCAAACTTGCTAAAGGAGAAGACTACTGTTTGCGAAACAGAACAATGACCGATGAGGTTCAGACTGATGGTATATATCGTTATTAACTTCTACAATACGCTGGGTAATGTTTCCTCATACTGCGAATAGGGATAGCTTGATGGTGAAGACTAAATGGCTTCGAAGCCCGTGGCTGTGAGGGCTCCTTCGGATTCTTTATCCGAGATACGGCCATGGTGGAGCCGTCACGCGGTTCCATCCCTCGAAATGATAGTGTATGAGGGGGCAATCACGAGGTGCAGTGGCTCCCCTTACCCCACGAGCCTCGGTGTCTCATGCGCAATCAAACGGCATGGTGGACGGATAGGCCACGGGGGTTGTCAGTGGAAGCGGGGTTAACATAGTCGGATTCCAGAAGATCCTCTGCCCAAGAAAGTGAGATATGGGACGCGTCCAAGACCTACGCGCCGTACAAATCGTATGATCTCTAACATCTTTGAGGTGGAGTATTGATTCTCTAAGCAATTGGGCCGGACGCCGGCACCCGTGGGTGGAGTAAGGTCAGCTGTGCGCTTGATATGCGGTTGACGTGCGTGTGGCCCGCCGGGATTGTCTTCCGCCCTGTTGGCCCCATGGTACTTGCGGAACTGTTCGCCGTAGTCCGAGAATGTTGTGCACATAGGAGTGTTCCGACTTCCCCGCTTCCCCGCATCTCCCCTACAGATAGAGACAAAATTGCGGAGAATAGCTCCTGGTGGTGCACGGGAGTAATGTACTTGTACTCAATTGTTCTTCTACGCGTCGAACACTTTTGTAGGACCCGTCCCAAGTTGCCGGCCCTCTCTTCCACTCCATCGCCGATGCCGGATCCGGATGCCGACCTGCCGCTCGTGGGGGAGATATGAAGGCCACACCGTTCAGTCTCACATGTACCGTGCAGCGATTCATCCATTAGTCGTTCACATACCGCATAAGCCTAAAGTTTCTCACCCACCGCCGAAATATCACTTGTTTGAAGACAAACGACCGACAGGCGCCAGGCATACCAAGATGGTCGAAGTCAGGAAATACCATCTCTTCCCGACGGAGCTGGTCCCCAACTCCCCGCGGCCACTCCTGCACTATAAAGCTATTTTCCCCAAGAAGCCCAACAGCTCTCACTGCGATCCAGCCGAGGTCTGGAACGTATTCAACAATAACGAGTGGAAAGTCTCATGGATATTCCGTTATGGGCCAACTCAACTATCTCATTACCACTCGAATGCACATGAGTGCATGGCGGTGCTCTCTGGAACTGCCACGATCCGGTTTGGCGTTGCTGATACCTCAGAAGATCTAGAGGAGAACACAAATGGCTCTGCCTGGGAAGACGGCGGAGTCGCGCTCGAGGCGGAAGCTGGAGATGTGTTCGTTATTCCGGCCGGAGTCGCTCACAAGACATACAACACCAAGCCGGACGCTAAATTCAAGCTCTTAACGCCGGGTACTGGCCATGGTATTGAGGCTCAAGACGTTAAGAAGGCGTTGGGCGAGATCGAGTTAACCGGCTACACCATGCTCGGAGCGTATTGTGGCGGTGACTGGGATTTCGTCAAAAGTGGCGGTGACTATGAGAAAGTGTGGTCTGTTCCGAAGCCAAAGTACGACCCCATATTCGGAACATCAGATGAAGGACT
Source organism: Microascus cirrosus (assembly GCA_030271035.1). NCBI lineage: Eukaryota > Fungi > Ascomycota > Sordariomycetes > Microascales > Microascaceae > Microascus > Microascus cirrosus. The sequence continues at coordinate 133,998 of JAMBUN010000322.1, read as the reverse complement.
TTCCAGATTATGGCTTGGGAGCAACATCGCACCGCGGACTCGCCGTCAGTGATGCTCGGACAAGGTCTACCATCAGTCTAGCAACCAATAAATGCAGACTGATCTTTCTTGCTGGCATTGGCTAGTCCTGCTTTGCCTCCAGCGCAACGTCTCTGGCACTGACTACCAGCTCGACAGAGCAAAGGTCTACTCAATGTTGGGCCGGCGTCAGTCAGGGACCATGAATCATAAATGGGGGGATTTGAACCGCAAACCACAGCCCGGTTCGTTTTATGATCCGGTCCCAGTATTACGAGGGGGATTTCTACGAGCGCCCGCGTAGCACAACTCTTTTTCTGCTCTGGGAAGACGAGGTACAGTCCGGGGTCGACGGGCCGATGGGGTGACGGTGCCCAGCATCGGACTACAGAAGGTGTAATACAATACATTGATATACCTGAAGCTGAATCCTCGTAATCGGCTCTGAGCAATTGTCAGGTCCTCTTATGCTGTGACGTGTCTTAGCAGCCTTGGTCAAGAAAAGTGCCAGTATCAAACAGGGCGTCTCGATGTTCAAGGGCGAGTCCTCTCATGAGACTCCACGTCTACCACGTAATAAGAGTCACCAGTGCAAGAAGTGAATGCTGGCTTGTATTTTCAATGGCTCCAGCGATTCTTTCAATCGGTGCAGGCCATCCCACGGATGGTCGTTAGAATGGTTCAAGCAGCCCCAATGGCCTGGCGTACCTTAGCCCATCCAACCATGTCCAGCATCTCGGTCCAGAATCCCCTTGGCGTTTCCTCACATGCTTCTTCATACGCATCAATCTCCGGCCTCTCCCAAACAAGATCAGCTTCTGTAGCAGGTACTGACTTTGTTCTCTTGCCTATTTTCCAACCAGAGTAAGTTATGATGGCAACAAAGACCATTGCATAATAAGAGAAAAAGGTGCCAACGTCCCAAGGTGTAAAGCTCGAGTATCCGTAGAATATAACGACAAACAACGTAAAGGATAACCCGATATACGCGCTGTACGGTTGAAACCAACCGACGTAAGGGAAGGCCGTCCTCTCAATGCCCTGGGCCTTGCAGGCACGATAGAAGAAGATATATGTAATGCAGATGACAATGAAGTTGATGACGCAGCCAGCTGTGACGAGGTTGGTGAACCATTGTAAGACGATCATTGTGCCGTTGCCAAGCTGTAAGTAGGCAAGTAATGGGAACAGCATCGTGACCCCGAGGCAGTAAATAGGCACACCATTCTTGGAAGTATAGGCGAGGATCTTGGGTGCTCTGCCCTCCAGCGCCATCCCGTGGAGACTTCGTACAGCGCAGTAGGTGTAGGTGTTGCCGGCAGAGAAGATGGACGTAAATATCAGCGCATTTGTAAGATGCGGAAGCACGCCGATTCCCATGTTCTTCATGGCGATAACGTATGGAGACGCAGTGGCGGTCCCAGATCCCTCCGAACCTGCCACGATCCGCTGAAGCATTGGGTCGTTGAAAGGAACGACGATACCTGCGCATAGCGCTCCGCCAATGAAGAATATGGCGAATCTCCAGTAGACAGTCTTGAAGGCTGCTTTCATGTAAATTCGGGGAAGCTTGGCCTCAGCAGAAGTCATGGACAGGTATTCAGGGCCGACGACCACAACAGAGGCGACCCAGAGAGTGTTTAGGAATCCCTCAAAGCGACCGAGGTCCCCCTCGGTATGCCATTCTGCGAATGCTCCTGGGTTGCTCCAGTGACGAAACCCATAAGCATCACCCTGAGGATTGACCCCTACCATCGAGAAAAAGGTGAACCCGAAGAGGATGAAAACCAGCAGGACCTTGCCGCCCGACAGCCAAAACTCTGCCTCACCGTAGAACCCGACAGCCAGGACATTGAGAACACTGCACATGTACTAAGCTCTGGTTGAAATGATCCGAGGGTCTTGGGGGATAGGGGAGCTTACCCATATAGCACAATGGTTACTGTAATAATTATAGCCGGATGGATGTCATCCCGCCAATAAGTAAGGACAACGTTGAGCGCAGTTATCTCAAAGGGAACGAGGATGGCTTCATATAGAAAGAAATTCCATCCTACCATGAAGCCGAGGGCATCGTCAACCCACTTGCCTGCCATACGTATGAATCCTCCCGGGACGGGCATCAGGGTAGCCATTTCGGCCATGCAATTGTTGACGTGTGCGATGAAGCAGCAGTACGTGATAAACCCTATCAGGAGGCTTGCCGGGCCGCCCTTTGCTAGACCCATGCCGATGTTGATAAATAGGCCCGTTCCAATGGATCCACCGATTGCAATGAGTTGGATCTGCCGGTTTCCGAGTCGGCGCTGTAGCTGGTTCCCGTACGGTGTCACATGGGCGGCGTCTTCGGAGATAGTTGTTGAGGCCCTGAGGCCAAGAGTGACCTGATTCTCCGATTTTGTATCACTCATGGCGCTGGTGCTGGAACTGGAAAATCGAAAGGGGGGGATACCAGGTTGAGTTGGTAAGGAAAAAAAAGGTACAACAACACTGTTGTGCCTAGCACTGCGAGGTTCTCGGGGGCGAGAGATCCTTATAAAGAATCCAGTGACAAGGATTCAGTACACAGATAGCCCAAGCGAGCCCCTTTTCCCCAGAAAAGGACGAACAACAGTGAGCCTCTGCTTATGTCCCTGTTTTCTCCCGGAGTTCTAACCCTGCAGTAACGACAAAGAGGCGATGTGGGGTTGATGCAGTAGCAGCACGTCGGATTCGGTCTCCGATGACAGGGGTTTCTCCAATGTACTGTACAGGCCGCAGGGGTTTTGAAATGTCGCAGGGATTTAAAATGTTAGTTCTTGACATCAGCCCGTAGATAATATCCAATCAAAATAAAGGTACATGTACATAGATAACCTACGAAACTCCTCAAATAAACTAGTACTTAGTACATTCCCAGTTGTTTTTAAGTACCTGATAGAGCCGAGATACCATCCTATGCCATATCTCTGTATCTCTGCGAGGTCAACCGCCTCCTAAGCCTCAAACTAGCAGCCAGTAACTGCTGTCAGTTCAGCTTCTGAAGGTCCAACTGTACTTCTAAATAATGCATATGTCAGTCCATGCATTCTCTATAGGGTTGAGATCAGGACTTTTTAACCGGCCATTTTATTAATGGGATTCTCATAGATCAAGGGCAGCAGCTGTGTTACTAGCTGTATGTACTGGAGCATTCTCATGCATGAAGATAGTTGCTAGCAGACTAACGGTTATGATGGAACTGATAGATAAGAGGTAGGAAATAGCAGAGTGACTAGAGAGGTACATGCAGGTTGAACTTGGTGCCTAGTGAGTGCCAGGTGGCTACGCTGTGCGATAAGTGTTCGCTCTTCTCGGCTTCCCGGCAGTTACCCCTGCACCCCCTTGAGCCTTCGAATCCGGACTGGGCTACACATAGAGCCCCTGGAGATCTTGTCCTTTGTTAATCAACCGTGCAGGTAGTTGGCCTTGAAAGGAAGCTCGATGCAGAGGCTATTCCAACTGATGGTTCTCATGTCTAGTGGTCTCGTTCGTCTCGGACTGGAATTCCGTAGATATACGCCTAACCGGGCCGGCCATTCAAATCAACCCATCGTACACACAAGTCTCGCAGGCCTCCCACACACAACTCAAAACCAGATTCCTTAGGAAAAAGACCTATGTTCCTCTATTCTTCTACGTAGAAGAGGGGTTGGGCCCCCCTTCTTATACCCGGGCTGTGTTGAACCGGGCCTCCCCAATTACGGACCTACAAATTACCGATAGAACGGACAAAAGGAAACGTCAACGGGCCGCGCCGCCCTGGCCTGCACACACTAGTAAAACCCATGATGTCTGCAATGCGTTGGTAGGTCTATCCTGCGTACCTCTGGATGGCTTGGATCTTGATACGATTGTCTTGAGAGTGGTGACGTTGACAGGCCTCAATAGGAGGTGACGAGGTCCTAGGGGTCTGAAGGTATTGAGCTAGTATAGTGTGCGGATGTGCGGATATATAGAGGCATTTGGGGAAGGAGGTACTGCGCCGTGAAAAATGACTTGGACAGATTTACTAATCGTGATCTGGTCTAGAAGTATTTCCCTATAGTAGTAATGCGAGAAGGTACTTCTGATCCAAAGATTCGGTGCATGTGGGTCGTACCTGAATTAACATTTAAAATCCCTGTGGCCGGGTACCAATATTAAAATGACCGGACAGACACAGGTGTCCTGGGGCCCCATGGGGTAAATCCCGTCGTTGCCTGCATACGGCATTCTCCCCATGGGGATATCGGCGGCCCCAGAATCTCAAAATTACCTGATAAAGAGACTACGCTAGCTATGGAGGCAGCAAGGTCTCGCCTCGACCTTTTGACTGTTGATCAGTATTTCGAAGAACTTGTCTTAGCAGGGCAGCTTCGGCCTTTACTGGCACAGAGCTCTCAGCCAGAGATTCAACCTCGGTGGCTAACCATTATATTTAGCTCGTTGTATTGGGCGTCGCGGGATAAGAAGCCGGCAAGGGTCACATGTGGGTTTATTAGCCCATAATGCACCTGTGAGCCCTTGGACGCTGACACCCTAGGGTGTCATGATAAGTGAACTGGGGCAAATGCGGGGTCGGCAAAGCCAAGTCAGCTTCGCCCGCAGAAGACGTCTCCACCAGGCCTGTCTCAAACCCCGCTTCTCGGAGTATGCCGCCTCCTATCACGTACCCCTTATCACCGTTGTTCACTGTGGGGTCTGATAAGCCGTGTGCGAGTAGCCGTTTTTCTCGGGCCTTCTTCCCTCCCGCCATAATTGAAAGGGAATAACGAAGCCCACGCCCCGGCCACCACCCCCAAACCTCTCTCAGTGATAGCAACACGCCAAGCCCGTGCTATGAGCTCGCTCCAGGCCAAACATTCTCGTGTCCCGAGAAGAACACCCCGAGCGTATGCAATGCCTCTGACTGAGACTCCCTGCACGCACATATTCTGACGCCGCAGCCAGATGCCAGCAGTGCCGGGCTGCGAAGGCTCGCTGCTCTGGGGTGCATCCGTGCATGCGATGCACCCGCCGGAATGGCGATTGCTTCTTCCCGGAGGACGATCCTAAAGTATCCGTCTCCGAAAAGTAAACCGAAAACCAACCCCTCCCCCAAGGACGCTGTCGCTCTGGAACCTCGACTAACTTGCCAGATATCTGCGACAACTGGAGCAGCAAGCTGCGATGGCAGTTGCGGGGACGGCGGTATCTAATCGTCCAGCCCGCGTTGTCCCCAGAAACTCTTCGACCGCATCAGATGACGGAGCGGAATCGCAGGAAGTATACTCAAATTGCGAAATTGGATGGGACTCCTCTCCTACTTGGACCAGGTCCGAAGCAAGCCACCCCCCAGCCGGCAATGTTAGTGATAAAGAAGGTGAGAATAGTCTCTGTCAGTCACGAAATCACTTTCATGATTTAATGCCCCCATTAGATCATACCGGTCCCCAGGTCGCAGCCCTAAGCGGCTCCGCCAGCGCTAGTAATACCGGAAATGACCGCGAACAGCATACAATATTTGCCAGAAACCCGCTGGTAGGAGATGCAACGTATTTAAGGGACCCTGCGGGTCGTTACCGTACTTTCTCTCCTCCCCCAACTCCGGTGAAAGACACCGGTAAATATGGTACCGCTTACAGAAATCCTGCAGGTTTCATGGGCCCTACCTCCACCTGGTCATTCTTCCGTCGACTCGTTGCTTTGGTGGAACAAAGCTTGCCGCGAACCCCCGGCACCCCTCCAGGCCCGTTCCACACCGATGGTACCGCCCTCCGGCTGACGTGGGCTCCGCTACGCCCCGATGAGATACCAGACGTCGATCGCCTGCCCCCGATCGATTACTCCCTCTATCTATTTCATACGGCGAAGTTCCACCTTGGAAACTTCTTCCAGATCATAAATGAGCCGGTTTTTCTCTCTCATCTCAGCCGGTTCGAGACAAATGCTCAAGAGGTCGCCCGGACACACCGCTTATGGTTTGCCGAGTACCTGCTAGTTCTTGCTTTCGGTGAATCCTTTTTGACAAACCCGGGGCCAAATGGCGCGCCCGCTGGAACTGCATTTGCCTCGCGTGCAATGGCCCTGATACCAGACTTCGCGGGACTGTTTGATGAGGGTCTCGTGTCGATTGAAGTTCTGGCCTTGGCGGCACTATACTTCCACTCAATCGACATGAGAGTCAGTGCTTTCCAATATGTGAGTCCCATCGGCAACACCCCCGCTCCTCCCTTTTTTTTTTTTTTTTAGCTATACTGTCGTTGCAGCCTGGCCGTTAGTGACTGACCGCTCTGTTAGATCGGGCAAGCCCTTCGTCTGTGTGTAGTAGAAGGTATTCATCGAGAATTACCCAGGGATGCCTTTAGCGAGGAACTTTCCCGCCGCTGCAAGACGTTATGGTGGACAGTCTACGTCCTTGACAGGCGGTTATCAGCCCAGATGGGCGCTCCTAGCTCCATCAGGGACGAAGATATCACTGCAGGACTGCCATGGCAGGGGGACGATAGCACAATGGCCATCACGCTCACCTTGTCCATCAAGCTATCGCGGCTGGTAGCTGCCATAGCGGAGAGTGAGTTCTTCTGATGTGCCCTGCAGTCTCGACAGCGCTAATTCTCTGATACGTACGGTAGGCGTTTACGGTGTAAACGACAAGCTGGGGACCTCCTTCGTCAAGAACACGAGGTCCATTATCGAGAGACTAGCAGAGGTCGCGCAGGAAGGCGACAAGATCATGTCTTCGCGCTACCAGAATGCAGCTCCCTCGCGTGTGATGAGCGCCATAACACTCATGCATCACAGCTGCATCCTCCAAGCCACGAGACCACTGGCCATGTGCCTGATGAAAGCGTTTCTAAGGCCTCCCCTGGGAATCGACAGAGAGATGATATCACAGCCCATAGCCTCCCTCTTAAAGACGTCGGTTGCCTCGGCTTTGACGACTTTGCGGGTTCTCTGCTCCCTGGAAAAACAACGCCTTCTCGGTACGCCAACCGAAACCATATTGCTCCCTTCCGCTCCTTATCTAACATCGAACAGAGTCGTTCCTGCCTTTTCATCTAGAGTATGCTTTCTCCTCCTCTCTCCTACTCTACATTATGCAGGTCGTCCTTCCCGAATATATCACGGATAAGACATGGCGCGTCATGACGGACTCTCTATTTGGTACCATGCTTGGGCAGGGTAGCGTAATAGCTGGACTGCGGAAATCGGAGCTCTGTTATCTAGAGAAGATCCTGACGCCGGTGCTATTCTGCGGCGCTGGTATGGATGAGGGCGGTCCCACGCTTACTGGGATTGATGCATCACACCCTAGCCCCTTGGCCCAGGAGTATCAAGGAGATGCTCAAAACGCGTGGGGCGCGATGTTCTACGCGGAGAACATGAACCCGGATCCTAGTCAGCTGTTTGATCTAGCATTTCAATTTGGCGCACATCCGGAGACAGATATAATTGGCCGGCTTTAGCCTATTCTGGCCATCTGAATATCTGTCTTTGGGGGATGTGTTCGTTTCTACCGTATGACCTTGCGGTAAGACGTCGGTTCCGCAGCCCGAGCCAGTGGAACGGAAAGATCCTCCAGAGGGTGGGCGAAACTTCGCAATCAATCCAGCAAAGTTCTCCTGTGCCAACTTCCAGGATGACATCCAGCACGCCCCCAAGTCGAAATGTGGAACATACACTCATAGATGCAAGAAACGACTGGCCCGCCTGGCATATTAACACCACGTGTAGCATGGGGTTCCGGACCCGGCCCCTCTGCCTGTGTTGCCGGCCGCACTTCGACCCGTACTGTTCGAGAACGTGGATCGACCACAGCTTCCTTATCTCACCTGCCCAAATTCCCCTAATTCTGGTCATTGGGAAGGCGCCTTCAACCGATCCCCTCGTGTGTGGGGAGGCCCACATAAACTATCCAACCAAAGTCTCTTGGGCATGCTGCTGGAATCTTGAATTGGCTTCATCTCCGACAACGTGGGCCCCCTTATCATTGTGGGGTTTGTTGTTTCTTTTGCTGCCCCTCTTCTGAGGTTATACCTTGGCCGAGATTAGTTGCAGGGGCGGCCCGCGACGTATGGAAAGCGAGTACACGATAAAGAAATAGTAAAAAGTTCTTACAGCCTTACGATATAGGTCAGAACTGATCAATTCTCGTCTGTTTTTGTTGACACATCACATCGTCTTATCCACTTTGCCCCCAGAGTAGCGTCGGCCGGCAATGAACCCGTTCCCAGTTCCTTCAGCCCGTGTCGGAAATGGAAACCGAGCGCCCCACAAAGATATCGGAATCTGTTCCCGTACCTGGTGCCACATTTCGGCATATGCTGCTCGGGCCGGCGACTCCTTCCATCATGCATTTCGTATCGGCGAATGTACTGCTTCGCGTCTCGGGCCGCGACAGAATCCTGTACGGCCGCATCCTTTGCTTCCTTATGTTTCATCTCTGCCTATTACTGCCATTCACTAGATGTACACATCAAGTAACGACGAGAGGAGCGACCCGACCATTGAACCCTGGTCTGTCCCTGCTTTCGAAGGCCGATCAATCAGCATCATTGCCCTGCCAAATGCAAAGAAGCATGCAGAACAAACAGATGGAGCAAGATAAATGGTCCGCGGGTCTGTCAGAGCGAAGACATCAAACAACGCAAACTTCTAATGCGTTGAGCTGCCTTCCTATGAGATTATCTATGGTGGTATAGTGGCTGCTGGTTGTTGTATCGTACCTGCGACCGTGCCCTGTATTAATCCTTGGACTTGCACGACTCAAAATGACACTATGAAATCCTAAGTGGAATGAATCCAGAGGGTCCGTGACCTTGACCACATCACTGCCGTTGGGTAGGCCCGGAGTCACCAGAGGGGACAGCAGGACATGACGTATGGTCTGGGCGTCGCCAAGCGACTAAGCGCTGTTGCGTGTTATACAGGAGAGGCCCGGCCTTCTTGGATTTGGAGTTTATAGCTAGGATGCGAGGAATAACATATCCTACCTAAACAAAACTCGGCCCCCTAGCTACGCTCGACCCCCTTCCATCTCGTCCATCATTCAGGGATGTGGCAGGCGCTCAGCGTGCTTGATCCCACCTCGAAAGAATCCTTCACACATCGAATGCTCGAGAACCTAAGGAGCACATTGACCGAGTTCGCCTTATCGTTCGTCCCACTGGCTCTCGCCCCGCCAAAGGGATGCGCTCCAATAACAGCACCCGTACACTTGTCATTAATACAGAGCATGCCCACCGAGTCCCGCAACTTCTCGCTGGCAAGCCGCACCGCGTCCCTGTCTCGCGCAAAGACAGACCCCGCCAATCCATAGTTGGTCGTTGTGTCAATGAGGTCGCAGACGTCCTGGAAGCCCGTGGGGGAAGCGTCGTCGTACGTCTGCACAGCAAACAGTGGGCCAAACAGTTCCTTCGTCATTAGGTCGGACTGCGCGGGATTCGCGGCCAAATTAACCTCGAAGATTGCCGGCTGGACGAAGAAGCCCTTGCTGCCTTCTTGCTTCCCACCGAAAATGAGCTGATGGCCATCCCGTTGAGCGCGGTCTACAAACTCGCCAAATCGATCAAACGACGACTTGGACACTAGTGGGCCGAGAGGATGGTGGAGCTCCTTCACATCATCTCCATGCGTCATCTTCGCCGCCTCCCTTATTAAGGCCTTTTTCAAGTCGCCCTGCTCCCACATAGACTTTGGCACATAGAAGCGAGACAGCGCACTGCACTTTTGGCCTTGAAATTCGTAGGACGAACGAACTGCTGCCGAGGCAAGCCAATCGACATCATCCCTGCAGGAGTTGTGGACTAGGTGGAAGTTCTTGCCGCCGCTCTCACCAACTACCCGCGGGAACGTCTTGTAGATATTTGTGTTCGTGCCGATCTGGAAACATAGATTTCGCAGGACGGCCGAAGAGCCCGTGTAATGAAGGCCAGAGAAGTGCGGATTGGCAAGAGCCGGCTCCACCACGTTCGTGGGGTCTGCCACAGGCAGGAATTGGACAACGCCTTTTGGCAGCCCTGCCTCCTCCATGACTTGGTACAATATATAGTTTGACAAGACGGCCATTGGCGATGGTTTCCATAGCACCACGTTCCCGAGGATGGCCGGCGTGAAGGCGATGTGCGCCCCCAGCGCGGTGAAGTTGAAGGGTGAAATGGCAAGCACGAACCCCTCTAGCGGCCGATAGTCAAGACTGTTGTCCGCTGAATCTGACTGGTTGCAGGGCTGTTGCTGATAAAGCTGGTGGCAGAAGTGGACGTGGAAGTTCAATGTATCGATAACCTCGGCGATGCAGTCTCCCTCCGCCTGCCCACACGTCTTTCCTTGTCCAAGCATGGTTGCTGCCATAAGCTTCCACCTATACTTGGTCTCCACAAGCTTTGCTGCTCTCTTGTAAATGGCAGCCCGATGACTGAATGGCATATTGGCCCAAGTTTTCCTCGCCTTGAGAGCACCAGGAATGGCTTTCTTCTCCACGGTTTCTTGGTCTACTTCGTGATACTCCGCCAACGGAGGCCCATTGCAATTCCACGGGTTAGTCTGGCTGCTCTTTCTGCCGGTATAGATTCGTTCGCCGTTTATGATGCTGGGAACGTTGGCCGTGGAGCTTTCCATCTCAGCTAGGGCAGCCGTCAAGAGCTTTCTCTCGTCTGATCCCGGGGAATACGCAAACTGCAAGCAGGACACCGTGTTAGAAACTGTAAAGCAGGATCGATAGTGTGGAAGTCGCTTACCCCGCCGGCGTTGGCCGGCATTGGATATCGGATAGCTGCCATGGTTCCTGTATAGTTTCTGTGTCTCAGGTATTTGTGATCAAATGTTTAATGCAAGGAGTCACTAGAAGGAAAACTAAGTGGTAGTGAAGACATCTGGAGATATGTGTAAATTCGAATAAATATTATTGCCGGTGCGACAGGAGAGGCCTGGTCCTTCTCGGGCCGCGTGGGACGAAATCATTCATCCACGGCCGTGGTCCCCGAGATAACGCCGGGCCGAGACTTCGGCTCTCCAGGCACCCCCGTATTCCTTTTTTTTTTTTTTTTTTTGCTTTCAAACTAAAAAGCTCGAACCAAAAAAGGGCGACTTGTGGGAAATTCGGATTTACCGGCTTCTCAATGGGCCCGACAAGGGGCGACGGGCCGAGAAGTGGCACAAGTGTCACGTTCATTACTACCGCTTGCATTTAGATATCATCCCCTTGGAGGAACAAGGCGTGCCGGTCCTCAGATGCCACCATTATCGAGGGTGTGACTCCTCACGTCCTGCCTTTGTCCTTTGCCTTTCAACATGTTTGCTACTGCAAGGAGATTCCCGCCATTTAGGGCCAGGTGTCCTTTGGTCCCAGCTCCCAGGCGCACGCTGAGGCCCAGTTTGCTACCCGTCGATAGAAATGTCCGGTTCATACAGATAAAATCCCCGTGGAAAGGGCCTTTCTCTAAGAATCAAAGGGCTATCTATGTCATGGGAGGCGCGAGTATTGCCCTTGTTGGATTATTATGGGCAAGAAGGGTCGGAAATTACTATCCCGACGACCCTCGAGACGTGAGGGCGCTCTCCGACGTCCCCTTGGGTAAGCTTTGCTCGGGTTGGGTGTGAGTGCTATCCCATAGAAGCGAATCCATGTGTGGAGTTTGAGAAAACTAATCTTTGCGGAATGCCCAGCGCTTTCGCATTCTGCTCCTCGCCGACATGGATTGGTATAAGCGAAGCTCTCTACAACGTAATCTCTCGGATCCCTTTCATTTCGTCCATTGCGAACACATTCATCATGCAGACATTCTTTCGCCAGTTCCTCGGAGGCGAGACAATCCAGGAGTGTGTTCCCAAGATCGAAGCTTTGCGCAAGAACAAGATAGGCACTCTTCTTGGCTACAATATCGAGGCTGAACTAGACGGGTCGAGCAAAGACCCCCAGTTAATTGCCACCCAGACGCAGCATGTCCTGACTTCAATCGAGGCTCAAGGAATTCTGGTTAAGAAGTTTTGTCCGGACACGAAAGGAACCGGAGCGCCGCCAGGCGATCATAGGGCCTGGGTGAGAATCAAGGTGACTGGCATGTGTCGGCCCTCCCCAGCTTGTCAAAGCACCCCATCACTGACCATTTGAAAGGCCTGCTACCGCACCCTGTCGCCCTCTACCACGGTTCGAATGCGATTCTAAAGGCCAGAGAGGAGAAAGGTTTGGATAAGGACGTTCCATACCCTGGCCTACCCCATGATGGCGACTGGGACGCGGCGCTGCATGGAGAGGGCGTAACGGATTCAGACCGTGAGCAGCTACTCCGCCTACGAGATACGCTGGAGACGATAGCTAGTAAGGCAAGACAAAACAACGTACGAATCGTCATCGATGCAGAACAGTCATGGTATCAGCCAGTAATCGACAGCCTCACCGACCAGCTCATGCAAAAGTACAACACCCTCGACAAACCCGCCACCTGCGTTGCGTCCTTTCAGGCCTATCTCCGCCGGTATCCGCAGCTCCTCGACCAGCAAATCCGTCGTGCCAAGGAAAAAAAGTACAGGCTTCTCTTTAAGCAAGTTAGGGGCGCATATATGGTGACCGAGGCCGAGAGGTGGCGAAAGGAAGGCCGGGCTGGACAAGGACCGGTGTGGGCGACCAAGGAAGAGACGGACGCGTCTTTCAATCACGGAATGGAGAAGACACTAGCAACCATTGCTAGCCAAGTGCGAGAGACTGGAAAATCGAACATTGATGCAGTATTTGCCACCCACAATTCTATTAGCACCGATCTTGGTATTCAGCTGCTCGAGAAGTATGGATTAGCCAAGCGGGAAATTGCCGGGGGCAAGCTCGTTGTCTCAGATGCGGCCGCTGGTAGTATCACGTTCGCACAGTTGTATGGTAAGGTTGGCCCTTTAGTCTCTCGAATGTTCGCCGTATCTTACCTGCTTTCCTCTAGGAATGAAAGACGACCTCACGAACAAAATCACGGGATCTATCACCGCGGAAGGGGGGTTACCCCTTGTGGTCAAGTCCATGAGCTATGGGGATTTGAAGGAGTGCCTCCCCTTTTTGGCCAGACGAGCCACTGAGAACAAGGCTGTTCTGGAGGGAAGAGGCGGTGCTGTTGCCGAAAGGATTCGGTTGGGCCGCGAGATACGTAGGCGTCTCTTGCCTTTCACGGCGTAGCCGCCTATTCGATTTAGCTATAATTCTCAACCTAGATAGAAGTCAAGTCTTTATCCCATCCTCCATTTGGTCTTTATTTGGTTCCAATGTAAACGCCGCTCTGAGCAAAAGCGACGTGAGATGCTTCGTATCATCGCCAAGGGACCCATGAAATTCAGATCATGAGCGTCGTAAGTAGATAAGACCTGTCCGACTGAAAGCACCGGTCGCAGTGCCGTGCCGGCATCGGCGTTGGCATTGACGGTATCGATACGGATGGAGCCTCTAAGTCTAGCTCAACCCGGAAGGTGACTGCGCTAGTTTCCTTCCCGGCCCGAGAAGTATAGGGGTTATTCCCCTTTAGAGAACTCAAGAAATGTAGGGCTGTTCCAGCCGCCTCGGCAGAAGGCGGCGGCACATATGGGCTCATGGTCTTCCCTATATATAGGAAAGAAGCTTCGCTCTCCTTTACAAATTCCCTCTGGATCATATCCGTCAACCTTCACGTATCCCAACCGAGCCACCACAAGCGTATCAGTTTACTATGACGACCCGCGAGCAACATACGACCGATGGCGGCAGTCTTGTGATTGAGAACAGCGTCTACAACGGCTTTAGTGGAGCTGATTCCAAAGTTTCCGAGCCAGTACAAGTCGAGGACGTATTCACTAGGGATGAAGGAGATGTCAATTTCCGCGGAGTGTCGTGGCAAGCGGCGGCAATCCTTGTCACGAAGTTTCAGATCGGTCTCGGTGCCCTCAGTCTCCCTCATACCTTTCATGTCCTAGGATTCTTTCCGGGCATCTTTTGCCTCGTCATCATCGCGATCATTTCAACCACAGCCGGATATCTCTGCGGAAATGCTAGGCAATACTACCCCACATGCACAATATCAGCGATGCGGCTGAGCTCCTCTTCGGAAAGTGGGGGAAGGAGATTGTGGGCGCCAGTTACTACGTCTACCTCGCCATGACGGCTGGAGCAGGCATGCTCACCACGTCAGTCGCTTTCAATGCGCTATCAGACCACGGGGCTTGCACTATGGTCTTCGTCGCTGTCGCCGCCATCGCTTCATTACTCGTTGGTACCGGATTCCGGACGCTAGAAAAGGTAGCTTGGATAAGTTGGGTGGGTGTTGCCTCGATCTTCGTCGCCATCTGGATCACCACCATCGCATGCCTCACTCAGGACAGGCCGGCTGCAGGCCCCAAGAACGGCCCCATCAACCTCGATATCCGGGTCTTCCCAGACACCGCGTTCCCAGAAGCTATGTCGGTAATCTCGAATCAACTGTTCTCCATGGGCGCTCCAGGGACTTTCTTTTCCATCTCGGCCGAGATGCGGAATCCCGAGACGTTTACCCGCTCGCTACTTTGCGGCCAAGCGTTCCTCTTAGTCACGTATATCGTCTCCAGCTCGATAGTCTACGGGAAAGTTGGGAGATATCTCGCAAGCCCAGCACTGGGATCAGCGGGCGCGTTGATAAAGAAGGTGTCTTATGGAATCGCCCTCCCGGGATTGCTGGTAACGGCCGTCCTTTTCTCTCACATTGCAGCAAAGTACGTGTTCGTCAGGATTCTGAAGGGCACGCCGCATCTGCAATCCAACACTGTTAGGCACTGGACGGTATGGATAGGATCCATGGTGACAACAATTCTTTTCGGCTTTGTCATTGTTGGCGCCGTGCCCTTCTTTAGCGACTTTTTGAGCCTCGTTGGAGCCCTTATCAATCCGGTCTTCACCAACGTCGTTCCTGGCTTCATGCTGCTCTTTTGCATAGCGAGACGACCCATCAAAGTGGCCGAGGGACGGCGGCCTGAGGCCGGACGAGGCGAAGGCACAGGGAGGCACTGGCTCGCTGAGTCTTTGCTGGCCTATAGGAGGGGGTGGAAGGTTACACTGTTACTTGTGGGTGGATGTTTCATGATCATCTCAGGCGCCTTTATTATTGTGGGAGGGACTTATGCAACAGTCTTAACTATTAAGAAATCCTACGATGTTGGGGCAGTGGCAGGAGTGTTTTCATGCGCCGATAATTCCCTATAGATGATTATCGAGTTCTATCGGTACCATTAAGCATTTACATCTGCACCTAATGGCGGCGCCTCCCAGAAGCAGTCTGCATCGAGCAAATTCGCCAGGTTCTGCATATGCAGGACCTGCTCCAACTCGCCCGTGAAACCAAGGAGACCTTCGTTGTCGCCTAAATTGCAGTCTGGCCCGCCAATTCCGCCAGCCAAGACCTGGGCCGCTTGTAGCGCTGTATAGTCGAATTGCGAAGCGTATAATTCCGGGTGCCAGTGTGCTGAGTCGAAGTTTTGCTGTCCAGACCTCTCGGTGTTCGGCGGGTACTGCGGAGTCAGAAGGTCGACAAGCGAATCGAGGTATGCCGAGTGGAGGTTCATGGTATCCTGCGGTGATTTTATTGACTGCTTCACATGCCGAGCAATATCTTGAATGAGGCTGACAGCCGTCTTTTGAAATGAAGGCCCGAGAATGCTGTTGCTACATTGGAAACCTAGCAGCAGGCATAAAAACAATGCTGCGCTCGGCCCGAGTAACAGGATAGAGTCCGGGGCTCGCCTTAGGTCGTCGACTGGAAACGCGAGTATATGCTGGATGGTTCCAAAGGCACCTTCGATACTGCTGGCCAACCCAGGTGTATTAGGAGATAAGACATGCATTGTTGTTGGGATTTCCAAGCCTAGGGACGAAGATTGTGACTGCTCACTGGTGGATGATGCCACCGAGGCGATTAACGCCTGCCGGAAAATGGCAGAAGCTATGTTGAGCCGGACGCTATTGCTCCAGACCCCCACCAGGGTCTGGAGGTGACATTTGGGTGGACGTAGCAGCCCCTGGTCTAGTGACCGGTCCTCACTTGGATGCAGCATGTCTTCGCCTTGCAGATGATCCTTCCATGTCAAGTTCCACCTGCTCAGCTCCGACTCCATAAGTTCTAGAAGGCACGGCAGCAGTGCGGGCGAGGAGGCTTTCTGGACCATGCCACGTAGTCTTGACTGAATACGCCGCAAATCCGCGCTACAACCAGCGACGAAGTCCAGCGGCAGTGCATGCGGATTCTTCATCCATGTCTCTGGGCTGCCGATAGAGGGAAAGTCGTCATTGCTGAGACTGAGGGGCGCCCGCCGGATGAAAAACAGGCTTTGCTGCCTATCTTGTCGGAACAACGCCAGCCAAGTCCTCATAAGCCGTGCCGCCAGCGCTTCGTCTCCGTCGCTTCTTTCGAGGTCTAGATCGTTGAGGACCCGGAAAGCGTAGCCACTATGAAGATACGAAATGTCATCATCTGCATCCTTCCAGCACACTAGCAAGTACAAGGCTTGCATCGTTTCGATAGATCTATCGCCCTTTGCAAATGCCTTTATAGCTAAACTTCGAGCTAGACTGCAGAGCCGGTTCTGAAGAAAGGGCTCTGGCGCTAACATAGGACTTGTGTCCGAATTGGAATATGTGGCAAACTTGGAAGAGCAAAAGAGGACAGTGGCGAAGAGGAGTGGACTTCGTTGTCGAACGCTGTCGTGGAAGTCCAGATGAGGATCGAGTATATATTCCCATTTCGCGTTCATCTCTATCATGAAATGTGTGAACAGCGCCATGGAGGTGGCTCTTGTTAGTATTCCGGCTTCAATTGGGTCTGTTATGGTCTGGCAAAGTGCCATGGACGAGAAGTAGCTTGGCATCTTGACCATTTCCATTGGCGGACAGCTATCACGATCAGCCGGCACTCGATTTGCAGCTTTTAGCGGACATAGCAGCCAGGATAATTTTAACGAGGGCGGGGTCAGTTGAGAGTGTTGAGAGGATTGTCGCTGCTGCGGGTCGCCCTGTGCCGGCTCCCCCGGAGGCGTTCTCGCGCCGAACGGAGGCCTATCGCCTGACGTGACGAAACTGAACGGTGCCCCTCTCTTTCCACTAAGGGACGCCAATGTAGAAACAATCCTTGCCCGAGTTTCCGCAGTGATCAATGGTTGTTGATTGTAGCTGGTATGCGGGTTGTCATAACTAAGGGTTGTGGGAGGTGGTCGGGCCGAGGCCAGGTCTCGATGGGTAGACGAGGATGGCGAGGGCAATTGCGACACCGATGTTCTGGAGACGCCATCTTCAGTAGGTTCAGGCATAAGTGTGGGTTTCTGGCCGTCGAAGTACGGGTGGACTCTCGCCCTGTTTCTCTTGGAAGGAGTGAATACACAGTCGCTGTTGGTGGCGATGCACCGATCGCACTGGTCTGGTCGTATTGAGACAATGCATCGGACCTTTGCTGCTCGGCACCTATGGCATGCCCTAGAGAGGCAGTCAGCTAAGTCCATGATCGGCCCGTGGCTCGTCGCCGCAGTGCACAAACTTACACGGCTGCCCGATGCAAATTGGAGGGATTGTTGGTTGACGGTGCCATGAGCCGTGCGGTGGGCGGATAACACAAGACAGGGGGACGAACGAAAGAGACGAAGAAGTGGATATTCGGCTGCGGCTTGGAGCTGATCCGGTCGTGCAGGGTACCTATGGCTAGCAACCAGAGAGGAGAGGAGCCGGGGGCGGGTTCCGGACCGGACCCACCTCATTTGCCACTTCGGCCCGAGTTGCGGGATCGTATCCCGGAGTCCGTTGGCTGCTATTACCTGGGATAAATAGCTCCCTCACAATATCGAATTACATTATTCAATCACTACAGCTGGATAATACCTGTCTTGCACAACAAGCCGTCAATATGCCTGGCCGTTTAGAAGGAAAGATTGCCCTCGTGTCTGGTGCTTCGCAAGGTTTTGGGCGGGGCATTCTCGAGACGTTCGTCCGTGAAGGCGCGTCAGTCCTGGCCATGGACCTGCAGGCTACAGACGGTCCGGTCGACGGCTATACTGAGAAGCAAGCCTACCAGATCAAGGCCAATGTGGCCGAGGAGGCTAGTTGGAAGAAGGCAGTAAGGAATAGCCCACATCCCTGAACCATGATAACGCTTTCCATAACTAAGAATCTCACCCCTCTCAGCTCGAAGCTTCAATCAAACAATTTGGAAAGTGCCCCTCAATAGTCGTTCACAACGCTGGCTGGTCGTACCCAAACAAGTCCGGCATCGACGTAACCCCGGAGGAATTCACACGCTTGTTTGACGTCAACGTCAAAAGCATCTACCTCGCGTCCCGGGTCCTTATCCCGGAGATGAAGAAGAACGGGCCTGGTTCAACTGTCGTCATCTCCAGCGAGAACGCCATCCGGCCCGGCGCAACCCAGACGTGGTACAACGCCACCAAAGCCGGCGTCTCTTCGGCCACAAAGTCCATGGCGCTGGAGTTTGCCCGGGACCAGCTTCGCTTCAACACCATCTGTCCCACGTCGGGCAACACGCCGCTGCTCAACAAGTTCGCCGGCATTGCAGACGGCCCGGTCCCCGCCGATATACTGAAGGCGAAGTGCGATGCAATTCCTATCGGTCGCCTCGTGGAGCCTTCTGATGTGGCGAATGTGGCCCTCTTCCTTGCGGAACCGGCTAGCTCCATCATCAGCGGCGTAGAGATCCTGGTGGACGGAGCTCGCTGCGTCTGAGAGACCCGGGTTCCAGAGCTCAGGACTTGGGGAAGCCAGAAAGCATAGGGTTACGAACGGGCGTCAAGGTATTATGGGAGGGATACTGCGAGGGTTTTCTTGGATTGACCCGAAAGTCCATTCATCCGGTTTCGTTCCTTCCTCCCCGGATTGAGGATAATGCCTCTTACGGCGATCTTGTCACATAGCAACGGTGTGGGAAGGATCGAGTGGCCAAGGCAATCTTATGTAGAGATAGCAGCGTTCCCAGATAATATCTAGCACTGGTATCACAGCGCATATGCTACTCGAGGCTTCCAAAAATACTTATCATCTCCATACTTGAGCTCACATTCCGGCCCTGGATGATGAGGACCTCGCGTTGGACACGCGGCCCATCTTTCTTCAGCAAGCTCTTGTCCTAACCATCCTCGATGGACAACTCAGCAAAGGGTATTATGTTACGTCCTGTGGCTATAAGTTTCTTTCAGTCATCCGAGGATCGGAACACCCCGCTACAGATCTGGACACGAAGACCTTGCATTGGTCGACTTATAGCTCTATCCCCTTGAACATGCGCCAACTCCGCCAGGCGATAACGAGATTGAGACACTCGAGCTTAGGCCCGACTTCGTTTCATCTATTCATCGATGCAGGAACAGATCGAGCGTTAATCGGTCGCTATAAGAGCATCGCAGATGCACATTATAGATAGACAGCGAGACATGGCACTGGTGGTCCGAGCCGGAGCATTTGATTCACCGTCTATAAGCGATATTCCGGCTGTTCCTCGTGAAGGCTCGCTATTGAGAGGGTACCCCCGTCGCCGTGACCCGAGAAGCTGATCCTTTATGCCCCCATAAACGAGTCTCTAGAGACTAGGTGAATGAATATCACTGTTTTCACGCTGTATGCATCAGTCCACTGCTGCGGTTATCTCGAGTAGTACCTCAAGTTCCAATCCGATCCCGTATTCAAGTACCAGAGTGCCGTAGCGGACTTCGCCAAGGTAAATGAAAGGGGAAGGCCGTTACGATTTGAAAGTGCGAAGAAGACATGGGGAGATAATTAGTCGGTTAAGAGGTGCTTTGCCTTTCCTAAGGGCTTCATGATGGCTTCCAGCTAAGATTTGTGTCTGCCTAGGGATTGATTACAATGTCTAGCCCATAATGTCTACTTTACGGCTTATCTTCCTAATTTAAAGCCCAACGTTCAGCGTCCTAAGAGAAGAGTAGCCATAGCATTGGGTCACTGTTCGGTGGATCCAGCCCTTTTCTGGCCATAATTGACAGTTATAGGCATATCTCTATACATCAATTTGTTGGAGTCCGATGATGTCGCAATCTTGAATTCATAGTTGCTGTGCAGCTATAGCTAAGGAGGGTTAAGAGCAGAAGCTAGATGCTTCATAGCTTGTTGAGTCTCCCAGTGATCCTCACCTAGGCTACTATTCTGTTTCTGGAGGTTGATTGTTCTCCTCCACAGCTCAATGGCTTCTGACGTCTTGCCTAATTTCTCCCAAACGCCGGCGAGCTTATGCATTGACCAGAGAGTATGCGCATGATCCTCGCCCAGCACCGCCTTTCTTCCCTCCACAACGATTCGGTACTGAGCTTCTGCCTCTGGAAGTCGACTCTGGCCCTCATACACAATTGCCAAAAGCAGTCGTGCTCGTAGTAACTCCCTATTTAGCCCTTTCACCATGTCCTCTCTCTGTGAAATAGCCCACAGGATAACCTCTTCCGCCCTCTGCCATCTTTTCTGTCGCACATAGGTAGCCGCAAGGTTAGCGTAGGCCGTGAGAGTGTCCGGGTGTGATGGCCCTAACACCTGGGATCTAATCTCCGCTATTTGGAGCTTTAGGGTCTCTGACTCTTCGAGGTTTCCCAATACGGTCAAAGAGCTTGCCAGATTGGCCATTGCGCCAGCAGTTCGAAGGTCAGCACGACCGAAGCGTTTCAGCTTGATCCGCAAGATCATGCGCTGGACCGTCTCTGCTTTCTCGAGTCGGCCACGCTCCTGGAAGACCGAACTTAGTTGTGACAATGCGTCCAGTGTAAGTTGATGAGTCTCCCCTAGAGTGTGTAGGCTGCTTTGATATACGCTCTCTAGGAGCTTTTCCGCCTTTACGAACTCGCCATTGAGCTCGTATATTCCCCCAAGCTCGATATTACGCCGCAGCGTAGTGATATGACTATCACCCAGGGATCCAACAGTTATTCTGCATATGTTCTCCTGTATATCACATGCTTCCGATAGTGCTTTCTCTCCTCCGCTACACCGAAGAGCCACTGCGAGCTTATTGCCGGCGCGAAGCGTAAGATCATTCGATTCACCCAGCAACTGAGCACGATGGGTGTGCAATTGGCGTGCATATTGCGCAACATCTTCCCAGAGACCATTTTTTGCGAATATCCAAGCAAATGCCTCTGCTGAGTCGTCCAAAAAAGGGAGTTCCAAGTCGGACTCTGCTACTGCATTACGAAAGGATGTGACGTGCGGCAGAAGCATCCTAGCGAAACGCATATCGACAGATCTCTCGTCCATCCCAGCAGCCTGCGCGAGGATCGCTTGAACTCTGAGAGAGGCTGTGTTGAGCTCGCTACTGCTGAGTCTTTCGCGACACCACTGATGGACAAGCGGGTGGATCGAATAAGCAGTTTCTCCAACACCCATTCGGACAAGAGAGAAGGTGCGAAGTCTTTGGATTCCTTGACGCAAGGCTAGGCAGTCCCATTCGCCGTTCTTGTCTAGCCCTAGGATAAACATGGGCAGATATTTTGACCCTGAAGACAGCTTAACACCGGTCTCATGAGCCAACTCCGACTTTCTATCGATTGATTCAGCGGCTTTTCGGAATATCTCTTCCGAAATCGAGTTATTATGAAGGAAAGCAAACATGTTGAGCAGTTCTAGTGCAATTTTGTCTGCTGAGGGTTCAGAGGTGGCTTGGCCGCACCGGTCTTCGAGCAATTTCGTCGTCAAACTCCACGTCGAGTAGAGAGTATGGTTATATCCCGAGGCTCCTCGGAAATCCGGGTTCCCCAAGAGATACCTTCTATGATTTTCCAGCATCTTCAGGTAGTCATTCAAACGACAGAGGCCAGAGAATATGGCAGCTCCTGCATGGTCAAGAGCGAGAGGCAATGAGTGCAAATGGCCCGCTATGCTGTCAAGTTGGCGATCAACTTCCGCGCTAAGATCCGAGGCCACAGGGCAGTCCGGGAGAGAAATTCTGCGAAGAAGAACCTTGGCGTCGTCTATCGGCATTTCGCACACTTCTCTAGACGCTCCTGACCCAGATCGTTTAGCGATGTTTGGATTCCTTGTCGTTATGAGAAGATTGCCTCTTCTGCCGTTTGGGATGTAAGGATCGATAAAGCCATCATCTTCAAGGTTATCCAGGATGAGGAGCCATTCTTCAAGAACATTTGAGAGCCATTGCAGGACAGACTCTGGAGATTCGTCAACATCGCCGCACTCGGTATTATGATTAGCTGCGATCGTTTGGTAGCTGAGATGCACTGTTGCTTTGTTCGTTGCGTCGATCAAAAATACTTTCCAGAACCTGATTGGTTTCGATGCTTATTAGCATGTATTTTCGTTATCAGTGCAAGTCCTCTTACAGATTTGAGTGAAGCTCGGCAAACCTGAGGCAGATTTGCGTTTTTCCCGCTCCTCCAATTCCGTGGAGGACAAACTCACGCCTGCGTGGAGAATCGGCGTCGCCACGGGGCTTAAAGAATCTCTCGAGCTGACAAAGATAATCTTCTCGCCCTATGAAGTGAGGACTAGAATATCTCATCGGAGTGTAACTCTCGGCATGTGATGGCCCTCCTGGAGCTACAGTCTTCTCCTCAGAACTTGTGTTATCGCGTATGTGTTCTGGACGCTTTTCAAGCTTAGTCGACTTCCTTTGGGCATGCTTTTCGATAAGTCGACTAAGTGCTCCCGATACCAATAGATACCTCTTACTCGTAACTGAGTCAAAGGTACAGATTGTTCTATGATTTGAATCCGGTATGCCGATCACGTCCCCGCTAAGCAGCCCAGTGGTGGAAGACACTTTAGAAACAACCTAATTCAGCTAGTACCGATGCCCCGGAGTACCTGGTAGTTTATGTTTTTGACCAAACTTACCCTGACCCTTGACGTCTTCGTCGTTTCGAAGAATGTAACCGTGTCGATATTTTTTGCCCGCTGCGTAAACTGGCTTGCGAGTTCTGCAAGACTATCGGAGCCGTCTCTTAACAATTCGACATAAGTCGGGTTGGTTTGGATACCGATCCAGGAAGCAACGCGTGCGGCATAATACGCGGCTTTCCCAAGGGGAGAGCCGCCTTGGGGAACCGCAAATAAGAGCACCGCTTTCGCGCTGTCGAGTAGCACTTTATCCTCACCCCCCCGCTCATGAGTAATTATCATTGCCTGTTCAGAAGCTTGGTCAATAGCCACTTTATAGACATATTACTTAATTTATCCCACCTTCTTAACTAGGAGTCCTCCCAGGCTGTGGCAGACGAACAAAACTGGCCTGTCTGCATATTCGGCTCCGTTCCTGCTGTCTTTAAGATACCGCAGAAGCATCTCAGCCTCATCCCTGAGGTTGGTAACCGCCTTGCCGACCACACTTGAGTTCCACCCATAAGACATAACTCGTGCTGTGGGAAACTGGGTTGGTACAAAGTCAGCCAGCCAAAATACCCCATTGCCGGCGGTCCAAGTGCGTTTCCAATGTCCTTTTAGGCCGTGGACCGCAACTATACTGAGACTTTGTCAGCGGCTTCCCAGACACAGTCGTGAGAACATCAATAGAATACAGCTTAAGGGGTGCGTTACTCGATGAAATGCTCCCGAGATGGACAAGTATCTCGGAGTACGAAAAGACCACAGCGTTCACCTGGGATCGGTCCCTTTAGACAGCAGTTAGAATCTGGACTTAACGATATATCTAAACAAGACCGGTGACATACCGTGGATCCAGGATCAGTCTTTAATTGTGAAGCTCTTTCTCTTTCCATTGCTTCTTATGGCTCTTTTATATATTTCATGCCATTCAAGGAGATGCACAATACAAGGGCTACATGGACGAGTCTGAAGGCGGAAGAATTTTTTCTGAGAAGCCCCATTGGGGGTCAAGCAGATTTATCCATTTGAAAGGGAAGCATACTCCGCACCCCTTTCATACAGTGGCCGTGCAGGTGGCCGAGGCAGTGTTGTTGGTTTGATGGTGTTTACTGAAGGGCCATCTGGGTACCGCGTCATCACATAAGATAGTAAGTGAAACGACGACTTTGAGCAAGGTACATGCAGTTGTATGTGTCTATAATACAGACTTGTATGTAGGGTACATAGGTCGGATGACCCCAGGTCACCACCCTGTTGGCCCAGCTCCTCAATCGTAAGGCGGCGGCAAGGCAGACCAGGCAATTGGTCACTTACACAGAGGTGCCTAAAAGTTGAGAACTGTGCCACCTGACATACCTCTCGCTGCCTATCAGCGACCTCGCATTAATCCCTAAAACACCTATGTTCGCGTTTTCAGCCCAAAATCACGGAGAGAAGTCTTTCCAGCGCCCTACTATTCCTCTGGTGTCCGCTAACAGCGCTGCTTACTTATCACATCCCCAGCGCGCCAATCTACCTCAACATCTGTTGGTTTTAAAGGTAGGTGGTACCAGGCGTTGGCAAACAGTTGCAGCAGGGAGTGTGTTACGGCCAGGGGCCGGTTTTTTCCACGTGCCACTGACTTGATGCTCCGGAAGAACCTCAGGAAAGCACCCGAATATTACTTAAGAGGATCAGACTTAGGATCTCCGGAGATAGACTCTTCTGCTTCCAAGCCAGAGTCCCTTCAGCAGCGCGATCCATGCATGGAATCGGATGTGGTCGCCAGATGCTAGTGATGCTGATAAAAGTATGTATGGCAGGTACACTACTGCTTCTAGACTAACACGGGCTGGTACTTTCGAGACAGTAATAATTGCTATGGAAAGACCAGTTTGTCGGTTGGCGGTGAAGTCCCGTCAAACTGCCCGGACAGAAGAGACGCGTCAAATCAGTTACAATGGCCATCAACACAGTTATTGGTTTAAAAAAATAATAAGGAAATAAAATATAAAAGGATGGACAGTGCGTAAACCATAAACAGGGGCGGCCCCTGCCAGGCACTGGTGATAACCGGAACACCAGCACGAGGCCAGAGAGTTGGCATCGACATGATCCGAGGCTGCCATTTCCGGAAAAGCTCCTTTTAGAGTCTCCAGATCATGACAGAATCAATAATAGGGGAGCTCAGATAAGAAGTTTGAAGAAACTGGCGTAGTGGTTTACAGTTCACCCCAAGATACAATGGGGCAATGAGTGCCCAGCCCATGCCTATCATACGTGATTTGATCCGAACCTTACTTGTTCATCCTCATTCTGCGCTCGTATTTTGGTCAGGAATATATCCCCTAGTTTTGAAGTCTTCCCATCTTTCACTACCTTTTCGGGTCTCGTCCATTCTTCCGTCTCGACAGCAATCCATCTACCAGTTCAAACTTCGCTCACGCAGATAAGGACACAACATGAGCCCAGTGTACTACATATTGCTAGGGATCTACCCCTCAAGTCTTGTAGAGTCTGAGGTGGCCTTTGAATTTCCAGTTGTCGCGCCGGACAGGGACCTCGAGGAAGAGTCCACCAAGCCCAAGGCCGAGACCCATGAGCGAGGAGGCTCCGATTATGGTCATCCAAAAAAGAACAGGACGGAACCGGTTCCCCGTCGAAAACCGTCACCTGGAGAATCTTTAAGCTTAGACGAGATGGTGCGGAAGGTATTCGCCCAGGAGTCTGCGGCGGTGAATGGGGTCCAGGAGAAAAGCCATGGTTCGACTGAAGGTGAGAGTCCGCACGGGCATGCTGTTTATATGAGCGGGGGCAACGAGAATATCCAACATGGGGAAGGGTTTGATACGGAAAATGAATACATCGATGCGCGATACGAAATCGAGTCCAGGTATGGCAAGCAACCCCAGAGCGGTTGTAAGCCCTCATCCAATCTCAGCCCTCTGATATCGCTAACCCGATTGGGGCGTATCTCATAGGATCGCCAGCACAGATTTCGGTGACATGAAAGTCGGCAAGCCGAAAGAGCCGTATAGATACGCGGACGTGTACTATGACGACGTCGAGGCTAACATAGCGCACGACCTTCTCGTTGTCCGTGGGGTAAAGGGTCAGTGGAACGAGGGCTGGGCAGATACTGCGCTCGACGCTGCAAGGATCACGGCCATATTTGTGATGGGTACGCTTATCGCGTACATGGCGTATTCAAGTCTTGGTTTGATGCATGATGCTCGACCGGACGTCACAGGCATGGATTCACTGGAGACGGTTCTACGTGCGGACGGGACTTGTGGAGTATGAATCCAGCGCCCGCCGTCGCCTGTTTTATAAGGACGGTAGTAGATAAGGCTGGGAGATTGGGAGGACATTTGTCCCATGAGCACATGGCTATGGCCGGAAGGATAGTTGGGAAGCTATGGTAGTGTCTAATCCGGTAGGATCGGCAGAGTCAATGGAGTTTCAATTTCACTTTACTTATACTTGGACAGATTAAGGAGGATGACAGTGATATGGGGGCGGGAAGGGGTAGGAAGAACCCTACCGTACGGGAGTACGTGGCTGTGCGTTATAATAGATTGGCCTACTACGACGCCTGTGTAGTTCACGCCGCCATGAGGGAGGTATCCTTTCCCGTGTGTCAAAGCGAGGTTAGGTAGAACGTGATGGAAGACGGGCGTCCTGAAGGCGCATCAGCGGCAGACGGAAACATGGCACGTCGAAGGGAAATACAGAACGACTAAAGCGACCCAAATATGTCGCTTAATTCGTCTAGAGGCTGGGTCTTTCCACTTTATGGCTTGTGCAAATGCTGTCAAAACATAATGGCTCACTCGTGGCGCGTGTTGTTGGTCCTAGTTCAGTGGGAGACGTACAACCGGTTAGGGTCATCACATTCATATCAAACCATGACTCAAGTCCCTACCCTGGTCTATAGGTGCCATCTCTCCGTTCCATCGTTCCATCCCCGTCTCATCCCTTTGATACATGACATCTAGATTCAACCATCATTCTGCACCATTCTTAATCTTGACGAAGCAGGCAGTATGAGTCCGACGCCTAGCAACCTGCCGACCCCGGCGGTCCTCGTATGGCTGCTGGACATGTACCCAGAACACTTCGCCGTCTTCCTCCACACGGAAGACTGACTAAACGACAAGAATAAGGCCTAATCCATCGTCTCGAATAACGATCTTGATGGTGAGAATATCATGGGCGGCGAGGATACATGCTACGGAAGTTAATCGTCTCGAGACGGGATTTGGGCGCACGAGATGTTATACCTGGAGTGGGTTCGCAGGTTGAGCCCATAGGCGGGTTTGCTTCTCGAACTGAGAGATCTCGTGGCGAGGGATCTCGAAGCGCAGTATGCAAAATCCCGGGGAATTATTCCTCCAAAGTTAATCTAGTGATGCTAGCTCGGCGGAGGCAAATATAGGTCGGCTGATGGGGATTGGTCGATCTTGGCGGGCCTAAGGCGGGCGGATTGGCGCGCAGGGCGTTGTCTGCAAAAAGGAGGCGCCGGTGGTAGGCGAGCCACAGGATGACTGTGCTGCGTGTTTGAAGTTACGTGCCTGATACTATGGCGATTCTTGTACTCTCGTACGTTTTATACGAGTTGCTTCATCCGAGGTCTGGGTAGGACGGTGCTGGCACGAGGGAAGTCGCAGCACACTCTCCCAATGGGGGAAACGCGTGGAGTCGGGGATAGCTTCTTATGTCACCAGGCCCGCGCGGGTAATAACCGACTGGTGGGAACGGGAGTTTGTATAACATTTAGTTGCGGGGTAGGCCCGGTTACGAGTGGGAAGTCGGGACGGATGCAGTATCAGGACCTCTTCGGATATATGTGACACTGAAGCAGCGGCGTTAACAGGAGAACTTGAGTTCTACTCGACTCATGGTTGGGAGTAACTCTCCGCACTGAGAGTCGAGGCGCGTTCAGAGACCCAAAAGTTCCGGATGTAGCAAGCTGAAGGGATCGTTAAGTTCGCATGGCTGGACCACCGTGCATCCCAGCATACTGTTAGAACACTGTCGGCCGAATCAAATCACACCCTAGCACATTCTCTCCTACTGCCTCAATACCTAATACATGGGAAGCCCAGGAAGGACGTCACTCGTCTTTACGTCCTCGAGACAGCGTCCCGGAAGAAAATAGGACATTGGATGCAGTCTCTATTACAGAACATAGATATCCGTACACTCTAAGTCTATGTCGTCTATGCGTTTCCTGGCAGCCCAGGGACAAGCCTGAGCGGATTACTCCGGCGCAATCCGGCTGTCCTGTATTCTCGCTACCCAGTCCCTCACACGCTCCGCAACGAGAAGGCCGCACGCTGCAAGGCATAAACGTCAGCACACGAAGAAGCCCACGGAATCGGCAGAAGGCGACTGCTATGCGGCACTCACCCTCCCTCGTCGAAAAAGCATGCGGGAACCGCCCGCCGTCAACCTCAATCTCCGTCCTCCCCTTCGTATGCTCTGGACCCTCCCTCTCCGCGTGCCTCCTCATCTTCGCGATGAACTCGTCCCGCTCCCGGCACGACACCCAGTGGTCCGTCTTCGCGAATAGGAAGAAGAACTTGGGAACCCGGAACCTGTGGCTCTCGCCTCCATCCAGCACTTCCCACAGTTCGTCCTCCCACTCATCATCGGCGATGGCCCCCATCTCGTCGATTCCCATATATAGCGTCTGCCAGATGGCGTCACGGCTCTTGAGGAAGCCGGCGGCGATAGAAGCGGCGCGCTGGCTGAAGCCCATTAAATAGCGGCACCAGTAGTACAAAACGAAGGAGGGGATGAAGAAAAAGAGTAGAGAGAGGAGGCTGTGCAGGTGGGCGCGGAGGAGGGCGAAGCGGCAGATGAAGGAGAAGAAGCGGCCGCAGGAGGACTTGGCGATGTGGGTTATCGTCGGGCAGAGGAGGATGCCGTGGTGGAGGCGGAGGTGCGGGGAGGGGGACGGATCGCGCTGGTGGCGGGCGAAGATTTCGAGGGCGATGTAGGCGCCAACTGAGTGGCCTAGGAGCACGACGAAGTCATAAGGGCGGCCGGAGGAGCCGTCGCAGAGGGGCGGGGTGGCGACGCGGCGGGCAGAGAGGGAGTCGTAGGAGACGGCGATGTGATCCTCAAGGCTGTTTGGGGGGTTGGAGGGCGTGAATGGGGCGTGCTCGTCGTCGTGGAAGCCGGGGAGACTGCGGCCGTAGATGTCGAAGGCGACGGTCGACTGGATGGCGTCGAGGTGGGTGCGGAGGGAGTGCAGGAATGTGGAGTACCAGTCGATGAAGCCCGGGTTGCCGGGGATGAAGTAGATGAGGGCGTGGTGACCGGAGGACGGAGGCGGCTTGGCGGCGGGGAGGTCGACGAAGTGGGAGGTAGACGTGGACATGGCAGTGATCGTGGAGATTGCGGGCAGGAATCGAGATTAGGATAGAGGTGGAAGAAGGTGCAGTAGTTTTGGTGTTCTCAACCGGCACGAGGCCACTAAGGACAGCTCATTTTTCTAGGGATACAAATGCACAATGCAGGAGGCTTAGGATATCTGATGGAAGGACTGTGGTGTCTATCGTAGGTTGCTGCGATCAATGTTGACTGTTCGCAGTCCAAGTCGCGGGAAGAGCTGGTGTCTTGGCTGAGGCATGCATCAATGGGAGGGCAGTTGCAATTACGGGGGCTTTTCATGTGACCAGTGCTGCCCCTCCATCTGCAACCCCCACGACCCCACCATCGCTCGACCTCCACCTCGACATCGCCTCGTTCGTTCTCAGATCATCTTCCCTTCTTGTATCTGCTATTCTGCATTTCTTGTAATCTGCCCATAGACATACATCGCACACGAATATGACACCCCCTCAAGATCCTCGTGAGTCCCCTCGCCCCACCTGTCGATGCCGCGCTAACTGCCCGCAGCCGGCTACTCAACCGGCGACAAGACCTCCTTCGCCTGGACCTCTGCCCGCGGACGGTGGCCCGTCATCATTGTCGGTATCTCTCCCCCGTCCCACGAAGGACCCCAACTCACATCCGCAGACCAGCGCCATCGACGACGTCTACAAGTCCGTCTCCGACGCCAAGGACCCCGAGGCCGTGCAGGAGGGCAAGAAGATCCTCGAGCTGCTCACCCGCCTGAAGTACGAGGTAGAGCATGACCGCAAGATCACGTATGTTTTCGTATTCTTCAGGCTTCCATGACTCCCCGCTGACATGGCAAGGCCTCTCGAGGACGACGGATTCCCTGACGTGAAGCTCTACAATGACGAGCTTGCCAAGCTGGGCTCTCCTACCTGGCTCAACGTCAACTGGCTCTACTCCGAGTGCTACCTCTATCGGTAATCTCCCCGCTCCGAACCTCTTCTCTTTACATCTTTCTCGATCGGGGAGAGCACTTGTGGCTAAGCAGCACAGATAGACGCATCAACACGTTCTTCACGACCACCAAGCACTGGAAAGACTACGACCTCTTCGCCCGCCAGAAGCACAAGACCTTCCGCTCATCCCGCCCCGCCGTCCTCGAGCTCGCCTCGCGCTACCGCCAACTTGTCGCCCAGATTGAAGCCGCCACACCCGCCACCTTCTCTCCGGAGGCGGAGCGCCTCCTCTTCACCGAGATGTGTGAGATCTGCCTGTGGGGGAACGCGACGGACCTGTCGCTGCTGACGACACTTACGTACGAGGACATCCAGAAGCTTCAGGGGGCCGAGGCGCGCAAGGCGGCGGAGGCGAATATCCTGGTGAACGACACTGGGAAGGCGTTTGAGCTTTTGAAGGGGGCGAAGGAGGCGGGGAAAGAGGAGAGGAGGGTGGATATTGTCTTGGACAACTCCGGTTTCGAGCTGTATGTGGATCTTATACTGGCAGGGTATTTGTTGTCCTCTGGGCTGGCGACAACGATTGTGCTACACCCGAAGAGCCTCCCGTGGTTTGTGAGTGATGTGCTCCCCGGTGACTTTGCGCACCTGATCTCGACGCTCGCGGACCCGAAGCCGTTCTACGAGACACCCTCGGACGACGAGGCGCTGCAGGGGAAAACGCCAGCCCCTCTATCCGATGAGGACGCCGGGAACCTCGCCTTCCTGTTTGAGCAGTGGAGCCGGTTCCACGCTGAGGGCCAGGTAATCCTGAGGCCGAACAGGTTCTGGACTTATCCGGGGAGCTTCTGGGAGTTGCCGGGTCAGGCGCCGGAATTGGCGGAGGATCTGAAGGGGAGTGAGCTTGTTATTTTCAAGGGTGACTTGAACTATCGGAAGCTCACCGCCGATGTAAGTCTCCTTGCCCGTGTCAGGTATTGGAGGTGTAGTGGAAGGCGGAGGTTGCTGACAGCGTGTAGTCCGCCTGGGATCCCACGACGCCGTTTACCAAGGCGCTTGGCCCTCTTGGCCCGGGGTCAGGGATTAATATATTCTCACTGAGGACATGCAAGGCGGATGTGGTAGTGGGGCTTGAGAAGGGAGTAGACGAGAAGCTTAGGGAGACAGAGGGTGGGGGCGGTGAGGAGGCGAGGAAGTGGGCTTGGAGCGGGAAGTGGGCTGTTGTTTCGTTCTCGCCGAGGGAGTAGGGTACCACCGGCAGGACATCCACCGAGGGGGACTGAGAACGCGTTTTGGTACGGGTATCACAAAGGGGAGAGCATGATGCATGATAGATTTTGTAACAGCACAAGATCTGCGCTGCACTAAAGAGAATATAAAGATATAGACCTTGAACTATTGGAATACACAGCTCTAGAACGCCTCATAATCTCGTAACACATGCCAAGAAATGCTTCCACGTTAATCATGCCAAAACCCCATATGCAACGGCATCAAAGCGCATCATCCCCTTCCAACGCCCTCATCCCACTCCACCCACCGCCGGATAACCTCGTCTACCCTCCCCACCCCCCTCCGGCTTCCCTCCACCTCGAACCACTCCCTGTGCTCCCGGCCACAGACCTCGCACTGGCCCCTATCCGCCTTGAGCCCCATGCCCGCCAGCTCCAGGTGGATCAACCTCTCCACTCTCTTCACGTGCGGGGTCAGTCTCGGACTGCCCCTCCCGGGCGATGAACCCGACGAAGCATAGGGCACGTAGGGGTAGAAGCGGAGGACCTCGATCTCGTAACCGCACTGCCTGCTCCATTCGTTCATCCTCCTCTGCACGTTCGCCGCCCTCCCGATCTTAAGTAACATTGTCCCCTTCCCCTCCTTCTTCGGGTCCGTGAACGACCCCACCACATCGCTTGGCCTGCTGGAACTCCGGCGGCTGGAGGAGAGGAGGGCGCGGGCGGCGTCGCCCGGGGGTGACTGCCGGGAAGGGGGGGTCATCCAGAACATGTAGATGTACCCCGGCTCCTCGGATTCGACGTAAGGGCGGGAGAGCTCCGCGAGAAGGAGGGAGGCGGTTTGAGGGTCGGTGGAAGGGGGGATGAGTTCCATGTAGCTATTTGATTTCCGGGGTTTGGGTGAAGGGGTGAGGTGTGTTGGGGAGGTGCCGAGATTGGCGGGGGAGGAGTGCGCGTGGGGGTGAGGTTTCTTGGTGGGGGTTGAAGGGTGGTGAGCGGGCGTTGAGGCTGTCTTCTCGGGGCGTTGGACAGGACGCGGTTGTGGGCGCGGAGGCCTCGAGACTTCTTCTATCGGGACGGTAAAACAGAAGCAGCACTTCAAGGACCCTCCCTTTTCTCCCTTCCCCCCTTTCCCACTCTTCCTCCCCCTCCCATTCTCCCTGGAGCTCTTCCTCCGCCTCTTCTCCTCGAGACTCGCGATACCCAACCGGTCAGCTAAAGTGTCGATGCTGCTCCTGCCCACCGGCGGTACGGGGGGCGGCTTGCTGGGAGTCGATGCCGCGGACTGGTCTTTGTGCTGCCAGCAGTAGGAGGACTGCGGGGTAGAGGGGGTGGGGGAGGCGAGGGCGCGGCGGCAGGGAAGGCCGGCGGAGGTGATGCCGTGGCAGGTTCGTCGCGGGTCAAGGGAGTCGGTGCGGGGGAGAAGGGACTCGGGGGTGTTTTTGACGAAGGGCATTGTTGGAGGTCCTTGGCGTCGAGTTCGTATTGGGTCGCGATCAGTGAGAGGAATAAGGGAGGTATGTGGAGTGTGTGAGGATCGGAGAGTGAGAGAGGTTAAAGAGTGAGGGCGAGATGTGAGACGTGGCTTAGTCGCGTGCCGGATCTCAAGAGTGAGGCGTTAGCTCAGGCCGTGACCGCCCAAACTGCCCCCAGCCGACTCATGGAAGACTTGGCTCGAGCAACCCGAGACAGCACACATTCACAGATAAACTCACCGCTCTAGTGTTGAGTATTCACTCACCCTCGTCCAAACCAACTCAAACAGAAAGACTCAACACCTCGAACACATAGCTCCGAGTCAACTGAGGGGAATCCCCCAGGCTCCCCCCGGAACACACATCTCGGCACCCGCCCGTCACCGCCAGGCCTCCGGGCCCAACCAGCCGTGTCATGCTGCCTGCTGTTGGCTGGCCCGCTGCGGCTGTGGCTTGGGCGGGCGATGCAGGGGGGTTTGCATGATGTCCAATCATGGCCCCTGTTAGGCTGTGAGACTGCGGAGTGCGAGACACGTGGGTAGTGGTCTTTGATTGGCTGATTTGGCGCCAGCGGCCCCGCAGCCTCTGGGATATCCGATGTTTACTTATGTAATCAAACTTGAGCCGATGCCTCTTGGCTTGAGATCCCTACAATTGTGGGGCTCAGTTGTGCTAACCACCAAAGACTCCAATGGCTCCCATTCATCAGCTACAGATTCACAAGGTCGTCCATTTCGCCGGAGACCAACAGAAGCTTCAAGTCATCTAATCTTGGTACCAGGCCCAAGGTTATACTTTATAAATCCTATAGACCCTAGAGAAACAAAATGCGGCCAAGTTTAACCTGCTGTCCTCCACGCTTCAACCACGTAACCACGGCAAAGAAAAGTCTCACGGGTGCGGCACCTTGAACATCGGCCGGCCCTCGGGGGTGAGCCTTATATCCCCCACCATACTAAACGGGTGCGTCTCCCGCTGCACATTCCCGCAGCCGACGAGATACTCCAGCGTCCTCTGTAGCGCAGAGTACGTCACCTCCAGCTCCTCCACCATAGCCTCCATGTCGGCATCCCCTTTGACGTCTTCCGCCTCGAGACTCGTGTCAACCGTGTACATCCACGCCCGCATCCCCGTCAAGCCCTCGTGCACCACCGCGTCGCGCATGTTGGTCCACTGTTCGCGGATCTCCTGCCACTCCACCCCCATGCTAAAGTGCGCGAGGTAGGCCGAGAAGCCATCTTTTCTTGAGGGCTCCCCCGTGATCACGACGCCGATGCAGGTTCCGAAGCCGTCGGAGTAGAGGCCCTGCCCGCCGCGCTTGGTGCCCTTTGTGTGGCCCATCTCGGTGGTGAGGTAGCCCTCTGGCTTGGAGCGGCTGTGGAGAGAACGCTTTGAGGGGAGGTCTTGAGGGCTCTCGGAGCAGAAGGCGTAGAATATGAGGGAAGAGAGGTCGCTACGGGGGTCTGACTCGGGAAGGTCCGCAGAGAGGTCCCCTGTCGCGGCGCAGCTTTCCGCCGAGGTGGTGGTAGGCTCATCCTCTTCTTCCTCGTCATCGGAGTCCGGGTCTACGCTCGATGTGACCCCGTCATCCGTGGGGGTCGCTGACGTGGTGAAGTCGTTTTCCTCTTCGTCTGGGGTCGGCGGTGGGGTGGTTTCCGGCCCGTCCTCATCCGCGGTGCCGGGCTCTCCCGTCTCCAATGGCGATGGGGTGGGAGCAGAGGGCTCCGGACCACCCGTCTCGTCTGTGCTCTCTTCTGTGTCCTCGGCCGGGTCCGGTGTAGGCGTGGGCGTGGAGTGATTGGGGTCCTGGCCGACGCCGCCAGCGCCTGGTGTAGGCGAGGTGTCTTCGTTATCGGTGTCAGCGTCCTCCGGTTGGTCGGTGTCGACATCTTCCCCGGCATCGGGATCGACGTCCTCTCCGTTATCCGGTTCCGGCTCCTGCTCGGCGTCGGGGTTGTCGGAGTCACCTCCTTCGACAGGGTGAGACCCTGGCGGGGGGTCGGGCCTATCTTCGTTGTCGGAATTCACGTCATCCGCAGGAATTATGTCCAATTCATCGTCATCCTCTTCCGTGTTGTCCTCATTTTCGGAATCATCAGCTCCAGGGTCTGGTGTGGTGTCGGGATCGTCCTCTTCAGTATTTCCGTCTTCCGCATTCTCCTCTTCAGCCCCAGGTTCTGGCGTGGGCTCTGAGCCAGGCTCGTCGGTGTTCACGCTTCCCGCCGGAGGAGCGCCGGGCGTAGTCTCGGAATCCTCGGCCCCGTCTTCCGGAGCCGGCGTTGGTTCTGTGTTATCGACGCTATCCGGTGTCGGAGTGACGGCTTCAGAATTCTCGTTCTCATGAGATGGGCCGGTCGGCGTGGGTTCTGTTCCAGGCTCGTCGGTGCTGATATCATCCACTGGCGGGACGCCCGATGGGGTTTCTGAGTCGCCCGCCTCGTCTTCTGTGGAACTAATCGATGTGGGTTCGGTGTCGCCGTCGTCCGGCGTAGGATTGACGGCTCCATCGCCCTCGTCTCCAGGGGCCACCATTGGCGTGGCTTTGGTATCAGGCTCGTTTGTATTAGAACTACCCTCTGGAGGGATGGCCGGAGTGCTCTCGGACTCCTCCTCATCCGGCGTTGGTTCGATATCAGGGTCAACAGAGGGATCGGTCGGCGTGGGCCCGCTCCCTTCATCCGTGGGGGTTGGCTCTCCGTGGACATCCCCCGGCGGCTCCGTCTCTTCATTATCAAGAGGCGGTGACTCGCTACCCACGGCCGCAGGGTCATCAGCGACAGAGCATTGCTCGGGGTAGACGGTGACCGTCACGGGTGCCTGAGTAACAAAGACGGTCGAGGGAGCAACGTCCTCCTGCGCGAAGGCCTCGTTCCACGGGGCCAGCAGCAAGGCCGAGAGAATGAGGCGGGCGTACATTTTGAGGTGTTCTTAGCACTCGAGGCTGTATTACAGCGGATTGACTGGTATCGGGGATCCTGCCCAGCCGTTTGCGTGAGCATTACCAGTCCTTCTTTATACTATGGGATGGTACGAGGTAGGTGCGCACCTGTAAGTGACAAAATAATACCGCAGCCCGGGGCACATTCTACCTCCCAATCCCATCCTCTATATCAAGGTCGTTCACTACTCACGAGACATATCGCGGAGCGCCTAAATTTAGCAATTACGTCCTTCCGGGACAGGAGACATTGCAAGCAGACCTGCGGTGTGGAGACATGCGATCCTGTGAGCCCCACGGATCGTCAGGAACGTGCGGATGGTGATTTTTTGTAAATGCCTCGCGAGGGATTCCCGAGTCGAGATAATGAGGGAGAAAAGTCCTCCTTTTAACAGCATTATTGATACTCCATTTCCCGATTTGAGGTAAGGAGGACGGAAAAATCCGTTTTCGAGCTCATCCCCTGATATCCTATCCCCGGAGGGCATGCAGACTCCATACAATGTTCACTTCTGGTATACGAGGAGACGGCTCCGGACGCGGTAGCTTCTACCGTCAGGGGACGGGAGAGAACCGAAGGGACGGGTCTAAATTGGCGCATAGCGCGTCGATGAATGGTATGGGGCAAAGCCTAACATAGGAGATGAGCGTGATTTTGGCGAGCAAGACCGCGTATCGCCCATATATGGGTAGAGCTTAGAGTCTCCACAGAGGTGCGGCTTCACAGCTTCGTGTGGGCGCACCGGATGCAGGTTCTGTGTGCGTACCGGCCCTTCTCATACCATCTCATACGCTTTCCAAAGCCCGTTGATCCCAACCCCGACTTGCACAAGTATAAGTCGGCAGAATGGTTGCGGATCTATGCACCCCCCGTATATCCTAAAACCCCACCCTGCCGAAAGCTTAATTCCAACATTCCGGGGCAAGGACCGCCTGGTCCACACTACAAGTACATGTATCTACTGTACACGCAAGCGCAACGGCGCTGTGTTAGAGCGTTGGCACGAAAATCCCGCATGTAATTCTAAATTTGGAGTGTTACAGAACGGAGTTCGTGTAGTGGAAAGTGGGCCGGACGTCGTCCGGAGCGTGGCGGCACCAGGATGTCGCATGTCCTCGGGCCGTCCAATGATGGCTTCACAATGACAGGATCCGCCCCTGCGTTGATTGGCCAGTGGCTCCGGGCTGGTTGAACCGGCTTTCCAGCTGCCCTCAGTTGGCCAAATGCGAGGATGTTATAAATCGTGAAGTTGAGGCTTCCTGGCTGTGATGGAAGTTTGTTTTCTAGAGAGACACAGCGTAGAACTAAAAAAAAAAATTCTTTTTTAATTACCAGATTTAGTTTTGCGTGCTCGAAGTCTCCCCATTTCATGTTCTGATATTGTCGTGGTAGTAGTGTTTTGCTGCTCTATATCCATCTGGGCTTTTAGAGTAGGAATACGCGTGCCCATCGGTAAGCGCCGTCACTGAGAACTTTCAGCCGCCGCTTTCCGCCCGGCAGCGGGCCGGTGATGACTTCATCCTGCCACAACTACAATGCCGCCCCCGAACCCCCTCCGCCGCCAGGTCATCGCCATCTACAAAGGTGCGCCCTTTTCCACCTCCCCATTACTAGCCCTCTCACATATGCTTCACCCGCCTCGCACACCCCTAGATCCCCCAAAACGAGCCCGTGCCAGTAGACAGCAAGCTAACGAGGCGAAGAGCTCCTGTACCTGGGGAGGGAGTACCCCCTCGGATACTCGTACTTTCGGCCGCGCCTGCACAAGGCCTTCATGGCGAATAGCGGGGTAAAGGACGAGGGGGAGATACGGCGGTGTATTGAGCGGGCCGAGTTCGTGAAGAAAGGTGAGCCCTCGCCGTCTCCC
Source organism: Microascus cirrosus (assembly GCA_030271035.1). Classification (NCBI taxonomy): domain Eukaryota; kingdom Fungi; phylum Ascomycota; class Sordariomycetes; order Microascales; family Microascaceae; genus Microascus; species Microascus cirrosus. The sequence goes on along the minus strand of JAMBUN010000322.1, from coordinate 96,395 downwards.
TGCAGCTCTTTATTTTTTTTTCTTTTCCTTTTTTTGCTCTGTTTCATTGGACGTGGAGATGGATGAATACTGACATATATACAGAGATCGAGGCGTTGTATGTATCATGTTCCCCTTCCTCTGGCTGGCTTGAGCTGGTCTTACGTGGCTCATAAACACCTTCGGCTCATCTCACTATCACCTTCGGCAACTTGTTTTAGGCCTTTTAATTGCACCCAGATGTTCCCGAATTTCGGGGGATTGTTGCTTGAGGCAGGGCTCCAGCTAATCGGGAGCAGATACTACCTAAGGCGGTACCGCACCCTCCGAAAGCGCTACGATGTACCCCCCGAGTGAGACCGGGGCTGGACCCGAAGGTTCCCAATTTTTATTCACGGCCCTGGGATGGAAGGTTACTTCCCTCTCGTATCAGGTTTGGCGATGCGGGCTGTTGCACTTGAGGCAACCCCAGCCTGAATCGAGCCTCTCTAGCATGGTTGGTAAAATGGTGCGACGCGCGGCAGAGGAAGGCGGCGGGATGGATGTTACCAAGTTCACAAATGACGAAAGGGTGGCAGGTTAAGAAATATGGTAATCGAGAAAGAGGGTATTGTTAACCAAAAAGATCCTACAGACTTTTTTTTGTGCTCAAGTAGAACAGAATATAACAAAGAAAAGAGCATCCAACATCCCATCATCCATCATAAACATCCCAACTTCCTCGCCCCGGCGAATTTCTACAGTTGTACAGCCCCTTTACTTCTTTTGCGCCCACCACGCCCCAACCTCAAGACATTCCCCCCAGCTCGTTCCCCCTTCTCCCATAAGGTCCCCTGCCATCTTCGAGATCCACGCTTCCCACTCGTCAACCCTCTTCCCACTAACCTCCCTCAGCATGGGTTCTAACCCCTGTACGCCCTGCATAACAGTCTCCAGCGCCGTCCTCCTCAGCGCCGCCTGCGCGGGGGACAGTGTCTTCCGCCCACCCTCCCCCTTGACTCCCTTCCCCCGCGTATCAATATATGACTTTCCATCCTTCGTCACCACGCCGCCGACGCCTTCCTTCTCCCACCGCACGTCGGACAGCGGGATGGCGAGGCGCCGCGAACGCACGTCTATTAGCACGTCGCTCTCCTGCAGAAGGAGGGGTCCGATGAGAGTGCACGGCACGGCCGACACGTCGCGCATCTCCAGCGCGCGCGACACCCACGAATTGTACTCGACAAGGTAGTTGTTCAGCGGCGGTGAGAGCGGCGTGTTGGAGGTCATGATGTAGGCGCCTAGCGCCGAGGCGGCACGGTGCTCCTCCTCCTCCTGCTCTGGCCCTGCCGACGCGCTAGGCGCCGCGCCGGCCACGTGCGGCCTCAGCATGCGTATTGTGTGGTCGCTCTCCCAGAACTCGAGGTAGCCGCCCTTCTTCAGCACGCGGAGGTACTCGTCCATAAGACGCTGCTGGCCCGAGTGCGTCACAGCGAGGCTCATGTCTTTCACCATCACGAGGTCGAACTCTCCGTCGGAGAAGGGGAACGGTGTCTGCCGGATGTCGTGCCGCACGAAACGCCAGTTCATCTCGGGGTCGGGCTTTGCGACGTCGCGTGGCGTCCCGGAGCCGCCGTTCGCGACGCCCGCCCCGGGTGCTAGTGGCGCGATGTCGAGCCCCGTGAAGGAGATGTTCGCGTGGCCCAGGTCGCGGAAGTAGCGGTGGCACATCATGCTCCAGAAGCCAGAGCCGCAGCCTATCTCGAGCACGCGCGCGGGCGGGCGCTGCGCGTGGGTTGGCGAACAGGCCGGCGCGCCGAAGACCTGGATGAGGAGGAGTGTTCGTAGGGACTGCCGGTGCAGCTCGGCGAGGTCAACTGGTAAGGGGTAAACTAGTGTCGGGTCGTTAAGGTACGTCCGCCCGCTGCGTGGCGAAAACGGCTTCGTGGCTATGGTCTCGCCGGACGCGGAAGGGTCGAGGGATGCCATCGTCCTGGTGCTCAAGGAGGCCGAGCCCGAGGAGAGGCTTTCGGAGCGGGAAGTGAGGGCGTTGATTCGCGAGTTAGAGTCCGGGTACATGGCTACAGCGTGCATCGGCCTCCTGGGATGGGGCAGTGAGGGCCCCGTAGTCGGAAAAGGTATAATGGTGTCGGCAGCCACCGCCGCGGGCGAGGTGCCGCGGCGAGGAGGCGGAGGGGGGGGATGGTGGGCCGGCAGGGAGCGGCGAAAAGGGGCGCTTGGCGGCCTGTGGGGCAGGGGGACGGGGTTTTGCACCGTTACGGAGGGGCTGCCGGGCGGATGGGGAGCCGGGAAGGGGTGGGTGGGGGCGCGAGGGGACGAGGGTGCTGAGGGCGGGAGGTGTTCCGCGTTTGGCGGCTGGGACTGCAGAGAGGGGCAGCACGAGGGGCAGCACGGCGCCGTCGCGCGGTACGGGGGGGTGCTTGTGTCGGTCTGGGGTTCTTCGGTGGGTCGCGTGTCGAGCTGTGGAGGCGAGGGCGGGTGCTCGGGGATGACGGGGTCGAGAGGGTGGGCTTCGGAAGGTAGGGCAGTCGGCGAGCGAGGGGGCGTGGCGAGCGCGGAGCGGACGGCGGCGTCCTTGTCGGCGTCGCTTGTTGGTTTCGCGAGGGCGGGGTGCGCGAGGAGGTGCGGGCAGGGGTCGTGCAAGTGGCCGATGATGCGCTGATAGTTCGCCTCGACGACTGCGTCTCTCGGCCCGCGTCGCGCGGAGATGTCGCTCCGTCGGTGGAAGAGGCGCCTCGCGGGACCGTCGTGCGACGAGGACCTCGGCCTCGTGGCGGGCTGCTGCTCCTCCTGCTCAGCTCGCGCTGTCTTGTCGAGTGTTTCCTCAGGCGCTGCCCTCGGCGGAGGGTTATGCTCCTCGCGGGTCGGCTTTGTGACGACGGAGTCGACCGAGTTGGATCTCACGTGGCTGTGGCGCCGCGGCGGCTTGGCGGGCTGTCCGCGGCGCTTCTTGAGCTTGTGCTTCTCGGCCTGCTTCTCGTTGTTGGACTTTGTCCTGCGCGGCGGCGGAGGGTGTCGCGGAAGGTGCTGCGTCGCGGGCGGGCGGGGGAGATGAAAGGCAAGGCCGCCGCGGTAGTGGGTCGTGCTGCTATTCTCGTTCCCGTCGCTTGAGGTCGTGGCGGATGTCGATGTGGAGGAGGTGGAGATGCGCAGGTCGGCGGACGACGTGTGCGGGGTGGAGGAGGCCACGCTCCGGGGTCTCGTGTGCCGGGATCGATGTTGCCGCTGTTGGCGCGGTGTGGTGTACACGGGCACAGGGGCGAGGGTTGTGGGGTACCAGGCGAAGAACTGTGCCGCCATTTTCGCGTCCTCCTTTCTGCTGATATTGTGAGTCCCCGCTTTCTTCGTAGCGGCCCCCCTTTAGCGGCTTGGGCGGCCCCGCTTTCTTGGTCCCGAACGCACTAATTCTGCCGGCTTCTCGCTAAATGGGCAGCTTATCCCGTGCCTTCAATTCGCTTCACCGGTTTCGATTATTACAGGGGGCCCAATGGCCCTGTAAAAACCCTCGACCGGATGGGTGTGTGGAAGAAAAATTTCGGCCCTGGACGCACCAGATTACCCCTTGGAGAATCGGACTTCGGCGCAATTCCTGCCAGGATTCTGGCAAGCAGGGAATTTCCCAGTCGGGACAGGAGTGTCGCTGCAAGGTGCAAGGGACGGCGCAGAAAACTGGGCTCCGATTGACGTCAGGGCGGGTTGGTTTTGCGAGGTAATGCCGCTGTGGTATTCGTCGGTCTTTCGGGTCGAGCGGCCGGGCGTTCCCGGTAGCAGTCGGATGTTTTGCTTCAGTTCGATCCCGGGCAGTCTCGACCCACGATTGTGTCGCTCTGTTTCACCCTGGCAAGTTGGCTCACCGAGCGACCACGCGATATCTCGATCTGCACAAGCGATCTCGAAGCCACCAGACGCGGACGACTCTGGTCCTCCAATTGGAGCACTCGAGCGCCGGATCGATCACTACCCAAAGGTCCGTTCGCCGTCCACCGTGCGCTCGGAATGCCTCCCCGAGGATAGCTGCGTTGTATCCGGAACTCGGGCCAGTGCAGACAAACCCTTGTAGAGATGCCGATGTTGGCTTGTGAGTCTTGAGCGCCGTGTTCCCTTCGTCCGGAGCGGAATCGAATAAACAGGAGTGTTTGCCCTCTTCGCTTCTGAAACGCGCCCCGGCGCTGTGGTCGTTGATCCTGGCCTCACTCGTGTGCGTCCCCGCGCGCGTGTCTCAATGTAACAGCTCTCTCGTAGCTTCTTCTATGCGGCTGGCGCAGTCGGGCGTCCCAGGAACACCACCCAGCAGACGAAACCGTGATGCCTCGACGCGCTCGCTTCGGTTGGCTTGTTACTCCTTGGATCCCACCCCCCGTAAGCAAACACCTCAACTTCCCCTTGGGTATCTCCACGGTGATGACGATGCAAAATGATGGGGCCACTATTGAGGGCCAACTTTGTAAATGGGTGGTCGTGTCGAAAGGCAGCAAATAGAGGCAGTCTCCGGTAACCAGCCGTGAAATCGCAAAGAGGCGAAGAGAGTAATCCCGCGAAAGGCATCCCGTTGAGCGCCACGCCTCCGTTATGTACGAAAATGCCAACCCTGGAACACACCGCTCCCACAACTCCCAAATCGGCCATAAAGACTCTTCGAGTCACACACGCACTTCTCAACCACACTTCCCCCGCCCCCCCTCCTCTGCAATAGTGGCCAGGGTTATTGGGCGTGTGCCATAAACCCCACAAACCTCTTTCAGACGACATGCATCCGGGGAAAGGCTCCACCCTCGGCACCGCTCTCTCCCACAACAGTGAGCTGAAGGCACACACCCCTATCATCCTCGGCCCGCGGTGGCGAGGTGGCATTATGGGGGGACAGGGTTGCTGCTGGGGAAGAAGGGTGGGGCTGCCTGCCTCGGTCGTATGGGCGGGAGAATGGATGCCGGTCGGGAAGGAGGAAAGGGTTGCTGTTTGGTTGGGGGATATAGCAAGTGCGGATATGCGCACCTACACCCAACTGAGCCGGAAATGTTTCGCCGCGTGGGCGCCGAGGCGGACCCTGTTTCCGGTGCCAGCGTTCCATTTCCTGGGGAAGATGGGGCTAGGGACGAGTGCTTCCGAGGGCGGGCATGCCCCGTCCGAGAGAATCAGCGCTTTGTCTTTTGTTCTTCTATGAGATGCATTTTCCAGGACTTATTTTACACAAAGATATCTGACGATGAAATCCTGTCACACTTCTCATATTTGATCTCCAGCTCTGTGGTGACTCCCAGGCGGGGGGAGTCGAGAGGGGAGGGGGTGAGCCGATGACGCCAAGGTCGGATATGCGGGGGGGGGTTTCTAGGGAATGTGACCCGCGATTGCTGGAACGAGACGTGCCGCTGCGACGCTTCCGCCGCAGGACTGGAGCCGACGAGCACATCCTTTCCACATTCTCACCTGAAAAGAATCAGCGCAAGGCTCCTCAAACGAGGAGGAGGAGATATGTCCCTGGGCGAGACATGGAAGTCCTGAGACTTGTGGCGTTGTTTTGCGCTCCCGGCTAATATTGCTTCGCAATCTTCATAGTCAGGTGTGTGAGCTAGCGCGAAGGCGAACCTTGGGACGGGACTGGTTCGACAATGCGAGTCCACCAACAGAATGTAGAGAGGTTGGCCTTTGGCGCGCCATTTGGACGTCTCCGTGATCTGCGCTCCGCTCCGGGGACCCACTCGCAACATACACAAACCTTCCAGTCTGCATCACATTCGACCACTCGTATTTTTCCCAGAAATCAGAAGTTCAGATATTTCGTCCAGCATGTGGCCATTGTTTACTATGCCCCCCCTCCCCTCCCCCCAAAAAAGTTACGCACGAACCAGAAATCTGCTATATTAAGCACTACGCTCTATTATGCGTTCCGTACTCGACTAAGATCTTCACCGGTCTAACCTGACTTTCTTGAACCCACGGGATTTACACGTCGTTCTTTTAATATCAATGCCGATAAAGTGGCTGGTGGGGGGTTTCCTGGCCCAAATGTTTGGGGAGTTTGGCTTGTTTTCCCCTGCCACCGGAATAGCTTTCCCCAGCTCCGAAGTGCCAAGGCTAGAAGGAGGAGAGCGGATTGCGGGGGCTGCAGAACACTGCCGGCGGGGTGGAAGGGATCGCTCTTGCGCCCTTGTCCCTGCTACAACTTTAGCCGGGGGCGCCATTTGGGAGGATTATGGCGGATAAGTAGGAGGTGTTCGGTGTCTTTTCCGGTCTTGTCCTCGATAGGGTACTTGAATAGCACACTCATGAACGAGCTCTACAACCTATCTGTGGTTGTTATGAGCTCTCGAAGGTTCGCGACGCGTGGAGCGAGCTGGGAGCTGATAAATCTGCTGCAATCACCCCCCCAAGAGGATCTTTTGTACCCCGCGAGCTTCTCGACCTTGCATAAGTAGACACAGGAAGAGCATTACGCCATCGCCCATTGGTGGTCCACGGAGTTGCACGCCAATACATACGGAGTAGAGCTCATCGCGGCTCACGAACAAAGACACCACAATACGTCCTGATTTACAGGACTGCAAATTTGGTGCCGGTACTTGAGCGTTGCCACCCCCTCGCGGGACCAAATACCGGCGAGAATCTTCATCGATAGAGATATGGCCACCCGGAGGAACAATAGTTCCTCTAGTAAGGTTTTCAGTCACATGCGCTCACCCTTCCACCAGCTAGAGTACCAGGTTCGGCTTGGCGCTGAAACACCATATTATTCGCGATAGGGTGTTATGACCATACCACCAGGATTCTAAACATTTCAGGAGACTGGAATATCCACCGTCAGGTCCACCAAGGCCGGTTCTCAGTGAGAATTGGATGAGCTGAAATAGCCATGGTTGATGAAGGAGCAGATTTCCCACAGGCAGCAGCAGTTGAGAGCATGCCATTTAACAAGCACAGCCGATTATCAGAGAATATGGGTTGAGGATGAGCTAGTGTGGAATTGTATGGACGTCCATCAATGATGGTTTATGATGGTCAGACACCTCCTGGTATTGTTGGTCAGCGTGCCAGCGTTGGCTTGGAACAGGTTGCGGAGATCCATTCCGACATGTTTTGCGGGGATGGATGGCTAGCGAGGCGTTGATGAGTCATCCAATCCATCAGCCCAAGCACCGCTCATACAAGGCGCCGGACTATCCCCGGCAGAAACACCAGCTGAGCATCACATGATCAGGCTGAGTCCAGAAGGCCCCTCCGCAGCTGGCTCCAAACTCTGGTGGGTTGCGACACCCAACCGCCTGCATCATCACCAGCCGCCTCTAACCTCGCCCTTTGGAGCCGCAATCACTCTTCTTCACCAACCACAGCCACGCTACATTCTTTGATCTCCTTAGCTATCCAACAATCAACATCTTTGCAGCTACAGTACATATTGATTGACCCGCAATCGCCAGCGATCCAGTCGAACCCCCCCCCCACTCTTTGATCTGTGCTGAGCACCCTGCTTTTTGTGCCCCGGGAGCTTTCTTCACTGTTGTGAGTTTTGACTTTCCTAACCTTGAGTCCCTTCACTTCCCCGATACATCAATTTTGGTTTGCCCCCAACCTGTTACTCTTCCACTGGTTTCCACCCTGTTGTGACCCGCCCATTGACGGCTGTTTCTGACTGCTGGGCCTCTGGTCAGCTTTTCTCCACTTAGCCACCCCTCGCTCTTTGTCGCGACCAGCCCTTCCAGTGTGCATGGCCACGTCAACCGAGAACCTCCACACCTCCCCAGAGTTGCTGAGTGGACAAAAAGCAACCACAACAACGCCAGCCACGCCTCGTTTCCTTCGTTCCCTCCCGCGAAACACCACGTAGCGGCTCCGAGCTTCGGTCCAATTGCCACATCTCCGCAGCCTCGTTTCGAAACCCTCGCAAACCCAGCTTCGAACCGGGGGGCCGGCAAGCCGCGACAGCCCATGCCGATTTACGGTCCTCATCGCAGCAAAGCTCCGTTGTCTCCGCGCCTGCCCATCTTCCTGCACCGCTTCCCGCCGCCCGCTCCTGGTGCCGACTTTTCTCCATCAGTTTCAGCGGTGATCGGCCGATGGTTAGCACCGAGCACATCACCCCATTAAACAAACGCGTAATCGACACCCTCCTGGAGCACAGTGCGCCCTGTCTAGAGTCATCTTTCCCCCCGCAGACGCGCCGAGCTGCTCACCGTCCACCCTCCCATCTTACCTGAACCCCAGGCTGCTGCCGCCCGCCGCCGAGGACATGTTTGGCGCCGGGGCCGGCCGAGGGCAGCCCCTCAACGGCCAGTCCAACCGCAACATCCAGCAAATGCTCTATAACTTCCAGCAACCCCACGCCTCGCACCAACAGCACGCGGGCCCGACGCAGCACCACCAGGGCGTCCAGCCCGACCCGAGCGCCCACAACGGCGCGAATCCCAACCTCTCGCACCCCACCAACTACTCCGCTCTCTCGAATGCGAACCCCTACAACCCGACGCCCCTGCAGAATGGCCATGCCGCCACCCCGAGCGGCGGCCAGGGTGCCGTTATGAACGAGAACTGGGCCAAGCAGATGCGCCTGTACAAGGAAGCGGAGCGCGCAAACATGGCCATGACTGATCAGAACCAGCCTCATTACTACGCCAGGCTCAAGGCGGGGGAGAACAAGGGGATCGGCCTGCCCACACAGTCGTCCACCACCGTCGCGAACGGCGAGGGCGAGGACATGAGGCGGCCCATGGCCACAGACAAGGTGGCGAAGCGTCAGGACTGGCATAATATCGATTTGAGCGGCCAGGGGCTGCGTAACCTCTCTCCGCCACTCTTCAAGTACGAGTTCCTGCGGGAGCTGTACATAGCCTCCAACAAGCTCACCCGCCTCTCACCTGCCATCGGCCGCCTACGACACCTCACCCACCTCGACGCCTCGTACAATGAGATCTCTGAGCTGCCCGCCGAGCTAGGCATGTGCACGTACCTCCGGCAACTGCTTCTCTTCAACAACCGCCTCCGAAACCTCCCGTACGAACTGGGCTCTCTACACCTCTTGGAGACGCTCGGCATCGAGGGAAACATGCATTTCGCCCCCGAACTCCGGCAAGAGATAATGGAGAAGGGTACCAAGAGTGTGATCACGTATCTACGCGAGCATGCTCCAGGTGTGTATTTCCCAACTGTCCGTCTAACCACTGAGATACTAACCAAGGTAGTCCCCGATCCTCCCCCGATGCGCGAGATGCACACGATCCAGGAGGACGTCTCCCCGAACCTCGAGCGCTTCAAGGTCCTCACCTGGAACGTGCTCTGCGACAAGTACGCGACGTCCCAGACTTACGGATACACGCCGACGGCGGCGCTCGACTGGGAGTACCGCAAAGACTGCATCTTCTCGGAGCTGCGCTTCCGCGACGCCGACTTCCTCTGCCTGCAGGAGATATCGACCGAGGCGTTCAAGGAGGACTTCTCGCCCGAACTCGCCAAGTACGATTACAAGGGCGTACAGTGGCCCAAGTCGCGGGCCAAGACCATGTCTGAGAAGGATGCGCTTGGCGTGGACGGCTGCGCGGTGTTCTACAAGAACAGCAAATACATTCTGCTGGACAAGCAGGTGATCGAGTTCGCGAGCATCGCCATCAACCGGCCGGACATGAAGAACCAACACGACGTGTTCAACCGCGTGATGCCCAAGGACAACATTGCCGTCATCTGCTTCTTCGAGAGCCGCTTGACCGGCGCTAGGATCATCTTGGTAAACGTCCACCTTACGTGGGACTCGGCGCTGGCGGATGTGAAGGCCATCCAGACAGGTATCCTCATGGACAATGTGACCAAGATGGCGGAGAAGTACGCGCGGTGGCCGGCCGTCAAGGACAAGAAGCTGGTGACGTTCAGCGCGAGCCGGGGCCCCGACGAGGAGGACGAACCCACGCCTACGCCGGCCGAGCCGGCGCCGAGCCAGAGCTACGCGACGAACACGGATATCCCGCTGCTAGTGTGCGGTGACTTCAACTCGACGGCGGACAGCTCGGTGGTGGAGCTGATGACCCAGGGCCGCATACCACCGGACCACCTGGAGATCAACAACTACCAGTACGGAAGCTTCACGCGCGACGGTATCGAGCATCCCTTCAGCCTGCGGGACGCGTACGTGCCGCTCAAGGGCACACCCGAACAGATGCCCTTCACGAACTACACGCCCGGCTTCGCAGACGTAATCGACTACCTGTTCTACTCGACGAACACGCTGGAAGTGGTGGAGCTGTTGGGCCCGCCGGACCAGGACTACCTGAAGCGGGTGCCGAGCTTCCCGAACTACCACTTCCCGGCGGATCACATCCAGATCATGGGCGACTTTGTGATCAAGGCGAGGAAGGATAAGAAGGTTGTTGAGCCGGACTTTGGGGGTGGTCGTTAGGGCGTTTGACAAATAGGAAAGGGGGAAAGGAAAGGGCTCTTAGGCACGGAAAGGAAGGAAGAGGGGGAGGAAGGGGGATTCTATGGTGTTGATAGATTCATGCATTTCTGTTTCCTGTTTCCTCGAATTTTTTTTTCGGTGCGGTTTTCGGAACGGTGGTTCTGGTGTGCGGTGCTGGCGGTGTGTTGATAGTGTAGCGGAGGGGGACTTCTTGTTAGGGGCGGGGGTTTCGCCGGGAGGTCGAGGGGTTGAATTGGCAGGTGAGGAGATGAGAATAAGGACGGAAGCGTGGTGTCCGGCGGGTCCTGTCCCCTTGAAGGCTCACCTTGATTTCATGTACAAGGATGGGAGTTTGGGATCTGGTCTTCTTTGTGTTCGGTGGAGTGTGGATTTTGCGATGCATTGGTTTCTATGGCTTGGACGGGGTGGAGGACGGGGAGTGGGAAGTGATGGACGTGGTACAGCGGAGGAGAGGATGAGCGAGTGGGGCGTTGGAGGTGTAGATAGCGCCTGGAATCTAAACCCGTCCAAGCTGCGGTTCTGAAAGTCATTCCCCGGGTTTGTTTGAGTGTGTCTTTGCTTGTCAACCGTAGGGTGTGAGGAGCTATAGGGTAAGAACCCAAGACCCAGGCCTGGGAGGGGTGTAGAATGGTTCTGTTGGGTAGGTATGAGCGACATGTGCCGGTTCGTAGAAAGCACGGGGAAGGGGATACTTGTTATGTGTACCGCTTGAGCCTGACGTTGCGGTGGGTTCGTGTTCGTGGTCAGAGGGGGTTGGCAGCCTGGTAGGCTTTAATTTTCAACCTCTTTCGATCCAGAAACAACACTTTTTAAGAGATACAAATCTGGGCTTTATAAACTAGTAATGGCGATGCCTTGGACGGCCGGGTAGGGAGCTGGGCAGCTTGTCAACGATTTCCCAGCGATATTTCACATCGGGGGACGAGGGCTGATGTGCCCTGGGATGTAGGACCCGGAGGTTCTGTGAGGAGTCTTCTAGTTATTTGAAGGCAATAACTATGAGATTGCAAGTCTGGCCCTATCATCCCGGGCCATACGGAAACATGACCTGCCAAGTTCTTTTGCATCCTTCGATGGTCCCCTTCAAAAGTACGCTGGCGAGCTTTCGTTCTCAGACGGGGTGACCCGGGCCGTGGAGTGGGTCTGTACGGCCCCACCTGAAACTCGAGGCGTGAGCGCTGAGAGTTCAGCCAACAGGAGAAAGCCTTTTCTTACTCATCAAGCGTCCCGTGCCCCACCACCATCGGAGGACCAACTCCGTTCGCAGGAGGTCCGCTCTGGAGAGAGTCGCTGCCCTCGAAGCACTTCTTCGACCCGTTCTTTTCTGTGAGACCAGGAAGGGATACAGATTACTCGCTCCTTTAATACGAACCGGTGCTCGCAGAAAACCACTCGCTTATACTGCCTCAAGGCTCCCATCCCCGCTGCCAAGCACTCGACGTCACGGCTCGCCCTCCTCTACAACCCCACGATGCGCACCTGCGCCTCCCGCCCCAGATGATATCTTCCTTCCCCTCACACTCATAACGACCACACACCCTCCACACACCATGTCCGATCCGGCGCCGTCTGTCCACTCCGAGCACGACATCCCGGAGCCACCCTCCGCCCCCTCCCTCGCCCGCGCCCTCCACGACCGCCGCGCCGAGTTCACCCGCCCCCACCGCCTCCGCCTAAAAATCGGTACGTGGAACGTCGCCGCCCGTCCGGGAACGGACAAGGATCTCGCCTCGTGGTTCGTCGACGGGCGGGGCCTCGACGAGACGCTCTCGAACCTCAAGGTCTCGCCCGAGACGACGGACGACGTCGCGCGCGATGACTCCGCGGAAGAAGGGGTGAGGCTAGTGGGGGGCGACAAGATCGGACTGTACGTGCTGGGCCTGCAAGAGATTGTGGATCTGGGCCTCGCGAAGGAGGCGTATAGTAGGATGTACGCGGACTACTCCCCCATGGACAAGTGGCGCGCTGCGCTGGAGGCCGCCATGCCTCCCGGCTACCAGCTCGTCTCGGCAGAGCAGATGTCCGGGCTCGCCCTCCTCATCTACGCGTCGCCCGACGTGGCGCCGTCTGTCTCGCACGTGAGCACCTCCCAGGTGGGGACGGGCCTATTGGGATACATGGGAAACAAGGGCGCCATCTCCACGCGAGTGGTGCTGGGCGAGACCACCCGCCTGGTATTCGTCAACTCGCACCTCGCGAGCGGGCCCGAGCAGACGTACCTTGAGCGCCGGCGCTGGGACATTTCGCAGATCGTCTCGCGGACGCAGTTCGAGGCGCTGGCGCTGGCGGGGGTGAAGGGGGAGGATCCGGAGAGGATCGGGGACGAGGACTTTGCGTTTTGGTTGGGAGATCTGAATTTCAGGGTTGATGGGCTGCCGGGGGATGATATTCGCCGGCTTCTACGTTTGCATACGCAGGGCGAGTATGACCTGTCACGGGAGTCCAGGCGGTCCTCATCGTCGCTGGAGGAGGGCGTCATCGTGATGAAGTCTGACGGCGACGAGGAGGAGGTGACGGACCGGAGTACCAGCCCCTCGCCAGATGCAAGCACCGATACGGCTGAGACCTCCCTTCCGGACCCAGACGACTTTCTGCCCAAGGATGACTCTTCATCCGACTTTCTCCCCGATCCGCACGAGGATCCAGCTTCTCTCCAAGCAACCCTGGACTCCATCCTGCCGCACGACCAGCTCCACCGGCTGATGAAGGCCAAGAAGGTCCTCCATGAGGGCTGGCGCGAGGCGCCCATCGCCTTTCTGCCTACGTATAAGTACGATGTGGGGACGGTTGGACTTTTTGATTCGAGCGAGAAGAAGAGGGCGCCGAGCTGGTGCGATCGCGTATTGTATCGGACGAGAAGGGATTTGGAGGAGTACAAAGAGGGGGTACGGGAGGAGGAGGAGGCGAAGAAGAGGGACGAAGAGATGAAGGCTAGGGGCGTAGACGAGGCGGCGGAGGACGACGACGTGCTCTTCTCCTATGACCCTGACTCAGACAGCTCCGGAGGGGTCGTAGAGTACGACTACGACGAGTACAACGAGGGCGCCGAGTCGGAGACGGTCCTTACAAAGGAGGGCTTCAAAGACAAGATCCGCATGGATCTCTACGCCTCGCATCAGAAGATCACCTCCTCAGACCACAAGCCCGTTGTCTCCCTCTTCACATTAGACTACGACGCCGTCGTTCCGGAGCTCAAGGCGGCCGTCCACGTGGAAGTCGCCCGGGAGCTTGACCGCGCGGAGAACGAGGGCAGACCGAACGTCACCGTCGTAGTGGAGAGGCAGAACGCAGGCGGGGAGGGCCATGAGCCCGGCTCGGACGGGGCGGTGGACTTTGGGAAGGTAGCCTTCCTGGGGAGGCGGAGCTGTTCTCTCATGGTGGCGAATACTGGGGGCGCGGAGGCGCGGCTGTCATTCGTGGAGAAGCCTTCTGTTGAGGGCGGGGAGGGCGCCTCGTGGTTGAGTTCGAGGTTCCTTTCTACGGATGAGGACCTGCAGGAGGAGCTGGGGAGGGAGGTTACACTTCAGCCTGGAGAGACCGCCAGCGTGTTGTTGGAAGCGCTGGTGGAAGATACCTCCTTAGCAGAATCCCTGAACTACGCGCGCACGAGCCTCGAGGACGTCCTCGTCCTGCGCGTTGAGGGGGGCCGGGACTACTTCATCCCCGTGAGCGCAACCTGGCTGCCCACGACCTTCTGCCGCTCCGTCGAAGAACTAGTCAGAATACCCCCCGGCGGCATTCGGTCTTTCGCAGAAAAGGAGCGGATAAAGGGGGCGATACCTTATGACCGGGAGGTCCACTCCGCTGCGCCAAGGGCGCTCTTCGCGCTCACGGAGGCGCTGGAGGGGCTCCTTGAACGGGCGGTCGCGGACGAGAACATGCTGGAGGGGTGCGCCGTCCCGCGCAGCGATGGGTGGCCCTTTGACTCTTCCACGTGGAGCGTCCCGGATCAGACCCGCTCAGAGGGGATGGCCTCCCTCATTGAAGCCATCGACAAGGACGAGTCCCTAATCCGCGCCCTACCGGTTGAGTTACCCGCCGTCAAATCCCTCGAGATCCTCTCCCAAACCCTCCTCCTCTTCCTCCGCTCCCTAACAGACGGTCTGATCCCCGCCTCCTTAACCCCGCACCTGCCCCCGCCCTCCAAGTCCCCGGAAGACACAAAGACCATATTCCTAGATCTCCTCTCCTCCGCATCGCCGAACCACAACGTCTCGTTCGTGTTTTTGACTGCCACGCTGGGGAGGGTAGTGGAGATGCTACCGAGGAGCGAGAGGAGGGTGTTCTCGAGGGTTTTGAGGGGGGAGGAGGGTAGGAGGGGGAGGGACAAGGTTGCGGGGATTTTTGCCGGGTTGGTTTTCAGGGTAGGGAGGAAGGAGGAGGAGAGGGCTAGGTCGCTTCTTGAGCTGTTTTTGAGAAGGGATTGAGCGGTTGCTGAAGGAGAGGTGAGGTGAGAAGTCAGGATGTACCAGATGGGGATTTTTGTTTTGGGGCCTTGTGCTGGCGCTTTTGGTTCGGCGTTGGAGTCGGTGCTGGTAGACTGGATGAGAAATTTTGATTGCTTTACTCTTGCTCGCTTCATACCGCGCCCCCTTCTCGTACCGGTTCTCTCCTCAGCTGCTCGACATCGTTCTTCCTTGCTGCTTCCGTACCCCCGGCCCACAAGCCTGGACTGTCCCCTCGTCATTGACCGCCCCTGAACCCAAACTATCTCTTGGGAGATCAACTGTGTCTCTACCCTTGGGAACTTCACGGCTCCAGCACCTACAACTCCCCGGTAACACTTATGAAAATCAACGAGGAGGAACTCAAGGGTCGGTCGCGGGATCAACTTGGAAAAGAAGTCATTAAGATCATTACTAGCCAAGTTAACCGCCCGACACGACTATGCCCCCTCATCCCTTGCTCTGTTTTCCTGTGAAATTCCCCGATATCCTACTCCAAAATTAGAGCAAAATCCCGCCATCCGTACCCCTTAGTGAAACAAGAACCCAAACTCACAGCCCATCTATCCCTCAACGACTCCTACTCATCCTCCTCGAGCACCTTCATTCGTTTCGCTCCCCTGTCCATTCCCTTCCTTAATCGCGCTTATTTATCCTCCCCTTGAACATCCTCCGCCGATCGCTCCCTACCTACCCCCTCCTTACGCCCTCGGTCCATGGCCATATCCTGAGACCACGAAGCCAGCCTCCCCACAACCAATCCCCATCTAACCTAGTCTCATTTACACTTAGAGCTGGAAGCGGTGGGAAGGATGCATCCAACCCAGCTCCAGCTCAAAAAGCTCCTTTTCAACCCCCTCCCTCGCCCCCCTCTCCAGCCGGTAGTCCCTCTCCCCTCTTTCCCGCCTCCTGTTCTCCGCGCGCATGTACGCGATTAGCGAGGCCGCGATGGCCACCAGCGCAACACAGCAGGCAAAGTTGATGGCGTGGCCTGTGGTATACCTGTCATCGCTCGTTAGTCAATTTTCCTTTTGAGGGGCATGGGAGATGGAGGAAGGGGAGGCGTGCCTGGGGGCCTCAGTCTTGATATAGGTGAAGGATGACACGAAGGCAGAGGTGTTGCCAAAAGTCGTCAGCGCACCTAGCACGAGAGCACGAATATAATACGGCGAGGCGTTGATGCATGTCCACGCAAGCGCGATGGGCGGGATGACGTTCACCCCTATCGCCACGAAGAACGTGCCCGCGTACTGCAACGCTGCCGCCGTGGAGCTCATCTCCGGCCCCTCAGGCCTCATTACATCCTCCTCCTGCCCCACCCGCGAACCAACAAGCAGGAATAGGTACCCAATCATGGCCACAACGCCAGCCACAAGCATTGGGATCGCCTTTCGTCCAGATCGCTGGCTGTACTGCGTGGCCGCAATGACAAAAACAAAGGCCACCAGGTTCGGCGGTACCGTCATGAGGTTCAACTTGATGCCCGTATGGCCCATGGCAAGGATGAGGGTCGGCAAGAAGAGCGTGAAGCTGTTTAGCGCGACGAGGGTCATGAAGGTGGCGAGTACCAACATGATGGTGACGGGGTTGAGGAAGGCACGCTTGGCCACGTCGAGGGTCAGGCGGTCAGGCCTGACAATCGGCTGGCCCTCTTCGTCAACACGGCCGGCGGTTTTTCCAGGCTCCTCGACCGAGGAGCGGCGGAGGTTCTCGTGGCGGCGGTCGACCGAGAGCATCCGCTCGACGGCAAAAACGCGCTCCTCTGTGCTGAGGAACTTGGCAGTCTGCGGCTTGTTGGGGAGCACGACGAACATGGCGAGGCCGACAAGAACGGTAAGGATGCCCTCGACAAAGAAGATCCACGGCCAGCCGTTGTAGCCGCGGAATTGAATGTTGCTGAGACCTGTGGCGAGGAACCCGCCAAAGGCACCTGCCAGTGCGTTTCCCGAGTAGAACAAGCCCACGCGCGATACGATCTCAAATTCGGTGTAGAAGAAGGCAAGATACAGCATCACTACACCCAGAAACGCACTCTCGGACAACCCAAGCAGGACCCTCGTAACGCAAAGCGTCGCAAAGTTCGTAACAAACCCGCTGAACGTAGTGACAAGACCCCAGGCGAGAACAATGCATGGCAAGAAGCGCCCACCACCAAGCTTCCGCAGGAGCAGGTTCCCAGGAATGTTGCAGATGATGTACAGCGCGAAGAAGAGCATGAGGGCGATGTTGAACTGAGCGCCGGTCAGGCGGAGGTCGGCCTCCATGCCGTTGACGCGGGTGAGAGCGATGGCGGCGCGGTCAAGGTAGAAGAGGACCCACGCGACGAAGATGAGGGGGAGGATGCGGATGTCGTACTTTCGGACGATGGATTTGATGAGGGCCTTGTTGGGGGCAGAGTAGGGGGCGTTCTCGCCGGTGTCGGGGACCGAGGAAATGGTTTTTGGGGTTTCGACGGGACTGCTGTTCGGGGGAGTGCGCTCCATGACCTCTCCACTGGTCGCCATGTTGGAGGTTTCTTGAGCCTGGTGACTCTCGATCCGTGAGTTTGCCGGAAAACCCGAGTATTAGCTGGCTGTGGTGTGTTCGCAGATATAAAGCTAGGCGAGGAAAGCGTGCCTGAGGAGAGTGTGCCACAGGCAGACTCCTCACATTGCACCACCACGTTAGATTAAAGAAGGGACAGTGCAGTAGGGCTACAGCGATTAAAGAGGAAAGATCCTTTTAAAATACCCTTGAAAATGCACAACAAAAAGGGGGCCTTGTCTTTTGTGATAATAACAGATTAAGCCAATCCAAGTTTGTTCAACCTCGTATCTGTGTAGGGATGGATATTGTGAAATGTAGGAACAGGTGTGGAGATGTGGCGATGAAGGGGTCAGAAATTGGATTATGCTTGCGCGAACACCACAACGATTAGAAGAAGAGAGGAGCGGTGAGAGGGACACATAGGAAGGAAGGAGCTGGTGGGAGGTGGCTCTTGCTTGGAGCAAGGTGGCTCTGAACCACAGTCTCGGGAAGGCGCGCGTTCCCTTGGCTTTGACAGCACGGAGGGAAGGTGGGGGAGGTGGGATTGAGTTGCCTTGCGCGTCCTTCTGTGCCACAGATAATCTTGAACACCTGAGACATGGATGTACATAACGGCGCCTTGGGATATTTGACCGTATGCAGAGGGTTGGGAGTGTAGAGAGTTTATTGATCATAGGAGCTGGTGCTTCCAATGGGGCCGATCCCAGACCGGGAGAGCCTCCAATACTAGAAATGTCAATCTATTCATCGTCCTGATCCTAGCTTGCCGGAGACTTGTACATTGCGGGAAGTCCCACGATATCTCCTCCGAATGCATATCGCCCTGCATTGTGCCACCCATCGAAAAGGCAACTGTAGGGCAAGCGAGGGGTACACTCCCGCAGTAAATATGCTGTCACTTCTGAAAAAAAAAAACGTATCTAAGGTCCGTAGTAAAAAAGAGGAATGGACCATGCTCTTGAGAGGAGGAAGCCCTTGGTATTTTTTGCGGTTGGGGGGGGCGAGCGGTGGGGAGTAGTGACCGACTACTCGGTGTGACGAATACCCCGGACTTACAACAAAGGTCCGGTACGCCGGTGGGGGCTACCGAAAGCATATCGAGGAAGGAAGCCGAGACAGCGACCCAGGGTAGAGAGATCGAAAACGCGTAGCGGGGCGAGATCAGCAGCCAGAGCGTCAGCCCCGACTAGCTAGTCTTCGTTGCCGGCGTACAAACTAAATGTGCGAGAATTTCTCTCCCTATAATATCTCGTATAAACCCAACGGCCCAAGTCCTCCCTTATGAGGAACTCCTTGGGCATCCTGCCCCTCGATGGGTACCGCGGGTGGCTGCAGTAGCCCGCATCCCTCGCTTACCACTGCCGAATAGGACGACGGGGTGGCACAAGGGATCTCGGTGTAACTCCAGAACGAGGGGCACCCCCGGCCGTGTTAGACCGGGGTGCCACGTGGAAGACGTAGCTTGAGGTTGTTTTGAAGATTGGATCGCCGGAGTTGTACCAGGCAGCGGAGGTTGAAGTCCATCTTGGAATCCCGGAAGCTGTGAAAGGAAGGTTGAGCCCTGCACCTTCTACTTATGGCAAAGAATAGAGAGAACAGCTTGGGAATAGACTGGATAGGAAAGAACTTTTGACATGTATCTATGAATGGCTTGGGCCCTTTACTCCTTCTTTCAGAGGGTTGGCCATGCATTGACACCAGCACCCTCCTCGTGGCTTGGGGCATTCCTGTACAGTCATGGCCAATAACCCTGAATCACGAGACGGTTGAACCTTCTTTTGAACCAGATTTCCTAACGTTCGAACACCAGCTTACAACAGGCCCCTGCGGCTGTCCATCATTGCAGGACCCAACAAATCCCGCCACCCTATCCACAAGCACCCCTGTTCCTAGTCCGGTTCCGCCATCTCACCCCACCAAACAACCTCAAGAAAGCTTATCCATTCACACACTAAACCACATCTCCTGACCAAAGCAATGCCACCACGGATCACATTGTTCAAATCCAGTCCTAGAAACCCTATCTCAGTGAATTGCCGCTATGGTAACCTTAGTCTCCCTATATCCTTCGCAGGGCAGCCGACGATGGTTCCTTCCACGGATCAAACGCCTGGACATCGCTCGGCCAACAACGCGCCCGGGGAGCCTCGACAACCAGAGGGCATCCCACGAGGGTGACGGAACACCCTCAGCTCAAGCGGCTTAAGCTTTCAGTCTCGCGAGGATATCAGCAGCTATTTTATCCCTCAACCTTTCGTTCTGCGCCTGCCTCGGAAGTTTCCAATCTCTACATTCTTTCCACATCGCCAACGGGGCTGAGGACGAGGCGACTCCATCGCGTGCTTTCCGTGCTTTTAGTTGGCTGCCTTTCTTTGAATATCCGGGACGGTCTTTTTGATTCATCTATTGGATAGTGGGTTGCGGTCTGGTGCTCTTCTTGGGGTTCCACTTTACCATCGTGACGCTTCAGCCGCTTCGAGGGCATCACCAGGAGATACTCAGCCCACCACGCTCTTAGCCATACCAAGACACCCAAATCCGCTCCTTGCTGCCCTTCGACTTCTACAACCCCCCACCGGCATCCTTACGATACCACCAGCGCACCATGTCCACCGAGGCGCGAAACGTACACCTCCGCACCATATGGCGCTACCAACACTCTCTTAACACAACCCGCGCCGCCCTCCTCTCCAGGATCTCTGACGAAGAGCACTTCCGCTTCGTAACCATGCTCCCCCTGCCTCCAGTCGGAAAGGACGAGGTGGAAATGCTGGCCCAGCCGGCCAGCGAGGTCCTCGACGAGATGCGCAACGAGGGGATCGAGAGCGGCGGCTGGGACGCTAGGGACGAGGTCTCAGACTGCCAGCCGGAGCCTATGGATGTGGATCCTTCGGAGTCAGACACGGACGATGACTTTCTGTACAGTGTGGACGAGGAAGATGGCTTCACAGACAGCTCGGGAGAGGAGGACGAGGACGGGGATGGAGAGAGGGGTGAGGGGGAGGATACTGAGAACCCAGTAGTTTTCTCGGGGAATGATATTTCTGAAGACCGGGATGGGGACGTGGATGCGGGTATGGGGAAGGAGGACGAGGATTCTGGAGTTGAGACCTGCGAGTCGGACGATTCGGCGGGTTCTTGTGAATCGACCGAGCTGAGCTCCCTGGAGGACGACTGTCCCATCTTCACGCATGGCTGGAAAGATCCCGATCCAACAGACATCGAGTCGTCAACCTCCACCGTATCAAGCGGCTACTCCCACTCAGACACCGACTCCGACCAAGAGGACCCACCCACCTCCCTTGATGCAGCCCTCACAAACGGCAATAAAGATGCCTGCTCCCAACTCCAACACCTACGACACTCCCTGGCCACAATCACGATCCCCTCCTTCAGTTTCGCAGCCCTCAACTCACCCACAACCGCCGAGACCCTCTTCGCCTTCGAGGCGGCCTACACCGACGTTTACAACTCGGGTGCCTACGTGTGGCACTTCATTAGGGTACAAGAAGCCCGGCGGTATGAGGCATTCCAGAAAGGGCGTCACAGAAAGAAGGCGGAGGTATCCAGAAGGGGCCCCAGTAAGCTTAGGAATGAGGTCCTGGTCGAGGACCTCGAGGCGGAGGGGTGGGAGGGGTGGGAAGGATGGGGGCATGTAGAGCCGAGGAGGGGTTGGTGAGGGGTGCTGGTGGACTCTGTATATGGAATCAGGCGGGAGAGCATGGACTTGAGGTGTCTGAGATATAATTCAAGACACTGAGCTCATAGGAAGATATAGCGTAGGAGTTTTTCCATCCGAGATTGTGTAGAACGTCCAATCGTGGAAGGGGAGCATGCACGCAAAGTATGTACTGGCACTAAGGTCGGAATGAAGAAGGTAGGTAAGACTACCGTCAGAGGGTATCGAGAACGTGCAAAACCCCGGCAGCCGCGCCACTGAGTGAGAGTGCGGACGCTGGACAGATGGGAAAGTTAGAGAGAAAGGATGGGAACTGGAGGCTCAATCCTCCGCCGATACCCCGAATTCTTCCTCCTCGTACAGCCTCCTGACCATCACGCCTCGATTCTCCGCTACGAGCCCTATCAGCTCCTGCGCGACATCCTTGACCTCGTTGTACCGCTGCAGCTTCTCAATGTGGGAGGCCTTGGGCTTTTGCTTTTGGCTGGAGGGAGGTTAGCCTTCTTTGTGTGCGAGATGTGTGTTTAAAGACGGAATCGGTTGAGGGGTGCTATAGGCGACTGAGGTGGGGTTACGGCCTGGGAGAGGGTTGGAGGGGAGTGAGTGCTGGGGGGGGACGGGGTTAAAGGGGAACTGGGAGTGGATCGTTAAGGGAGGTAGGGGGAGAGGGACGTACGAGAGAGATAGAAGCGTGAGCTGGTTCGAAATGTACCTCTGCCGAAAGAGTACCTCGTCAATCTACAACCCATCAGCGCAGCTCCAACAATGCGATCGGTCATCTCACGATATCCTGCACCTCGCCCTGGGACGTGTTAGTGGGTGAGCCTGAGATAGAAGGGCGCCGCCTGACGTACCTCGGCGGCATCCCGCCTCTCTACGGTGAATTCCTTTGAGGTGTCGGAGATCCAGTTGGAATACGCATCCAGCACCTGCTTGGCATGCTTCACTACCCTCTCCCTCTCCTTCCCCTCCTCGTCCTTCTCATCATTCTTATCCGCCTTCGAGCACAGCTCGTCAAGTCTCCCGCGGAGTATCTCCACGGACTTCACCTCACCATTAAGCGAGTCCCCCAAGCTCTCCAACTTGGTCGGCTCAAACGTCATTCTCGCTCACCCTCTCAGTGCTCGGTGTGTCCTGAAGCTGGGATCTGAAGTTCGCTTCTTACTTAATCAATTGCTCCCGCCTGGCTTTCACATGGGAAACGGACCCACAATTTCGAGAGGGTTGGCGGCTCGACGCGTAGGTTTGTTTACGAGATACAAGCTATTCCAAGCTTTTGTGATCGGCTGAGAGGGTACCCTGCTACCTCGCCTTTCTCACGACTCAAATTCGACGATTGAGTCATCTAGGAATTCATGCCATCCATGATAAAGATTCAAATGCCCGGCGCTACGAAATACCAAATCCACCCATCCCCTCCTTCAATGTCACACACATCTCGCCTCACCCTCGTTCATTTCTTTCATGCACTTTCATTCAGGACTCCCAACTATGCATCCACGAATACAAGCCCGTCCGTTCTCCCCTTCCAAAACCCCCCCTTCCCCTCATTTCCTCCCTCGTTTTTTGAGAAAAAAAAAGAAAAAGAAAGAAACATCCCTGCCACCCCGGTTCCAAAGACCACATTCTTTCCACCGCCATCCGCGCAAAATTTCCCGAAAAAGCATGTGATTTTAAAAGAATATTCCCTTTGAAAGACCCTTGTTCACGCCAGATCTAATGAAAATACCGAATGCAGGGGTTGAGTGGTTGTACGAGAAACCGGGGCAGAGTTCGCATCCTTCTTTGTTTGGTTCGAGGAAAGAGAAAATGAATCGAGGGGGGGTTCCGCGGGTTTTTTGCCGTCATCGAAGTTTCGGATATCTCCTAGGGTAAAAAATCCCATTTGCCCGTTTCGCCAAAAGATTCCCTTATTTTTGTCGTATGTGGTTTGATTGCCGTAATCCCCCGTCTAGTAGCCGTAGGCCTCGAGGGCCTTGTTCGTGTTCGCGTCAACCTTGGCGGTCTTCTTCGCCTCGGAGAGCTGCCTCTGCGCGACCTTCTTGCGCTCGTAGTAGGCCGCCGACTTGGCCTTCCGTCGGTCCTCGAGCCTGGGGGAATTTGCGTCAATGAAAACGTTCCAAAATGCGGATCTCAAATGCCGGACTCGGGACTCACCTGCTGACGACGTCCTGGTACTTCCAGCCGACCTCGTGGCTGAGGCGGCCGACGGTGCAGTACTTGCGGCCGGGCTGTAGGCGGAGGACGCGGAGGGCCTGGGGCACGACCATGCGCTTCTGCTTGTCGTAGGGAGGAGGGACGCCCTCGAAGACCTTGAGGCGCTCCATCGCGGCGGCGCCGCGGGCCGTCTTGTGGGGGATCATGCCGCGGACGGCCTTGTAGAAGACGCGCGAGGGGGCCCGGAAGTGGAAGGGGCCTAGCGGGGTCAGCGTCTGCGTCCTGCGTCCCCGGTGAAGTGCGTTCTCGCGGGATGTTTACTTACCACCACGGGTAGGGTTGTACCGGGTCATCTTGCGGAGGTAGGCGTGGTACTTCACTAGGAGGGAGTCAGTATCGATCTTCGCGTCTATGGGAGTTCGCGGATAACGCACGCTTGGCGCGGAAGAACTCTCCCGAGATGTTGAGGGCCTCGCAGCGGACCACGACGATCTTCTGGCCGTTCAGGAGCTGCTTGGCCACGATGCTGGCGAGGCGGCCAAGGAGATGGCCCTTGCCATCAATGACAACCTGTTCGCGAAACCTGTCAGCGTGCTGCTCATTTCACAACACTCCTTGCCCTCCACGACGACCGCCCGCCCGACAATTCCCTCGAGGCGAATCCTCATCCCTGATGCTTCCAGACCAAAACATCTAGCAGGCGATCGTCGCGGCTGCGTCACCTCCGTGACTCCAGGTAAATACTCACAACCGGCTCGAAACTCGACATCGTTCAGGATCCTTTTGGAAACTTGAAAAAAAAACGATGAAGAAGGGAAGAGAGTGGACAGAATCAAACCGCCGGTTGGTTTGCGGGTTGGGAGTTTGCTTCTGTTGGGTTAGTAGTCGTTGGGTGGATGTTCGTCGGGGTCGGGAGGAAGGGCACGAAAGGGAATGGCGAAAATTCCAATGTGGTGCAATTCGGGAGCGCAGAGGGCTCTGTGTGGTTTGGGGCGGGCAGGCGGCTAGCCCGATTGGGGAAGGGTGGGGAGGGAATTTTGGGCGGTGGCCGGCCTTGCCCTAAGTGCGATTTGTTATGTAAGCGTCCACAAACCTTGAATGTTGATTCGCGTCACGTTTGGTGCGGGAGACGAGGGGTCCGATCGGAGGCGACTGGCCGGTTGGTGACAGCGGACAGCACTTCGGGCTTCAATAAAGACTCGAGAACATGGGGCCGACGACGAAACACGGGCCATGGTCGTCCTCCGATTCACCCGATCCAAGATAGTGGGCCTCCAATAACCAATCCCTCCCAAAAGGCTTTTCGGGGAATTTCCAAGATGTTGGCGGAGGCATCTGTCGGCGCCATAGTGCCCTTTCAGCGCGTGATTCAGAGGTCTGGGGGATGGCCCCCAGAACCACCGATTTTGACGTTCCGTTAATTGGTTCAATGACAATACAGCAATGACGAAGGAACCGGGCAACTGTCGTTAGCCGTCGTCCCAATGACTGGAATTCCGGTCTCTGGTGCCCGTTGCCTCCGTGTCCGGAGCCCCACCGCATTTCGGTCTCCCTCATCCGCCGCCGACGTTCGCCGTCGGCACCTGATGCCCCAACACCCCCCACAGGCGAGGGCGACGATGCGGTTATGACATTCCGCAGCCGACCGCCGCGAGCCTGGTTGAATGCATACCATGGTATCAAATAAAAAAGCGATTAAGGGATCCGAACTGCGATCAAATTCGGTCACGAGGGAGTCGAAGACCTTGCCACACCAGTCCAACATGCATCGTTCAGATATTAGCGCCGGGAGCCGTGGCAGGCGGTACAGCAACGAGTACGCCGCAACGCCTAGAGACCAGATATCTGCTGCCCGGGTGTAGGGTTTCTTATCTTGCTCCAGACTTTTCCGCCAGATCTCCGGCGCTAGGAATGTTGGGGTGCCACACATTGTCTTGAGGTCCTCCCCGTCCTTCGCTAACCCGAAGTCCCCGAACTTGACGTAAATTCCAGGATCTCGGCGCTCTACAAGAATGTTTCCGGGTTTAATGTCCCTGTGCACGATTGGGGGTTTGTGGCCGTGCAGGTATGTCAGTGCCAATAAGCACTGCGTCAAGATTGACTGGGCTTCGTACGGGGTGATATTGTCGTACTCGTCCAGGCTATGGCCCGGGACGTAGTCTAGGAATATGTGGGGGTAGGGGTCTTCCCGGAAGTCCCTCAGCCTGACGATGTTAGGCTGCCGAGAGATCAGTATCGGTCTCTAGCTTAGGAAGGCGGCTTACAAACATGGTCCAAGTTTCTCATGATCCGTGCTTCGTTAGCCCAGGATTCGGCGCATACTGTCCGCTGCCGAATAGCCCTGGCCAGTGGCCGCTTGACAGCAGACCGGTCACCCGTGCTAACGTTCCAACGACGTCCGACTCTGCCGGACGCTCCCTCTCCAATCTCCTCCTCCAAATAGATCTCTCCTTCGCTAGGGGCCTGGGCGTCTGTGGTCTTGGGTACCTGGTGGCTGATGAGGTTGGGGTCCCCGAAGAGTTCTTCGACCGTGGCCGACCCATACGTAAACCGATCGACGTTGTCGGTGTACTGTTGAGACCGGGTGTCGTGTTTATTGACGACGATTTCGAATTTAATCGCACTAGTCACGGAGATAACAATGGACTTCTTCTCGACAACCACGTCACCACCAACAATCCATTGGAAGTCACTTCGCCGCCCCTCTCCCTCAGTGTCATACGTGACTTCGGTTCCCACCAGCGAGCCCCAATCTTTGACGATGAGACGGTCTTGCTCATCGAATGTCAGGCTAGCATGGCATTTAGAGACACTATGGTATGGCAAGTAGATGTCGCTATGTCGGCCGCTTCCAAACACAAATCCCCGGTCTGTTCTCGGCAATTTGTCGAACCTAATCTCGACGTAGGGCAAGTAATCGTCGGTTAGCGCGTTCGCAGGCAGTTGATCATTCGTCCCCCACGATGTTTCCAGGAGAAGTACCGGCGGCTTGTGGCGAGGATTTTTGCAGATTGCTTCCCGAGAAATCTTTAAGGAGGCCAAGGAGACTAAGGACGGATAAATGCGAGCAATAAGTCCAGCGTCATACATGGTGATGTGTGTTTAGGAACGAGTGGTGATGCGTTTGTGGATAAACGCTGTGATGATGAGGAAAGGGGAAATGGGAAAGCATTTTGTACCATGATGTCCTGCCCGACAGTTAATATTCTCGTAATCCACGCTGGACGACAGAATGCAGGTCCAATCGCTTCGATATACTCCAAAGGCTTCCATAACGCGAGTCCTGACTGGGTGGGACCTGAAAAGTTCCAGCCACCTCGCAACGCCCAAGTCGAGGCGAAAATGACGCGACTTACGAAGGAACAGTTTCAGGATGCTCCTAGCGAAGGCGTAAACAACGCGATCTCTAGTTGCGCGGGGGTCTTCCATAGGCCAAGACGCGACCTCAGTCAACGCGTCGATATACTCGCCTGAAAGGCTCAGTCTGGTATCTGACAATTGCTCCCTAAGTGGTTTAGCCAGCCCCCTCAGGAACAGGCTCTGAGGGATAACATAGTGTGGGATTTATCTTGCTGTGCTAGTGCCTTATTTACTCAGGCCTCTCTGTTTATGTTAACACTAGTATCCAGGGGTGATATCTCTGACTTAGTGACATATCCGTGGAGAGGGGACATTGGTACACCATGACAGGTATGCAGAGACCGGTATAAATAATAGGGAATGTAGATACTAGTGAAAATGACTATGTGAAGTACCGCTATCACCAGAGCCTGCTTTGTTATTGATATTTCACATTCATGACGCCTTTATAAAATACACGACTTCCTCAACAACAAAGGTTTACGAACATTCACCGCAATCGGCCATCCTTCATACACTCAACAATCTTTACAAAAAGATTTCAAGAAAAGACTTGTATAAGATGATAGAATGTTAGTATATGCTCCTCTATGCATTCTACTAACACAACAATTAGGATGGCATCTTCGCAATCCTCCACTGAAGCCTTGCGAAGGCAAGGCTTGCATACGTTCAGGAACAAAGAGCTTCAAGAAAAGCATCGCAAGCCACATGGTAAATTTAACCCTATTAAAAATTCGGACAGCTTCACCAAGTACAAGCAAGAGGCCTTGCAGAGCGACTCAGGTAAGACCCGCTTCCTTGTCTAACTCAGCCCATACACCATCTTCGCCACAACAACCGTTCCACCATACCGGTAACAACTACATAGGGCTCAACAGCATGCCTTGAGTCAGAGCCAAAAAGCACATCTCCAACCACCCGAGCTTGAGGCTCTCGACGCACGTCTTCTCAATGTCGCCGACAAGAGCGACACCCACTCGGCAGCCCGACATAAAGATCGTGAGAGGAGCGCCCGAGGTTTCGATTCCAAAACTCTAGCTTGAGAGCGATAGGTCGGGCATACAACGGCCTCCAGGGCGCCGGCGGCGGGCCAGCCTGCCCGATGGACCTCCTCAAGCATATGATCGACGAGGTTGATATACTCAAGGAGCTCGATATACTCAAGCATGCCAATATACTCAAGGAGGTCAATGCGTATCAAGACGTGATGCGGGCCTGGGATCGCCCTAACGGCTTCCACCTCTGGGAAATGTACTGGAACGATATTCCGTTCCCCGTGGCAGGTACTATTCAAGCTGTTCCAGAGGTGAGAGATGGGAGGACTTCCCGTGTGGCAGGGGCGATAACCGCGCCATAGAAGACGTGCCCGCCGAGCGCGCCGCAATAGGACCCCGCACAGCAGGACGAGCCGAAGACGTGGGCTGAGTAAATAAACATCGAGGCTTGGTGGGTCGAGCGGAAGGTGGAAATTCTCGAAAACCTGCGGCCCGCCGGCGATGAGGCCTGGCGGGAGCTCCTGGCCTCAGGGGTGCCCCTCCCGGGCGAGATAGAGGAGCGCCTGCGCTCCGGCAAGGCGAATATGAGGCGACACTGAGTGATGAAAGACGCGCAGAAGGCCGAGGAATGGGCCGAAACCCAAGTCCGGAAACTTTCCGCCGATGCTCCCGGGGGCCCGAACAAGCCAACGGCCCTCGAGCACGCTACTGCGGGACTAGTCGAGGCAAAGGCCCGTTGTCAGGCTTGTGAGAGGCGTCACGCCCTCATAGGTGAGTTCACCGATGTCACTCAGCGCCACGAGAACCTGAAGAAGGACGTCGCGAGCCAGTGTCTCCTACTGCGATGTCTACTGGAGCGACTCCCCCTAGTCGAGGCGGACAAGCTGCCCGGAAGGACTCAGTGGAGTAAAGGGGTCATAACGAAGCGATGCTCCAATTGGAGCCAGGTGGGTTTGTTTCGAGCTGATTTATTGGTCTATGAGGGGTGAGTGATGTCTTTGTCTGTGAGAAACGTGGAGGGGGAAAGCCCGGGGGTGGGTTCCAGGAATTGGTTTCTACAGGCGTCAAAACTGAGAGAGATATAAAGCGAAATACGGGAAAGAGAAACAAAAGAATCCAGGACTTTAGCAGTTCGTTCATGATGGTACTTACAAAAGGAGAGTAAGAAAAACTGAAATAAAAAAAATTAAGAAACACAAAGGAGTCAGAGTGCACGAGTTCGGGAGTTAGTTCACGATATTCAACAACTCAGATTGTATGTACTCCTTAGATCCCCTCTCCTCTCAAATACACAAAACACAAACACCAAAGAAAAAAAAAAAAGTGGTATCTTTGTCCCCGTCTCTCACTCAACCCTGACAATCCTCCCCGTCTCAACCTCGTAAATGTACCCGGTGACTGGCACGTCCTTCAGGAGCGGGCTTCGCTTGACAACCTTGATATCATCCAGCACGCTCTCCCTCAGGTCCCTGAAGGCGAGAAAGGCGACATCATCGGCCTTATGACCGAGGTCCTCGTGGATGCGGGCGCGGATGTCCGAGTCAGTGAAGGTGAGCATGCCGCAGTCGGTCTTTTATCTCCGGTCAGATTCTTCTTCGTTTCGCTGGCCGGGAGAGGGTTTGGGAGAAAGGGGGGGGAGTGTGGTGTTTCTTTTAGTTGTACCGGGAGCGCACAGAGGTTTTGGGCGAGGAGTGGTATGGGAGGAACAAGACGTACGTGGTGAAGTATGACGACCTCCTGCGTGCCGAGGAGCTGCTGCGAGATGGCGAGCGAGCGGACGGCCTCCGAGGTGCGCCCGCCCGCGTTGCGGATGACGTGGGCGTCGCCCTCTTCAAGTCCGAGTGCCCTGGCGGGATCTGCTTCCGTTAGCAAACCGGTCCCTTCAAAGGTGTTCTCGCTACTGCATCACCTCTCATCACATCTCAACACCCTTCACCACCTCTCATCGTGACTTCTGTCACCGGTGAACATACCAAGCCTCGCATCCATGCAAGCCACAACAGCTACCTTCCTATGAATAAGTTAGAATCCCTTATCATCCCTTTCCATAAACCAATGGGTTATCATCCTCGAAGAATAGGGGAACGCGCATACCGGGCCGGTGGCAGCGGGAGGTCCCCCTTGGTGAAGGACCCGGCGTATCTCTCGTTCGCCGCCTCGAATTCCTGCGCCACGACGTTCGCCATAGTTATCCTTTTATTTTTTATTCCTCGTTTAAAGCTGAAAGGTTCGTAGGTTCGACCTGTGAGTCCCTCAGAGGCTCAATCAATGCTGACAAGAAGGATATGAATTCAGGAACAGGAAAGCAGGCATTCAAGAACGGCAGACCACCGAGGGCCTTATAAGCCACGAAACACACGATGAGGACCCATCCACCCCCCTTCCTCTGCAACAAATGAGAAACGGTCGTTTTACGTGAGGGCCGTGCAGCATCCAGAGCACGCAAAACAAGCCCCAAATTCGCTATTGCGGGGTTCCTGTCCAGGAACTGAACGAGAAAGCCAACGTCGCGGGTTGTGGTGGGGCTAGTTTCGGCGGGACAGGTCCGTGGCGCCTCACTTCCAACGTGGAGCTGGTATTGTTTCGGGGAATTCCCACGGTGATCGGTCTTGCAGTGCATGCGGGTGGATGTGACGGGCATTTTACGTGCTTTCACATGACAAGGCGCGTCCTCGTCGCGCCAGATGCCATTTCGTTCCAAGCGAAAAAGTGGTAAACCCAAGGGTAAGAGGATCATGTAAGGGAGGGGAAAATATCGGCAGGCATGCATGGGTCAAAGTTACGGGTGGACCACGTTGACAGTTTTGACAGTCCTCACCTCTCAAACGCCACATCCCCCCCAAAACCCCCAAGTCATAACTCAACGCCCATTCTGCGCGCCCTCGCCCCCTGTCACCTTCCCCCTGTATCTTCCACCGCCCCCTCCCGATCCCATGTCCCCTTCTCCAGCTCCCTAACCCTCCGCTCCAATTCACTCAGCTCCCGCGTCGCCTTCCTCACCGAGTCCGCTTGCCACAACAGCACGTCTCCGTGCTTGCGCCTGCGGACGGGGCGCCTTAGCTCCCGGCAGTGAACGCTGATTACATTCGTGACCAGCGCCAGCGGCGTCATCGACGCGGAGAACACGGCGGTCTGGATCGTGAGCCGCGTTGTCTTGCCCTCTGTCCAGGGCGGCGGGCTACCGTCGCGGGGGAGGAGGGTCTCCAGCGTCTGCGCCTCATCGCCGAGGCGGGAGAAGCACCTTAGGGTGGTGGGCTTGTTGAACGTTAGGCTCTGCTTTTCTGTTAGCTTATTTTTTTTGGGCCCCCGCTTCCTTGCACCTTAGGGTTGGGGAGGGGGGAGCGAAGATTCAAGGGCGACCGTACGCGAAATGGCTGGAGCCTTTTGTGGTACCACTGGACCTTGAAGTCGGTGATTTCCCCAAGCAGTTGCTGGATCAGGTTCACGTTCGACTTTACCGCCACGGCCATGACGGCGCCCTGCGGGTCGTTCCCGAGCCGGCGGAGCGGCCGCGGCCTCCATGTGATGTAGTAGTCCTTCTTGAGAAAGGCCCATGGCCAACATCTCGTGATATCTGGGGCCAGCGACGCGGCCTGTTGCATCTGCGAGGGCTTGCAGCCAAAGGAGAGGCAGCGGCCGATGCGGCGGAGGAGGGAGGTGTAGTGGGTGTGTGCTGCTACGAGGGACTCCATTGTGAGGTGGGCATTGCCAGCGGATTGGTGTATGTGTGTTTTCGGGATAAAGAAGAGGGTCGAAGGGAGGTCGTGTGTAATGGTAAGCTGGAGGGAAGGTAATTTGGGACGTGAGTGAGGCGAGATGCAGGAACGCGGCTGCGAGGTGCAGCTGTTGTTGATGACGTGAGCGGGGTTCCTGTCTTCAATGCGACCTCCCAACCGGGTTGCGACATGGGTGCCGCCTTCCCCATGGGCAAGTTCCAAAGCACTTGGACGCGCTAACGGGAGATCTTCATTTGCGTTTATTCACGATAATTCAGTAATTCAGTTTGTGATGCTGGCGAATGATTCAATGGATGAACGAGGCCGAATTCATCCTCAGTTCCTCATGCCAGCCCTGACGCTCTCGTCACACCCGTTGGCTTGCCGTGGACATTCACACACCGATCGCCCTGGCCAGTTCCGATGAAATTGCTCATTACAACGATACTAAATCTCTTGGTTCAAACCACATGCCCCATCATTCAACCCAAAAATAGAAGTGGTATCACTAATCATCTACTTCTCTTCTCCCCATTCATTCAACCTTAGCGAATCACTCAAACAATCTTCTCTGTCGAGCCCCCGTTCGAACTCGGCAGCCCATCCTTGGGATCCCTCCTCAGTTCGACGTAATCGTACGCGAATTCACCCAACTGCGCGTCGTCGAGCCCTAGCTCCTCATCCTCAGACGTCACCCGCAGTGACAGGCCCGGCACCAGGTTCATGGCGAAGAGGATGATGCAGGTGACCACGAAGCTCCACGCGATGCCAGCCACTGTACCTGCGAGCTGGTAGCCCAACTGCACGAAGTGGCGCGTGATCCACCCGCCCTCGATCGGGTCGCTGCCGTCAAGGTTGGCGATGTACGGGCTGTCTCTTGTCAGCATATGATCCTTGCTTGAGAGTCTAGCAGGGGTTGTTTTTCTTTTTGAGAATGGTGGGGGAGGGGAGCGGGTTTTCACTCACGCTGCAAAGATACCCGTTAGGAGGTTGCCCACAATACCGCCCACGCCGTGCACAGCAAACACGTCGAGCGCTTCGTCGATGCCCAGAAGGAACTTCAGCTTGGTCGCAAAATTGCAGAACACGCCTCCACAAAGCCCAATCACGAACGCCGCCCACGGTGTCACAAACCCGGCCGCCGGCGTAATTGCCACCAACCCAGAGATCGCGCCAGAGCAGAAGCCGATGGTGCTCCACTTCCCCTCAAGCCTATAATCTAGGAGCACCCAGGTGATGCCACCTACCGAGGCCGCCAGGTTCGTGACATAGCACGCCATGACAGCCTTGATGTTCGACCCCAACGCCGACCCGCCGTTGAAGCCGAACCAGCCTACCCAGAGGAAGACGGTGCCGAGGACCACGTGGGTGACGTTGTGCGGGCGGTAAGGCAGGCCACGGACCTTGTCGTAGCCGACGCGGCGGCCGAGCATGAGAGCATAGGCAAGGGCCGCGACACCGGAGTTGATGTGCACGGGAGTGCCGCCGGCGAAGTCAAGGGAGCCGAGGGTGAAGAGCCAGCCGTTGCCGTTCCAGGTCCAGTAGGCGATGGGGTCGTAGACCACCGTGGACCAGATGAAGATGAAGACGAGGGCGGGGAGGATGCGGCCGCGGTCGGCGATGGCGCCCATGATTAGGGCCGGTCTGCGCAGCTGCTGTCAGTCATCTTTCCTCCTGCCCAGTTCAGAAAGTTGGACCCGGTGGCTAACGGGGGACGAGCGAAAGGGAAACTCACGTAATTGACGCGAACATGCCCTGGTACAGACAGAATAGGATGTCCGGCAGCCCGTCCGAGCCTACCGACGGGTGTGCCACCACGTTCCGCAGCCCAAAGTTGTCCAGATTACCCAGGAAGACGGACCCCCTGTGCGAGAACGTGAGGCTGTAGCCCCAGAAGAACCACTGGAAAGCCACGACGGCCACACTCATCATGCACATGAAGATGAGTGCGAGGGCCGACTTACGGCGGCCGAGGCCCGCGTAGAAGAAGCCGACGCCCGGAATCATGAGCAGGACGAGGGCGGAGCAGACCATGATCCAGGCCATATCGCCGGACTGGAGGGTG
Organism: Microascus cirrosus; assembly: GCA_030271035.1. Taxonomy (NCBI): domain Eukaryota; kingdom Fungi; phylum Ascomycota; class Sordariomycetes; order Microascales; family Microascaceae; genus Microascus; species Microascus cirrosus. The sequence goes on along the minus strand of JAMBUN010000322.1, from coordinate 63,074 downwards.
TTAGCCAGGCTCTGAAGAAGACGGGATAGCGGGGGGGGGCCACCGGGCGATAGGCATACATCGTAGTAGATGTTAAAGTCGGAGACGCCGGCGGAGTAGCCTGCGTCGTCCCCCTCAGTACCATTCCACGCGGCGGACATCGTGGTGGTCGGGAGGTCCTCGTTAGTTCGTCAACTTCGTGCAGGAGAAACGCCTTCTGTCCCGGCACAACCAGCCTTTCAAGTAAGGCTGAGGGGGAAAAAAAAGCACACGGAAACGCGTCGCGCGTTAGCGGAGAGACAGGAAAAAGGGGGATGGGTTTGACAAGAGGGCGAGCAGCAAGGAATACCCGGAGGGCGGGCGCTATATTTAAGTTTGCGCCCGCAAGGGGTGACTCTGAATGTTCGGGTACACGCCCCCCTAATCCCTGGATCCGGGACCGTCCTACGAGACAAGTTATCTGGAGAGGCACCTATCAATATCAGGCTCGACTATCAGCGCAGCTGGGGTGTGAGCCTTGGCTCTGGTGGCCCTTTCCCGCGTTGGCATTCTCTGTGGGAAGGGTCTCGGATGGGGCGCATGGGGCGAGGGTTCCATGGAAGGGTGCTGCTACCTTGGGGCGTGATACAAGATGGAAGGGGTGTGTGCGCCTCGAAAGGTACGGCGTCTTATCGCGGGGCTCCACACTCAGATAGGATGGGGGTGATAATCGCGGGATGGCACCCAGCTGAACCCTGTCTGGTCCGAAAATGTCTTGGCTAGATAAGGGCTGTCATTCCCCTCCCCGAAAAGAAGAGCCAAGATTTCGCCATGGGTGATCAACCACGAAGTTGAGGCCCGTCTACTTTCGCTAACCTTCCGCTAAAAAGGACGATCCACGAGATTTCCGGTGCAGCGGAGCCCAAGCAAGAATCCCACGCATGCCGAGTCGCCAGTTACGAGCTCCTCCGGCACGATAAGACGCCTTTGAATACGGGATTGGGAAGGGGCGATTGAGTGAAGGGACGGGAGCGCGGATGCGAAATGCGCTGCGAGCGCCCCTGGCTCGGCGGCAGATAAGGACGACGCCGATTTGAACCCTTTCCCGGGCGGGGCCCCCACGTTGTGGCAGACCGTGAAGGGAGCCGACGTTCGGTGTGCTTCACCGGTCGCACCCGGCTCCGGGAGACCTCGTGGCTGGTCCCCACTCCAGCGCCGGGTGCGACCGGAGCGCCATGCGACGACATCAACCATTGTTGTCCCGCAGGGCGCTTCTACTCAAATTGCAATCCAAAGCGTTTCTCACTCCCCAGAATTTACGATTATTACCATATTGTTTCCAGGTAGCATCGACTGATAATGATCCAGCGCGTATCGGTCTAACATTCTGATATTTGCCCAATCGGGAAATATTTGTGGGGAACTGACACGGACAGGCTTTTTGATTGGACCATTCCTTATCTCTTGGCGATCCTCCCTTGGGGTCCTCGCGCCCGAAATGTATCACTTCTTATCAGGGCCAATTTAGACCTCAAAAGACATGGCTCAATGAATGGTTTAAACGGTTCCGAATCTCCCGCCAGCCTTGTTCTCTAGGTGTTGTAAGTTTCAGTGTCCCCGGAGATCCCTGTACTTCTGCGGCCAGATGCCCTGCTTCCCGGGAGCCAGAATCCCATTCCCATCCAGAGTGTCCTATTAAAGAGCAAAGAAGCGTCAATCCAGAATCCTGAACAGCAATCCTGAACCACTCTTTTGGGGAGAAAGGCCGGGACGTACCTTGATCTTCTCCACAAACCTATTATACGCATGGTCGTTGAAGTCGTTCAGCCCCGCAATCAAGTCTGCGATCGTCAGCAGCTTTTCCCGTGTCTCCGAGAAATAGGTCGCATACCCATATTATTCACATGCGCGCGGTACATGCCATAACCCCTCTCCTTCGCCTCCTCGTACAGCCCCATATAAAGCTCCTCCACCCCCTTCCGATCCCTAGGGTCCCTCTGATCATACGCAAACATGTTCGTGAAAATGATGTGCCGCTCATGCATGAAGAAGTCCGCCATCATGTCGATGCCGGCCTTCTCGTACACCGGCTTACAAACTCTCAGCCACTCCGCAATGGCCTTTCCGGAGGAGGGGATGACGGGCGCGTAGTCCCCGTGCGCCGCCTTGCCGGTGTCGTTCGCGAGGGCCCAGTCCATGAGCGGGAGGCTGAAGAGCGAGGGGACGCCCACGAACATGATCCCATGTTCGGGGGGGACCTTCTTCGCGTCGAGGAGCTCCCCGTCCTCACCCGCGTATAGATCTCCTGTCAGGGTACCGCCCGGCGCCTTCTTCTCGAGCTGCTCGCGGATCTCGTCCAGCTGCGCCTGGATGACCCTCTTTGGCCCGTAGAGCCCCCACCTAGCCCTCCACCAACCAACTCCAAACTCCCCCTGCAGCTCCTTAAGCCTCCACTCCGGAATAGGACCCTCCCCGCTCCAGAAATCACTCCTCTTTCCCCGAATACACAGCCACTCCACAAAGTTATTAAACCAAACCATATTCGGGATCATCCCGTTCCTCCGCATAGGCCCCAACGCATCAACCATAACCTCCACGTCCTCTTCTTTCGGCATGGTGAAGGTGCAGGACAGATAGGCCGGAGGCTGGGGCGTCAGCCAGAGGCTGAGCTTGGTCACAACGCCGAGGTTGCTCTGCAGGAAGAGGCCCTCGACGGAGGGCCCGTAGGTGAAGCGCGAGAGGAAGGCGGAGGGCGAGTTGGTGAGGCCGTACTGACCCGTGCGGAGCAGGGAGCCGTCCGCGAGCATTACTTCTAGGCCGGCGGTGCATTGGTGATGATTCGAGTTGGGGCCGAAACCGGTTCCGCGGTCTACCGTCTGCTTGGAGTCAGGCGAGAGCAGTACCAAGGGCGAAAGGTGGTTATACTGACGTTTCCGACGACGCTGCCCCAGCCGAGGGACGGTGTGCTGGGCCACACCTTCTTCTTGTGCTCCACGCAATAGTTGTAGAGGTCGTTGAAGCTGACCCCCGGCTCGACCACCGCATAGGCGAACTCATCATTGACCTCTAGGATCTTGTTCATGCGGTGGAGGTCGAGGGCGACGGAGCCGTTGACCCTGGGAGCAGGTCCCCCGTAGCTGTTTATTCCCCTTTAGCCGGACGCCACATGGAGATTCGGCTTTCGTGATATGGGCAGCTTACCCTAGGTTCTTACCCCTCGAGAACGTCCACACTGGGATCCCGAAGGTGTTGGCAACGCGGAGGACGTCGCGGAGCTCATCGACCGAGCTTGGGCTATGATACAAATGAGGTTATTACGGGGTGCGAAACACTAAGAACACACGAAACGTCTCCTATCTTACCAGACAGCAGCGCTGGGCACCTTCCGCTTCTTCTCGTCATCATCATTAACATCATACGGGTCGACGTAATGTGCCAGAGCTTCTCCCACAAAGACTTGCTCTACCCCCACGGCCGAGATGAGCTCCTTCAGGGCCTGGTCGAATTCGGCCTGCGGGACGCCGGGCGGGAGCACGGGCTTGATCGGGCGTGCAGCTGGGGATGTAAAAGTGGAGATATGGGCCTTCTCGTAATCCGGCTCGGGGTATGTGTTCGTGGGCAGTGAGGATGTCATGGTTAGTTCCCCGACGGCGGCATCAGCGTCCTGATAAAATACTAGAAGCTTGAGTCTGGAAGGAGGCAAGGTTGGAGGGAGGAGGCCGCTTATATGCTGAGCTGTAGTGGCTCAAATATGGAGTGGTCTCCGTGGGAACCACAACCGGTATGTGCTCCACGACTCAATAAGGGCTATATCTCCGATTCTATATGTTTGAAACGGTGTCAGCGGAGCACTGAGGAGAACTGCCGTGGACTGTGATCGCCGCGATCGCGGGATGTAACAATGTGGGGGGTGGAGGGGCGGCCCCACATCCTCTTAGACAACCATGGTCCCGGTGAGAGACTCTCGGGCAGCATGTCGTCCCCGCGAGTTCCACTCGTTGGATGACATGTATTCATGCTGCGTTACTACGATACTTCTACGCATCTTTTCACGATCTGGAGTATGTGGGACGCTCCACTTATGGACTAGAAGCTTGCTCGCAGGGCGCAGTGCCCCACATCTCCACGTCCATATATTCGTCGGATTACAAGACCCTCCACATGGGTTTTTGAGAGGAACACGGGTGGACACCAGATGTCAGATTCAAACTACACTTGCGACGACCGAAGGTATCCCCTTGATATGGAGTCCAAGTCAGCTAACTGCACATTGTGTGAATCTGCTTCTCAATGGGTCGACGGATCTCGGAATAAGATGTGCTATACGGCTACGACGCTATGAAGGAGCCCACAACCGAAGCGAGCGTATCAAACCCGATCTTCTCCCCAACATCAATAACAACCTCTCTCCGCCCCGTCCCCGCAGAAACTACGTCATCAACCACTTGAACACTCGGATCTTTGACGTCCTTATCCCAAGACGAAGGCCCATAGACCTTGACTCCACTCGCCCCCTCCCTTCCACTCGCAAAAGCCAGCAAATCCCTCGCGAATCCCCTTGCCCCTTCCGCCACCGCAGGCGGAAGCTCGTCGTTAAAGTTCTGGAAAAGGAGCACGGCGTCAAACACGTGCGTAGCTTCCCCGCGGAACGGCCCCTCCCAGGGGTTCCGCTCGTTGAGGAAGAAGGCGCGGCAGTTCGCGCCCCAGCCGCGCGTAAAAGACACGGTGGCAGCGTAGTAGCTGACGTCGGTAGCGAAGTCCAGGAAGGCGCGGAAAGCAGCTTCGTTATCGGTGGAGGCGCCTGAGACGCCGTAGGCTTGGAGGAGCTGCTCAGCGACTGCGGGGTGGGATGCGAGGGCGCTTCGGACGTGGGATGGAAATCGTGCGGCGTTGGCTTTGAGGTGGGGAAATAGGATGGCCATGCTTGAGCCCTGGTAGAGAGGTTAGAATGTTAGTCTGTCTATTTGGAGGGAAGGGAGAAATAAGGGCCCAGACATACGTCAAACTGACAGTCTCCCACCATCAAGCCCTTCAGCCAGCCCTTGGCACTAATCTCCGTCGACTCCCTGTCCGCCACGGAAGCGTACGTGACAGCGGAGGGGATGAGATCTCCGTCAACCATGGGCCTGTACGGCAACGGAGGGAAAAGCTTGGCGACAACCTCGTCCATCGGAATCGTGAGAAGAGCGCTCACCCGCTCAGCAGGTGTGGAGTCCTGAAGGCCCAATATCTCAATAGCGCGGCTGTACACTCCCTCCTGGTATTCCGCGCCGCAGGCCCCGAGGAGGAGGGAAGTGCCACCCATCATCACCGCCCTTGCAAACAATGGCTCCTTCGACTGGAGATGCAAGCCAACATCCACTATCCCATCCTCGTCAGCTTGCCGTCCACTACTGGAGAAAGGGGACATGTCGAACCTGCACCAGAGCTCTCGCCGGCCACGGTGATCTCCTCCTCCGCGCCGCCGAAGCTGGCAATGTTCTTGTGTAACCACGCCAATGCAACGCGCTGGTCGCGGAGCTGGTTGTTGGGCTTATATCCGGCAGAACGCAGCTCGGCAGAGGTCAAGTAACCCGGCATACCAAGCCGAAAACTAGCCGACAACCGATATTAGTCCACAGTCCAGGGATTTCATTCGTTGTGTCCGTTCAATGTGCAGACTGTACCACGGAGACGCGTTCCCTCCCTCGCTTAGACTTACTTGATGCTCACGCCAATGATTGGCGTGCCTGCCTCGCGCGAAAGCCGCGCCAGGCGCGTCATGTCGTACTGTGGCCAGGCGCTCGATCCGCTTATGAAGCCTCCCCCATGCACCCACACGAAGACGGGAAGACTGCCCGGCGCGGGGAGCTCCCCCTCGATCCTCGGCACCCAGATGTTGAGATTCAGCGCCTCGATGTCGGAGGCCGTGGGGGCAGGGTCTGGGAGGGACTGTTGCATGAGGGCCATTTCCAGTTGAAACCCCCCCGGCGGGGGGTGAGACACGGGCCTGAGCCTGTTAGCTGTTCCTAGGGCTCATCTTCTAGGTAAACGTGGGGCGTACGGGGAGTCCTTACCCGACGTTTGTGGCATCTAGAGGGCTGGAGTACTCCTCGACCAGCTGCGCTTCGGCGAGCCTGTCTGTGAGAGTGGCGTAGGGGATGCCGCGGAAGGAGACCACGTCGCCGTCCCGGCCGGTGATGGTGCCGAGCCGCGGGTGCTGGAACTCGAGTGTATCATTCGCCATGGTTCTGTAAGTGGCGGGCGTACTGTGATGAGAGTGACGCTCATGCACCAAGTGTCAACTAGGCAAAAGGAATCCTTGGAGATCCAAAGGCCGAACAACCCCGCCAAATAGAGTGACGGGTGTGTAAGTGCTGACAACAGCCCCCGCCAAGGACATCAACAGCCGAACCAAGACGCGGGGCCCCGCGACCTGCCCCGCAGTTCTTGCTTCCCCACTCCGGACACCAAGTCGAGCTCATTCGGTACATGTGCCCGTCCTTTTGACCGTCTGCCACTTTTCGGTACCGCGGCCCCACAAACTGCAAAGCCCCCCCACATGCTGACAGACCCAAAAGCCTGGGAGTCTGATCTCGAGTATGACTAGCAATGCGTTTCTTGTACCCCTTTCGCCAACCTACCCTAGAAAGTTCACTGGTTCATATGCATTTCAGATTGTCTTGTCTGTGATTTAAGTGACCTACCCGCTGAGACTTTGAGCTGCTCCATGGAGGAAGTCCTGCCTGTTTGCTGCGTAACAGCCACTGACAGAGTTAATGAAGTATTGAAGTGCCCATTCTCGTACCAGCCTTCCAAGCCATGCCCGGTTTCAATGAGGATAGCGTGATCGAATATATGCGCCTGTGCTCAGAACCCTCCCCGCCGTGACTCTATCTACCAGTCTCAGAAACATAGCCCCACATAGTACCGTCCTGCCACTACTCCCTCCCACATATGCCACATAAGGGCACCTCCTCATTATTAGATGGGCCCCGTAGCCTCTGCTAAAGAGCTCCTTCCTACCTTCAGAATGGAACTTTCCTTTCCCCTCCCACCCGGCCTGCAGTCCGCGGTACCATACCTTTTGAGTACTCCTCCTTCATCCTATCCACTTAGCGCGGGATATATCTTGCAAGCCCTTCTATAGAGACAGGTAGGAAGGCATGAAAGTAAGGATTTCCAACGAGCCCCGGGTGCCGGTAACTTGACAACATCTTCAAAGCCCGTTCAGATATCTAAGCCTTTCCCAGTACCATGGCAACGCACGCATACTTCGCATGCATAAATACACCTAACGTACCGAGCACTGAGTAACCACGCTTGCAGGTCCTCGTTGTCGGCGCCGGCCCCTGCGGCCTCCTCCTCGCCCTCCTCCTCCAGAAGCACGGCGTCCAGGTGCAGGTCCTCGAGGCCTCCGACAAACTCGACGAGCAGCCCCGGGCCTGTCACTATGCCGGGCCTGCCAAAATCGAGCTCCAGCGCGCCGGAGTGCTCGACGCTATCGCCGCCAACGGCTTCTTCCCGGACGGGGTCAGCTGGCGCAGGAAGGACGGCTCACGTATCGTCAAGCTGAGTAACACGGGCGAGCCGGAGGAAAGCATCCACCGGATGGTGTGTCTTGTCCTAGGACAGGTGATCAGTATTCTTCATGACGCGGCAGTTGAACAGGGGTGTGAGGTCCTGATGAGGCATAGGGTAGAGGGCGAGATTGGACAGGAGGGGGAGAGGGCTTGGGTGGATGTTGTTGTTGACGGGGAGGAGACACGCAGGTTGGAGGCCGATTATGTCGTAGGATGCGACGGGGCGAATAGCCGTGTAAGACGGTCGCTATTCGGCAACGAGGGGTTCCCGGGAACTACCTGGGACGCGCAGCTCATCGCAAGTAACGTATGTGGGATCCTCTCCTTGGCTACATTTCTCTCGCTATATCCTATGTCTCTCAGGTGGCTACTTCCAGCAGTAGGAGACGGAAACGCTAATAACGGCCACCGCCCCAGGTCTACTATCCCTTTGAGACCCTCGGCTATGACGACTCAAACTTCATCGTGGATCAGAAGGATTGGTACATGGCCGCCAAAATCTCCAACGACGGTTTGTGGCGGCTCACGTATGGAGACGTGCCGGGTCTGACTGTGGAGGAATACACCGAGCGCCTTCCTGCGCGTGCCAAGGAGATGATCCCACATCTTCGGGACCCTTCGGCCATAAAAATTGCCAATGTTGGTCCGTACCGGATGCACCAGAGGCTGGCGAAGAGCATGCGGTCTGGAAGGTTCCTACTCGCTGGTGACGCCGCACACCTCTGCAACCCATTGTTAGTTTGTCCAGCCCCCTCTTGTCTGCTCTTCTATCTTTATGCAAGACACTGACAGCCCGGGACCGAACTCACAGCGGTGGACTCGGTTTGGCCGGCGGCATCGCAGACGTGGGAAGCCTAGTCGACGCGCTCGTGGGCATTCACCGCGGAGTGGCCGACGACAGCATTCTTGACAAGTACGCCGAGCTCCGCGCGGAGACGTACCGCAGTGTCATTGACCCCATCTCAACCGCAAACTTCAGGCGTCTGTGGGAAAAGGACCCGGAGACCACCACCGCCGAGGACGAGTTCTTTGCGCTTATTCGGAGGATGTCTGAGGACGAGGAGCTGGCGCGGCAGTTCCGAGAGGTACGAGTCCAAGTCACCCTTTCGAAAGGTAGAGAGTAAGGGTTCGTTGGAGCTAACAAGGCTTTTAGGGTGCCATGTCGTTGAGGAGTGATCTTACACAGTACTACCAATAGGGGAACGTATGGATGCGGCAATGGCATAATTCTGGCCGGGCCACGGCGGCAAATTCCAGAAAGCATGTCGGTCTTATAGGGTAATGGGCTTTTTAACCATGAGACCATGGGCCATCTCCTTTCAATCTGTCCGAACTGTAACGTAGAGCCTATACATAAAATGAGAATGCCTGCGAGCACTGGACGACCGTCTGTGTTCGCCCCGGAATAGCAGGACTAACCTGTCGGCCGGATTACAACACCACCCACCCGTTCCAAGATGGCATCTCCTCCTCCGTGAAGTTGAATAATAACAGATTCCCGTTAGGCTACGCAATGGCAATCTCTTGCTCGCCCACCGCCCGTCCCGGCCCACGAAGCAGGCGGTAACTATGGGGCAGCCAGACAATCCGCCTGGCAGTGATTGCAGTTCCCCCACTCCCACGAGCACCTATGCTTGAATAATGGTGGAGCGATACAGTCCAGGCTATGGCTATATCGTCAGCGAACGAACCGTTCGGTTCAAAATCCTCAAGATAGCTCCCAAATCGAGTTGCAGGTCGGATATGGGTATACAGTCTCGTCAACTACCAGCCCAAAGCCTAATGGGATGCCAAATGGAACTGTAAGCAAACTGGTCGGGCGAGGCATCCTCTCCAGATGTTTTGCAAGTTGTATATAATGTTGGGAGTCGTAATTACAGTGCCGTTGCCCTCAATTTCGTCTTTCGAAGGAAATACCTTTGGATCTGGAGGATCCGGAAGGCTCGCCATGGCTTCGGAAAATGCCAGTGGGTAGCGGAGCTCCAGGAGGTCCTCTACGAGGACGAAACTGAGCGCCGCGTGATCCCCTGCTACGGAGCCACTGTGATAGCTCCGGATCGCGCGAAGTTGACAACTGAGCTACAGAAGGTTGCGGACTCATTCAGTCCCGCTGATCGAAGTAGGGGGGGATGATGTTGAGTCCCCCGTCCGCAATGCCATGTTCTAGCGGCGCACTGGAATATCTTCCAGCACGTTGATGCGCGGAGACCTGAACGCTCCTACCCCGACCAACCATCAACACCATCCGCCGACCCTACCGCATGAACGGTAGGCTGGCTGCCAGTCGGGGTTGTATGCCATGAATGCGTTGTATATAATCCCGCCCTTGGCTTCGCGGGTTTACGACATATAGGAGGAGGTTGGTGGTGAATAGTCAAGGTTGAATGGAGTCGGTGACGGAAAGTGGGATTTATATAAGAAGCCGGTGCGTCGCTCCTGAGGTACCGCCTTGGCCTGGGGTGATGGGAACTGGAGCCGTTAATAGCCACCCGTGGTCGTCGGGATTTAGGGAACAAAGACACAAAGACAGAATCAGAATATAGTGAAGCCTTTGAAAATGTTACAGCGATGATGCTTAATGAATGTTGGTGTGAGTGGCTGGATGCAACAATCGCTCCAAACCCCAAGACGTGGATGATCTGGAATTCCAGTGAATTAATTGGGCGAGTCCGCTCTCAACTCGTCACCCAGAGCCTGTCGGTGCTGAGAAAAATCCCCCAATCACTGCTGTACCCCTTCCCGATCCGGCAGGACCCTGCCGGAGCGCCACGAACGCCACCCCGCTGCTCCAGACTCCAGTGTCCTGCGATTCCACCGCGCGGGCGCAAATCCACACATGCGCCAGCTGAGAGTCTGCATCATGGCCAGATTCGCGGAAGTCTGGTATCGCAGATCACCTTGCCCACCAGCAATCGCGATCCCAATGCCCATTCATACAACCGGAGAAACAACAGCGAAGATGACCCTCTCCGAGCATCTGCGAGGTCCCCTCAGACCAGTTTATTCCCCGCTCCAGGTCCATCTCATTCTCATTCCATCCAATTCTTGATGGCCAAAAGCGGATAGCGCATCCTACACCAATTCCCTTGCATATCACACACCAGCAACCACGATGATTCACTCCCAAAGCCCAAATTCCTCAATATTTATTCCGCCCCGAAGTGCACCACCCCTCGATCTTAATTGAACTTCCAAGAGTTGGTTGGCTCCACATGCAACAATGCATTAAATTGATCTCGTCGGTCGCAACATCCGATGACAGAAAAAAATTCGGTACCACAAAAATCGGACGAGTATATTATTTAGACACGTGATGCGGCTCTTCGCCTACCCCCAAGGTAGCATGCCAGAGTGGTTAATGGGTGGGACTTGAACCATTTATTGGATGCCATCCCATGGCTTCGGCCGCGCAGGTTCGAACCCTGCTGCTATCGCTAATTTTCTTTTTGTTTTCTTTCACCCCGAAACCCGGCCATTTTTTCCTTCATCCGGAAACGTGGCCTACTGTTTTCTTATTTCATCCTTTGAGTCGTGATAAATGGGTGGAAACTAAGTACCTGTTTTCCTGACGTACTTCCAGTAGTTCCATGACTGCCTTAGCCCATTCCCCCGCACAACTCACACCTCCATAAATCAGGAATCGTTCAGTTCGGGCTGATGTAGCGATGACCGGTATACATGAAGGACGAGGAGGAGCCTCCTGGGACTACGCCCACAGGTGCGCTGTCGGTTCCCTAGGGGCTCCTACTTCCCTTGAATCCAATTTCCCAACAGGGAAAAGGGAGCACATCGTCCGTGATGATCAAGCGCAACGCCAGAGACCACTCACGCGAAACTACCACCCATATCCAAGATCTATCTCCTTGTCCCTATGCTCGCCCGGCGTACCGACCACCAAGCCCTGCCTCATCTACTTCGGCCCGATTCCCCATCGGACTGACCACCGCACATCGCTTGCAGCACACGCGAAAACACCCGGGACCTCCAGCGCCCCAAACTCACCATCAAAGACGCAAAGTGCAGCCAGCACCTCCGCGCCTCGGTATACCCCGGCGCCGGTGCGCAGTGCGCGAACGAGAACCTCCCACCCTCAGAAATGAACTCGGCAGAGGCGGCCCGCAAATACAGGGGCGCATCGGAGAGGCCGAAGGACCCCAGCGCCGCCCAGTCCACCTCGTCGTAAAGGTCATATGCCTCGCCGCCTTCCCACACGGGGGCAGCGAAGATGTAGAAGCCCAAGACCAGCGCGGCGTGGAAGAGCGCCATGATGGAGTGAGGTCTCACGGGCTCGGAAAATCTGCGGTGCAGGATAAGGTGGAAGATGCGCGCGGCGTGGATGGCGGATCGTCGGGCTGACGGGGTGGATGCCCAACCGGGTATCTCTCGGAGTGCCTGCGTTGCTGCCGCGGGGCCAGCGCGGCCAGCGGCTGCCTCAAGGAGCGTGAGGTTCGCGCCGAAGGCCATGCACAGCGCGTGCCCTGAGATAGCGCTGTTCATGTCCGTGTTGCGTCCCGGCTTGTCAGCTGCTGTCGCTAGATCGGTGGTCAGTGCCACGAGTGAGTCGCTGCGGCTGTCTCGCTCGAAGATCTTCCAGGGAAGCATTCTGGACTGCGGTTCGTTGGACTGTGGTGAGCAGAGCGGGGTTGCTTCCGCGCTGAATCGCAGCCGGAGTAGTACGAGGAGGGTTGGAATGGTGCCGAGACCTCGCTGCAGCGCTGGTGTGGCGGAGTATGAGCCTGAGATGATGAGTTGATTCGAGTAATCGAAGTCAGGCCGCGCACGCGACCACGCCTCGAGCGTTCGCGCGCCGAAAGCGACATCGAGGCAGGGCTGCAGGATGTGAATCGACTCGGGCCGGAGAATCGGCTCAGCTGAGAGGTACCACGAGTACCAACAGTCCAACTGAATCAGTTGGATGGCAAACCTACTGGGAGTCATCTACCCGTCGTAGCTTCCCGGGGTTCCAAGGGGGCACTAACCTCTTTACAAACTCGATGCTTCCCCAGATCCTCCAGCTTTTTTCTTCAGATGCGACGGATTCCAGCCCTGCGAGTGAAGGAGCATATTCGTGGGCGGAGAAGAAGCCATCGGCTTGAGCCCCCTAGAGGGTAGATTAGATGATCCTCGCGCATACAGGGTTGAGCGTGCTGGCTCACCTTTATGAGTTTGATGTAGAGGGACTCCGCGTCTGTTATTTGACGCTCATTCTACGTATGGCATTGTCAGATGATCTTCCGGACACATGAGAATAAGACAATGGCGAGATGGGTAGTGGAATCCAAGCTCGGGTAGTCGTACCCCAATCACCAAAGCGAGAGTTAGAACAAAGAACGCGGTAATCATCGTCGTCAGGCGACTTGTAAGCGGCACTCCGTCAGCCCCAGAGATACGCAGATCATCCGAGGCCGCCTTAAGAAGGCGCTACCGACAGTTAGCTATCATCGGAGTCCATCCACGATCGACAAAGATACGGCGTTGTCTAGTATATAAGTGTCACTGCCTTCAATGCTTACTGGAAAGAGTCTGAAAACAACGCCGTTGAGTTCCTCCGTGTCCATAACGCTAATCCCAATTGCGCACATGGCAATAATGATCGAAGCAGGCGCTTTTCGTGGACAGAAAGTCGGAAGGTGGATCAGGGGCTCCGCGCTCTCGTGGTGGACGACGTATTGCTCGAAAGCGATCTCCACCGTTTCCGGAGTGAGTACCGCGGTGTTGATGTCGTCCCCGGGGTCCGTAGCATCGCGGAGTGCCGACCAGACCCTCTGCCTCGTATCGCCGTCCAGGGTCCAGGTGCCCGGGCTGCCGTCTTCTAACGGTTCTGCCAATGTGTCGAAGAGGCCGTCGCCAGCCGTGAGCTCATCCCACAATGTTGACATACGCTTCTTGCGGCCGCGGCTCTTCGGCGCCCAGAAATAAGGGATGCGAGTGAGATGCTTTCTGAACTCAGGTGGTGGTTGTTTATCAGCCGAGGGATCGTTGGGAGGAGCGGCTGGTGGTGACGGATGAGCCGAGGAGCACGGGTTTCTTCTGCTGGGCTCTTCCACCCGGGATGCTGCGAGTCTTTGATCATTAGGGGGTAGCCACCAGCCATCCAGATTAAACGGGCCTACATCGGACTCTTGAAACGGTGATGCTAAGAGGTCGCGAGCAATGAAGCTCCCGGGAGATAGAACGGTGTTCAGCGAGTGTAGCACGTCGGATGTGTGTGCCTGCTGCGGAGCCATCTGGGCCACAGCCGGAGCGTTATGAAAATCCATAGATCCAAACTGTGATACCTCTCCGTGGAAGATCGTCCGGCGGGCCAGCTCCGCCGGCGACTCGATGCTGCAGTCGACCAACGGCATGACCTGCGCGCCCTCCAAGCCTGGGTCGTTGTGGCAGTTCGAGAGCAAGCCGGGGGCGGTCAAAGCGGCCGTGCTTACGGCGGCAGCACCGCAGTCAGGCGGCGTGGCATGCGGACTGCCCGGGACCTCTGGCGAGCCATGACGCGGGACTACGGTGATCGAGCTCGGGCCCCCTTCATGGCGTAGCTTGCCTGCCTCTGTACAATCCGAGGACGAGGATTGCGGCGGGCTTGTGGCCCTCACTGCTGCCCTCCCCTGGGAATCCCGCTGATGGTTCTTACGATGGCGGAAGAGTACATCACTACCCGCAGCGCCGTTTAGTAAATAGGGGTGGAAGTGCCGGGGCGGAGGTGGGGACGGGACACTGCATAGGGAAGGGCAACAGTACGGGCAAGTTGACATACCTCCGGCCGTATGACTTTTGGCAGATCAGACACCGGTACGGTCGTTGCCTCGTATCTAGTCGACGACGTCAGCTGGCATGATTCCTCAATAGCGTAAAGCGAGGAGAGCCTCACGCGAGCGCTGATGACGCTTAAGATGTTCCGTCTTGGAAAAGCGCCTATTACAAGTGGTACACACAATATTCGCCATTACCCAAAAAAAAAAAAAAAAAAAAAAAAAAAGCCCTGTAGAACCTGACAGCGACGATGATGGTGGGGAAGAACATGGGAGTAGAGCAGTGGTGGAGAACAAGCGGGCCGCTGTTGAAGTGATATCCTACGGCACCCAAGGCAAGGGGAGGGGCGGGTGGATTCACCTGGGCCGGGCGCTCGGCAGATCGGGGTTGGCGTCGATCGCTCATGCCGGCGATCATCCTTCCCCGGATTTTGGCGGCGCAGCGTAACCGGGCGGGACCTGGTAGCTAGGAAGAGCCGCCGCCCTGCCCTATTGGCCGATTGATAGGTGAGGGATCACTGGACACTCAAGGGCAAGACGGCTTGCCAGGGGATTTCCTGCGAATGCAACGCCGTGTATTTTCATAAACGTAGAATCGTCTAATGGGTATCGACCAATGCAAGAAACCAGGGAATACCTCACTCAGAAGCAGCCGCCGTATATGCAGGCCACGCTGGTAAGCTTCCCATACCGAACGGGGAATCTCCCGCGCCAGAGAACTCGAAAATTCGCCGAGGCACACTTCTGCAGTACTCCTTCTAGGGTGTTGCTAGCGGGGAGTATCGCCCGCGAGAGCCTCGGGCAAGCGTGGGACGCAGATATCTCGCAGTGTGTCGGGCATAAATCGTGGGAGTGACCGCGGCATGAGATGTTCGAGAAACCGGGCTGTGGGTGTAGTTGGATCCAGGGACCAGGATGGCGGGCATTGTTGCGGGGATGGAGGCAGTGGTACCCGTGGCCCTCTCAGAGGGAGGGAAGGGACCGTCGAGCCGGGATCCTCCCGGACGAGGCCTTCGAAAATAACACCGATTCTCGAGCTGGTCTCGCTGCCCAGCTTTATCCCAGTTGAATGAAAAGGGCCTGAAGCAACTTTCGGAATCCTCGCCCATCCCTGGAGGGAAAGCCGCGCCCGGGTCCGTGATTGCCACCTCAAGATCCCTTACCCTTGGCCAGCCACTCCTCCTCCATGGCCTGCAAAGCCCTCAGCACCCCCGCAGCCCCCTTCTCCTCCACGATCCCCTTCTGAAACGGCGACATGCGCGCCAACACATAATCCGCCACCGACCGCGCGTCCCTCTCCTCCGGCCTCCCAATGCCCACCCCCACCCTCTCCCAAACCGCCTCCGGATACTCCCCCCTCTTCAAGCTCCCATTAACGCTCTTAACCCCATTGTGCCCCCTATGGCTCCTTCCCCAGTCTCGCCTCTTGATGACCCCTAGGCCGGCCTCCAGCTCGTCGTGCACCAGCACGAGACCCAACCCCCTTGGCCCGTGCTCGGCCGCGAACTCCTTCCAGGTGGCGGAGACCCAGGGCCCAGAAATGTTCATGGAGGTTGGGCTCTGGACAAGGGAGTATTGCGTGCCGAGGGAGGCAAGAGCGGCCTTCTTGCCGAGGCGGGTGGGAGTGAAAGGGGGCTGGGAGGGGAGGAGGCGCTGGAGGGCGTTGAGGGCGTGGTGGCCTGCTGAGTGGAAGGTGTCGTAATACGGGGCCTGGTTCCCGAGGCTGATGACGAGGAAGCGGAGGGACGACATGGTGAGTGCTGGGCGAGCCGCCCGAACGCAGGTCCTTGAAAGCTTGTCTCTTAGTGAGCGCGATTTCACGACGGGCGTGAGACTCGGACGACTCACGAAAGAGAGACAGAACGAGGGCGGACTTGAAATCGAAGACCTCAACAACACATCACATGAATCAAATACCAAGTCTTATCTGAAGTAGTTCCATTACCACCTCAACTGCTGCCTCGACCCGGCTGAGTCCAGTGAAAGTCACGGCAGAGCAAGCCCAAAATTTGGGATGAGCGCGCTGTCACGTGCCAAATCTTATAGCCTACTCTTCCACGGTTCAGGGTCCTCGGTGGCGCAGACCGTCCCCACTGTGGCTCAGCACATCGCTGACGTCGTCCACGTCCTCTCCCTCCCAGCCCAACATCCTGCGAACCAACACCTCACCTCCCCCGAACCAATCAATCTCCGAGGCGTTACCCGCTCACGTCTCCAAAGAAGAAAAAAGATACCCTTTTCTTTTCTGTTTTCCCCTGTATCGTGAAGTCAAATTTGTGTCACGGCAACGGCCCCTTTCGAAATTTGCCGACCACCGGCTGACGACGACTGTATTCGGACCCGAAGAAGGACGAGACGCCGCCAAGATGTCGTGGGCAGGTTAGTGTTGCGGGTGGGACGGTTTCGATGGGATGTGGGAAGTGACGCTAACTGGGTGAAGGGTTCAAGAAGAATGTCAACCGCGCGACGACGACGGTGATGATGAAGACGGGTAAGGACGACCCCGCCCCCACCTCAAATCTGTTGCGGCCAACTGACGCCCAGAAGGTCATGTGGAGAAGACCAACGATAGAGATTATGAAGTTGAGGAACGGTATGCCGACCTGCGATCCAATTCGCCCGAGGAAGTCGTATTCTGAACCTGCCCAGGCGATTCAAGACCATGGAAGCCGCCTCGTTACGGCTGCAGAAGGAAGCTAAGGGTTATCTCGACTCTCTCCGAGGTATGCATTTGAACAAGGCTACTGGGAAAAGGGTGGTTGGTTAACGTCTTGCAGCCATGACAGCCTCGCAGATGCGAATCGCCGAGACGATAGATGCGTTCTACGGCGACGCGGGCGCGAAGGACGGGGTTAGCAGGAGTTACAAGCAAGCTGTCGAGGACCTGGACGCCGAGACGATCAAAGCACTGGACGGTCCCTACAGGTAGGGCCACCTTGCTTTTTATTTTCACAAGGACACTCCTAACTCCACCAGGACAACGGTACTGGAACCCATCTCACGCTTCTGCTCCTACTTCGGCGACGTAAACGAATGTGAGTTCTTCCCGACTTGCCTTCCCACTGGAACAGATCCCCCCTAACACGCTCTCCAGGCATCAAAAAACGCAGCCACAAGCTCCTAGACTACGATGCGCTCCGCGCACGCGTCAAGAAGCTCGTCGAGAAGCCCGACAAGGACGTGACCAAACTTCCCCGCGCCGAGAAGGAGATGGAGATGTCCAAGGCCGCCTACGAACAGCTCAACGAGCAGCTCTGCAGTGAGCTGCCCCAGCTGATCGACCTGCGCGTCCCCTACCTCGACCCCAGCTTTGAGGCGCTCGTCAAGATCCAGCTGCGCTTCTGCGCCGAGGCGTATAGTCGCATGGCGCAAGTGCAGCAGTACCTCGACAAGGACACGAGGGACCAGTACGCGGACGGGCAGCTGGATGAGAGGGTAGAGCAGGCACTGCAGGAGATTCGGGAGCTGAGCATAAGCGGGACGGTCTAAGGAGCTTCTGGTTCGTGATTTGATGGGAAGGGAGGGGGGCCGGGGCCGAGTTAGAAACACGCGAGTTTGATGCATGTAAGGGTTTGGCGCAAGGGATGGTTTGGGATGGCTTTTCTTGTGTGTAGTCTGGCTATCGGACACGAAAGATAAAACATGTTAGACCAACGCTAGTTGTGTTGTTCCTCCAACTCCTTGCTCCGGTGGTGACCCTCCTCCACGTTTCCATTGCCTGCGGCAAAGGAACACAAGCACGCTCTAAGCACCCTACCTTCCAACCCCCCCGCCAGCCTGGCTCGCAAACAGCTCGTCGATGCTCAGCGTCTTGCCAATAGCTTGTACCGCCGGGCCCACCGACTCATCCCCAGCACTGTATCCCTCCACCCCTCCAATCCCCGCCCTCCTTGCCTCCCTAACCTGCTCCCAAAGTCCCTGAATAATATTCATATTCAACTTTCTCGTGTCCTCCCCATCAGCATGCATCCAAATCCCCATTGCTTTTGCCTCGCCCTCCCCCTCCCCCTCCCCACCCTGCAGCGCCATAATCAACAGATCCTCCGTAACCTCCACATCCCTCACCGTCTCTAGCCCCAGCACCAGGTTCTCGAGCCCCCGACGGTTAAGGACGAATACGCAGTAGCGCGGCTCGGAAGGGGAGGGAGACTCGCGCGCGCAGACGAAGAGCGTTCCCTCGATGCCGGATTTGTCCCAGGTGCGCGCGGAGGAGTCGAAGGTGTAGATGACGGCGTTGGCGGCGACTGAGAGGATGGAGGTTATAGTGGGGACGTAGCGGCGGAGGACGCCGAGGTTGAGTTCGGTGTTGGTACGGGGGGTTGTGTGCGAGTTGGGGTTGTAGGGGTGGGCGTCAGACTCGTAGTCGGAGGTGGGTATGGGGTTGGAGGGCTGGCGGGCGTGGTTGCGGCGTTTGGGCATTTTGGCGGACGCGCCACGTGGGGCCAGGTAATTGTAGTGGGACTTATGTCGTGTCGTTAGGTTGTGCTCTCTGTTCGAGGAGTCACGGTAGGTGGAGGTCGGTGTTTGTGTGAGGCGGGTTGTTCGAGGTTCGAATGCCGCAGCGACGTTGGCTCGGGGGGAAGATCCAGCGATTCAGGAAGTGGAGTTCCGTCGTTCCAAGAGGTAGAGATAGATATCCGATGTTTTTGGACGTAGATTCTTGTGAAGCCAGGGAGCGGTGGTAAAGTATGTGATTGTAGGAAAGAGGTTGAAGTCGACGCCCCGTCGTCTGCATGGAAGCTTCGTGGTGGGGTTCACAGCTCGGCAGGGGACCCACTAATCCCCCATCCCGCCGCCAACCAAGACCCCAGATCCCCCAACCAGATCCAAGCCACCCTGGCGCAACAGTGGGAGCTGACAGCCAAGACCGCCCAGACGACAGATGTCATCAATGTCGATGACGAACGCAACTTCCAAAAAAGAAAAAAAAAAATCCTTGGAAATTCCCCCTCTATTTTATCCCAACTCGCAGCGCATCACCCTCGCTTTCCAATTCCATCCCAGTTCGCCAAATCCCACAATAAGCGCCATCCATCCTCTCACTTGATTCCTAAATGGAACGTCTTTGACCCGGGCTGCATCCCCTCGATATTAAACCAATCAACAAGTGTTGCCATCCCGAATTGGAACACACACCACCCATACAGCAGAACCTCTGCCACCAAGCCTGTGACTTTCCCAGTCGACGCCAAGCACGTCACAAGGGAGCGCATATTGTATGTACGAATGGCTCCATGCAGCCCGCGGACTGCCAGTTGTCCCAACATGCACCTCATCCCCCCTCTCTCTCCGCTTCCTGCTGACGCATGTTCAACCCGCAGCCATCGCCGTCCAATCCTTTCGCTCGCGTTATTCCTCCCCGCTTCGGGCCACCCGCACCGAAATCCCACTCGGCTTCACCCCAGGTCGCTCGGCGGAAACTCGCATCCCCCTCCCCTCCTCTCCCCCGTCCCGAGCAAAGCCCGCCGGTACCCATCCCCCGGGCTCCACTCATCCGCGAAAGTGGCTTCCAGCGCCCCCCCAACAGCCACCGGCTCCGTCGACGGCATCTCCTCCCTCTTCCCGCCCTCTCTCCAGCCCTACGTCCTCTCCACCCTTTCGCACATCGACACCTCCCTCGCAGCCCTCTCGACCCGCACGGGGCTCCCCCCCGCGACCCTCCTTGCCGCCCTCTTCGTCCCCCTCGCCGCCGCCATGTGGTCCTACTGGAAGCGCCCCGCTCTCTCCCCTTGGGCCTCCATGAACCAGGGCCGAGCCCCGGACGTCACCGAGGAGGACTACAGCTACATCACCTCGCAGGACCTTGATGGCCCTGTGGGGGGCTCGCCGCCTGAGGACGACGTGCTGCTGGTGAGGTACAAGGGCCATACGGAGGAGGCGCGCTTCCCGGCGTACTCGATCGGCGACGGGAAACTCATGGTTCACGACATACGGGACCGCGTGGGCATCATGCTCGACCTGCCGGACAGCCAGGCGAGGAGGATCCGCCTGTTCTACAAGGGAAGGCAGCTGAAGGAGCCGGGCGCGCTGGCGAGAGACTACGGGGTGAAGAATATGTCTGAGATCCTTGCCATGGTGCGCGAAAACCCGGAGGACTATAGGGTAGGGGTTGCTGAGGACGATGACATCGTGGTAGCGGAGGACGGCTCCAGCCATGGAGGCAGCAGCGTCGGCACGGAAAAGTCCTCAAAGCGCCGCAAGAGCCGCAAACCTAAGAAGAAGGCGCCCCAGCCGACCAGCCCCCGCCCCGAGAGCGCAACCAGTGGCGGCTCGCCATCCTCCCCGTCAAACTTCCCGCAGCGCGACGCCCAGCTCGACAAGCTGGACGAGGTGGCAGCGTACTACCAGACGGAGCTGGAGCCGCTGTGCCTCCGGTTCACGAGCGACCCACCCGGGGACAAAGGGAAGAGGGAGGATGAGCACAGAAGGCTATCGGAGACGGTGATGCACCATGTTATCCTAAAACTGGATGGGGTGGAGCCGAATGGGGATGAGGTTGTTCGGTCGGCGCGGAAGAGGCTAGTGAAACAGATGCAGGGTGTTCTAGCGGGGTTGGACGCGGCGAAGAATGGGGGGTAGTTTGGAGCGTGTCTTCTTCGTTTAGGTTTGGTTTGGGGTGAATGTGAGAAGATATGCTCGTTGATTATTTTTTCTTTAGCCTCTTTCTTTCCTTCCTTCTTTTTCTTTTTCTTGGTTGTGTTTTCGGGCATTAGATTGCGGTACATGTTGCGGGTTCTCTTTTGGACGAAGGCATCTGCATTTGATGAGCTACGAGATAGCAGGCACAGAGAATCCTGGTAAAGAGACTTAATGGAGGTTAGGTTGAACAAAGAATCCAGATCTTCACTCTCCGTGTTTGTTTCTTCCTGCGTCTACGTCCTTCGGGTGCCCGAGATGAAGGAGATGCCGCAAGTAGCCGTCGCCAGGACTCGGGCTCGACCACGAGGCATGTGTCGCGTGCTACAGCTTAACGGATCTCAATTTCTTGATTCTTCATGTATCACTGCCTCACTGTATGCCACCACGCAGCCGACCCTGGTCATCATCCTCCACCGGCTCGCGTCGGACACGTCGACTCCGCCTTAGACCAGTGTGAATCTGCATCGGCCGAAAAGAATAAGAGATACCAAGGGAAAAAAAAAAAAAAAAAAAATTCTTATCACCAAACATCGTACAACACGTCGCCAGGTCAAGCCTCGCAAGATTACTTCACTTCTGAGGGAATACAACTTCAGTCCTCGTCCTCAACGGGCCCTCCCACAAATCCCACCCTTCCCCGCCATAGAATAGTACTCCCAACTCCTGGCTCGTAAACCAGCTCGCCCGATCCATATTTCCGCTGCCCAGCACCGTAAACTCGCCATCAACCCTCACCACTTTGACATGCGCCACCACCGGCTCTCCGTCCTCTCCCGCCTCCACATCCGGCTTATAATACCCAACCTCCAACCTCCCCACCTCCCTCCGTCCACTCTCCACATCGCCTCCTGCTTTGTGACAGAGCCTCTCGTAGGCCTTGATGAAGGCCTTCAGCCGGCGGGACGTGGTGGTCAGGGCGGTGACGAGCTGCTCGGGGACCATCATGTTTTTGCTGGTGAGGATGGAGACGGAGACGCCGCGGGAGAGTGCGTCGAGGAGGGAGGACTCGACGGCGCGGCAGGTGAGGTTCGGAGTGAGGATGCGGATCGTGTGCTGGGCATTGGCAAAGAGCGTTAGGAGGGCGGCGTTGAGGGGCGTCGGGGGCGGTGGCGGCTCTTTGAGGAAGGGGAGGGGCAGGAAAGGGATGAGACTGTTGAAACGCGGGTTGCGGTGGTGCGAGGATGGGAGGATGATGGTCGGCAGGGAGGTAGGGGGATTCCTAGGAAAGTGATAGATCTTCCGCGAAGGGTTCCCCCGGAAGTGTAGTGTCGGCGGAAGCTCGTCCTCCCTCCCATTCCCGTTCTCATTCGACCCGTTCTCACCATGCGCAACCCTCGGCCTCGGCTCCTCCCCTGGCTCCCAAACCTGTTCGTAAAACCCCAGCAGCACATCCACAGCCGGGCCCTCAAACTGCACGCACCCCTCAAACCACGTCTCCCAACTGACATTACAACTCGGCATCCACGCCCTCACCCCATCAACCACCACAAACTTCGGATGCATAACACTAAACGGCAAGAAAAAAAGGCTCTTCACCCTCATATCCATCCTAGCCTCCCGCAATAGGTCCTCCACGGGCAACCCCAGCCCCTTCCACTCAGAGCTCGGGTAGACATGTCCCCGTCTGCTCCACGTGTGGAAGAGCTTCTGCCACGGCGAGCGTGAAGAGAAGCAGATCCGGATTTTGAAAGGAGGTAGATCTGATCCGTCGGCGAGCTCGTCGATGCGCCGACGGGCGAGGGACTCGAGTGCCTGGCGGAGTGAGGTGAGGGTGTCGGACGGGGCCCAGAAGCAGGTTACGAGGATGATCTCGCGGCGGGCGGCGGAGAGGGCGGGGAGGAGGGAGGTAGTATAGATGGAGGCGCCGGAACCGGTGCGGAGGGATAGAGGGGTGGAGGTGGAAATGAGGGTGCGCGGGTCAAGTGGAGGAGGCGGGAGGTCGTTTGTGTGCTCGGAGGAGTGAGAGGTGAGGGTGTTGAGCCAGGGGTTGAGGAACGAGTCGGGGAGCGCCATCGTGGGTGGTTTCCGGCAATGGTGATGGCGTCCTCGGATGTGGGATTCATCAATTGCCGGTGGGGCAGGATGTGGTGCCGACTCCCTTCGACGACTCGGTGATGCCTTCGTATTCGAGGTGAAATAGCGGTCGCGCAAGGATCCGCCGTTCCCCCTTCCGAAATGAGCTCCGTTGCTGAGCCTCAGCGCTATCCCTACTTCATATCCCCATCACGCCCGATTTGGGAGAAGGCAAACAGGGGGGGATATTCGCGCTATACCGGATTCTGGTAGCGCAGCCTCATGGTGGGTAAGTTGCATCTCGGGCGCCTCGGGTTCACCCGTTGGGAGGGGGTCCCGAAAGGGGGCAAGATGGGCAGCTGGCGCCGCTTGGCATGCATTGGGGGGAGGCGCGACCCGCCCTATGGCACATTTCTAGAGAGCACCTTCCTTCGACTGGTTGAAACAAAAAGAAATTGTAATATAGGAGCAGTAATATCGATATCGATAGCGCCTCGGCCAGTAATTTTCCAAGGGCTGCAAACCGAACACAAGCTGGACGATCCGGCCTCCATACGATGTGCCGATGTGCCGAGGTTGCGTTGCACAAAAACAGGACGAGATATGCAGGGGCTCGGCTGCCCGTGTCATCCACCCGTCGGCTCCTAAATTCGCTCCCGCCAAAGCTCACGTTTGCATCTCCGTCTCACCCACGACAGAACTTCCTGTCACCAACCGAGAGCAGCCACGCCGTGCCATGTCAAATCGAATGCTGACATGCAGATGGTGATGGCTGTCAGATTGGTGGGCCTGGGACCTGCCAAGCCCTGTGCCGATCAACCTGTGATCGGCCGCGACTCCGTTATGTGAGTTCGGTTTTCTGGGGTCTCCCTCGGGCAATCACGATGCGTCAACCTGGTTTCGTCTCCATTCTCCAGTTCTCCTGCCCGGTTCGCGAGACTCATCTATCCTCAACAGCACAGATGCCCCATCCAACTTTTTTCTTATTTTAAACGCCGCGTGAGGAGAACTCGCTCTATTGGCAATTGCCAATGTCCTCCTGCCGCTCCCCCTGCACATCCCACCCAATCACAAGGGATTGCTCTGCATGTACATGGAAGGAAGCCACATGTTTCGTCGCGAAGCCCGACCCCTGTTTCGCCGGCGCAACCGTTCCCAAGTGGGATTCCACCGGAAACGGGGATGAACAACGGACCGCCGCTCTCAGCCCCCTTCTCCACACCAACCCCTGGACCCAACATGAGCTTGTTTTGCCCGCTTCCCTGACCAATAAATATGAATTGGCTCCGTAAAAGGGCGCAAAGACCGGTTCACATCTTGGAAAAATGCATCTTGGAAACGTATTCCCTGCCACTTGGTACTCCACGGGTATAGGAGAGGATACATGAGTGTAGCGTACCTGGCAGAGACGCAGAGAACTTCGAGGGGGGTGATTCATGGTGGTTTGATGCAGGCCGTTGAGTACGAGACCTCCTGCATAGGACTTCTGCAACACACGAAGAGAAAAAAAAAGTCTTTGCGCCCCATCACCCAATCGGGCATTGCCCAGGGGTTCCCTCGCCTCCCATTCGCCAGACACATGCAGAACGATCCCAAGGATATGAACGGGGGTCTGGACACGGGGAGAGAACCTCCCCCATGCTAACGGGCGATGTTCCCCCGGAATACCAGCTGTGCGGAACCGGTACATCGTGGAGTAACTACCGCTACCTTGTGCCTTGATTCTTCGAAACCCTTGGCCCGTGTTTTCTTGCTATTGACCGGGGTTTGATGGAGCCCAGACCCGAGGAGGGCAAGGCAGTTCGGGGACTGGATATAACGTCGTGGGCCCGCCCTCGCCTTCGATCCTCACTCCGCTTCCCGTCTCCCTTCCGTCCGATCTTTCGAGCTTCGTCCCCTCTTCTTGCGTGTGCCAACTAACCCACAGGATATCCAACTTCTTCGTTTGTCCCCAGAAAATCCCACTGTCATTGCTGTCCCCTCTTTCCCTTGCCCCAATTTCTTTGTTCCTTCTATTGGAAGCATACAATTTTCTTTCACTTCTCCAATTCCCTCATTGTCACAACATCCTTTACATTAATCCCTGGCTGGTCCAACCCCCTCCAATTCTACAACGTCACCAAAACAATCGATTTAAAATAGGGCACGAAGAGGAAACACAAGAGAAACACGCGATGAGTGACGACGCGCCCCTGAGCAATCCCAGCGCAGTAGGTGCTAAGCCCCCGTCCCGCCGCGGCCGCACCTCGACCTCTACCCGGAACGCCTCCGAGGATGCCGCCAACGTCTCTATCCGCGGGCCCTCCACCGACGGCCCGCACCCCGTCCCCAGGTCCTCCGGCCAGCAAGCGGCCCCAACGCTGGACCTGAGTGAGTCGACCACGAAGCCCAGCATGGACCGGAGGACGCTGGAGGAGGTGCTCTCGCCTGTTGCGCCGACGACGCCGAATCCGTTTGGGCCGAGGGCGGGTAGCTTGGATCTTGACGACTACTTTGTGAGTCCTTTGTGATGAGACGTGGATTGGGAGTTTCCGAAGCTGACGGGGGTTTAGGTTGGACCGAGGGATATCGGGAAGCACTCGAAGTGGCCCTTCTTCATGCGCATGCACGGGAGCATTCTCCCTAAGATGATCCTGCCCCTCATCTGGTGCGGCGGCTGGGCCACCGCCGTGACCGTCATCTCCGAGAACGTCAAGAACCGTACGTAGCACCCCTGAAGAAATCCCCCCTCTCCCCAACCTTGAATATAACTGACCTCCTGCGTAGTCGGCATCAACTCCATCCTACTCACCGTCCTTGGCTTCGTCGTCGGTCTCTCCCTCTCCTTCCGCAACTCCACTGCCTACGAACGGTACGCCGAGGGCCGCAGGTATTGGACGCAGATCATCCTCGCCTCGCAGAACATGGGCCGCGTCCTGTGGGTTCACTCGCGTGAGCCTGACGCCGACCCGGAGAAGGTGAAGCTGCACCTGCTCCACTCCATGACCTGCTCAAATCTGGTCGTCGCCTTCGCCGTCGCCCTCAAGCACAAGCTGCGCTTCGAGCCGTACACGGCGTACGACGACCTGGCGCACCTGGTCTCGCACCTGCACACGTTCGCCGGGAACGCGACGGAGTTGGCCCCCAGCGGGGCGCTGCTGCCAAGGAAGAACTGGTTCAAGGAGGTTGGGGAATATCTCGGGGTGTCGTTCGCGGAGAGCAACCCGCGCAAGGCGCTGAAGAAGGCGCAAGCACCACTGGGAAACCTACCTCTGGAGATTCTGAATTACCTAGGGAGGTACATCGATTTGCTTTGTGAGGAGGGCAAGATCCCGATCCCGGGGCAGCAGACTCTCGCTTGTAAGATCCTTAGGCTCAATTCTACCTTGTCCTTTAGCGCAGAAGACTGACTGAGCAGACAACAACCTCGCTCTCCTCAACGACGCCCTCACCCACACCGAGCGCGTCCTGACTACCCCCCTCCCCATCGCCTACACAATCTCCATCGCTCAAATCACCTGGGTCTATGTAACCGTCCTCCCCTTCCAGCTCTACAACGTCCTCGGGTGGGTGACTATCCCTGCCAGCGTCATAGCCTCCTACATCATCCTGGGCCTGCTTTTCATCGGTCGCGAAATTGAGAACCCTTTCGGCCACGACGTCAACGACCTGCCGCTGGACGACTACTGCGGGCAGATCGCCTGTGAGATGGACGTCATCGCCGCGCAGGCGATGGAGATAGATGACATGATGAGCCAGGTGGAGAGCACGAAGAATCGCGTGCTGTTCCCCGTAAGCTCAGCAAGCTTTAAGAGCTGGAAGCTGAGGGGCGAGGAGAAGCTGAGGGATGCGATCAGGAGGAAGCCGGCGGCGTCGTTTGAGGCGAGGTGGCATCATAAGGGGGAAACGGGTGCAAACAAGAAGGAGGCGGCTACGACGGGGGAGCAGAAGGTGTAGTTTCTGGCCGCGGTTTAGGCGTTATTTAGGGTGAGGTGTTGGACTGAGGGCTAAATTGGCAGGAATTGTCGAGTTTTGTTGAATTTTTTCTTCTTTGTTCACAATAGCGGTTTGGTTCGTTACAAGCAAAGCATTACGAAGCCAGGGTCGGGAACAATGTTGGAGTTTCTTCAGTTGAGATCACCTTTTGCGTCATTGGAGGGACTACTCCGTTAATAGAAGGCATACATATATTTGAAAAAGTAGAGATTTATTGACATCATTGGCTTATCCGCTTTCATGGAGCCGTGGAGGTTAGATACATCACTTTTGACGACCCCCACCATCCCAGTCCGCTCTTCCCTTGCCGAACTACGTGCCCACATAGGAGAGACCCCAAACAGGCTCTGGAAAGGTCCCGGTCAACACATCTGGGACACAAAATTTAGTTGGTATCTGTGAGACCTAATCTACGGTACTGGTGCCTGTTCCCATTTAACAGCCTTGTCGCTCTTCAAGGTAGAGGCCCACTGGCGGCTCCAAAGGTAAGGGAAATGGAGGCTGAGACGTGCCTGAAACGGCGATAATGGTGAACACTTCAATTAGTAGCTGAAGTTGACTTCGAACGGGATAAGCGCATGCCTTCCGCTTCCGGATATGAGTCCGGACAAGGTCGATTTCGAGTTCCGGAAAAGTGGGGGTTTAGGGACGAAGTGGGGGCACGAGCCGCCGAAGCCGGCGGAGCGGTTCCGATACCTGCTCCGGTGTCCGAGTTTGGTCATTCCAGACAATACGGGATTTAGCTTCCACTTATAACTCGATTTGAATTCCCAGCGAGAGGAGGGTCATTAACGGGGAAGGTATCCGGCTCTGGGAGCTCTTCAGAATTCGAATTGCAAACAGATGGCTTGGCGTTGTTCACCTTATGCGAGGCGGAAGGTGGGCCGGTGCAGCTCAAGAGACTTCATAACCATGGTGTATTCCAAAGTGTTCTGTGCTAAGAATTAAGCGGGGCTGACGAGTCGGAGCTGTCTTTCCCTGGTAGGAAAGGCCATGGTGCTTGATGGAGCAAGGAGAACCTCCCAAAAGTGCAACTTGGTTTCTAGTTTTCGAGAAAGTTAGTATTCCGCACATGTTCGAGGTATCTAGAGATATTCTGAGGAATTATGTGCACAGAGGCTACAGGAATCGATTATTAGGACGTATCGTGCTATCCGTCGTACACGATAGAGCAGAAACCCCAGGATCCGGTCTTCTCGCCCCCGCTGGTTCTGTTTCCTCACCCCTCCTCCCTTCTTCGCCCTTGGATGTATATATTTTACTTTCCGGGTTATCCTTTCATGCGTGTTTTTTCTGTCCTTCGCTGTTCCTTGCTTCCCGGTTTCCGTCCTGCAGCGTTTTCCACACTTGTCTTTGGCCCGCTTCCTGCTTGCTCTTCTGTTCCCCAACTTTCCTCGCACTTGGCTTCTCACCATTTCTCCCTTTTCCCTTTCTGGGGTGGGACATTTTCGGCGCTATATTTATGATGCGAATCGCGTTTGCACATGGCTGGCGGTATTGGTGTAAGAACACGGTTGGGGTCGGTGTATTGTGTCGAGGCTTTTTGAACAAGTGATGAATAGTGCTGTCATCCCGAGAAGTACAATCCTAAGGACGGATACTTTAGAAATAGAGCGGTATACGATGTATTTTAGCCTCTGTATACCTCTGATCTGGCCTTTTTATCGTTCCTCTGTCCAGTGCAGACGTCCTCGAGAAGAGGCGCAGTCGTCGGCGTCACGGCCGGTCTTGCGACCCCTCAGCGGCATGACGACAAGACCAGGAGAGGCCGGTGCGTAGGAAAGCCGGAGACCCACTGAATAAACTTGGGGCCGGTTTCCTTGGTTCTTCGGACACCCTTGGTTCTTCGGACACGCGCGGAGATCCATGTCAAGTCACTCACGCCCTCGCAGAATCTCTCCCGCCCACCCACTTTCCTCCTCATTTACGGCGGACTCATACCTGATAGCCGAATGGAGGGGTCCCTTATACAGACATCCAATTGGCACCTTCGAACGACACAGTCGGTAAACATGGTCAACTTGGCTCGCGCGTCTCATGGCGTGAGTCGAAATCCCGCAGTCTCACTGGGAAGAGTAGGGCCATCCAAGAGAATGGGAGAACCTATTACAAGAACCTTCAATTGAGGCACCATCAAGGACCATGAAGGGCCTCGGGGTCACCCCGGTTTCGATTCGCCTTCCCAGGATCCGTTCGCGCGACGGTTGGGGGATCGGCTTGGTCTTCACTCTTCAGCATCCCGAACCGCCGGGTATTTGAAATCTTGTAAGGCGTCGGGGAAGACCATCGGGTATCACCGAGAAAAACTGGAAGATTCTGCGCGATTCGTACTATCCTTGGACCCCAGATGTGATGAGGAATCATGGGACCGACTCGATCGTTGATCCTTAATCGGCGCTTACCTAACATCGGATTACCAATCGACGAGGGCCGAGTCGCGCCCGCGTGCCACGGTACCTCCGCCACATACTCACTACTTGCCTACCACCAATTCTCCGCGCTGAATTCAAGTCCCTTCGTGATGCCATAAGTATCCCAACCCAAACAAGCAAGACGAAGTACCGAATACGGCCCTTCCCGCCCGCCTGCAGACGACATCATCGCAAGAATATAATTACGCGATACCCGCTCCCCATCACCTACATCAATACCCCTCCCCCTCCCCCCTCCCGGCTATGTCCTTCCTCAAACGATTCTTCTCTTCCGCATCGCCTATCACCATGGAGCAAACCAAGCACAAAGTCCAGGGTCTCATTGACCAGAGCCCAGTCGGTACGTTTTATCCCCCTTTTTTGCTTGCCCGGAGAAAGTCAATTGCGTCGCAAGGCTTCGCGATAGGCTAGCTTAGTATAGCGCGCCAATTGAAGAGCTAACGCTTTTGAAAAGTCGTCTTCTCCAAGTCGTACTGCCCCTACTGCAAGGCGACCAAGTCCACCCTCTCGGACCTAGGCACCCAGTTCACAGCCTACGAGCTCGACCAGCTGGGTATGTCCACCCCTAATCGATCCCCTCAGTCCAGCCTTACGGAAATCCCCGTTGTCCGAAAGATTAACAGCTAACGCGCGCATAGTCGACGGCAGCGAGCAGCAAAACGCCCTCGAGGCCCTCTCCGGCCAGCGCACCGTCCCCAACGTCTTCATCAACCGCGAGCATATCGGCGGCAACTCGGAGGTTCAGGGCCTCTTCAGGAGCGGCGAGCTGCAGAAGCGCCTCCGCGAGGCTGGTGCGCTGAAGGCATGAGCTGGGCCCGATTCTTCATACACGGTACGACCATGCTTATATAGAGATATTGCAGTTGAGATCCACGTTATGAGATAGATGTCCCATTCTCCGCAGAGATGCGCTAGGAGAGAAATGAAAAAGCTTCAAAGTCGAGTGGAAGTCTGGTTTCTGTCCCCTCGGAGGTTACCCTTGGTGACGTCCTATAATACAACCCGCATATATACAAGTGGGACTACACTCATTACAGCACCTGCGTCGCGACCGTCCCGACGGGCCGCTCCACAAACTCCATCACACCGTCAATAACGCTCTGCCGCGCCCCCTCCGACGCAACCTTCTTCCCCGCCAGGTAATTGAGCCAGAGCAGCCTCGACAGCCTCTCGTCTCCCACCTGCCCGAGCTCCTCCCTCCCCCCCTCCTTTTTGTCGTCATACAGCACGCTCATATGACCCTTTCCGTCCCTGCACAGCATCAGCTCGTTGCTCGTGGGGACCTTTCCCCTGTTCATCAGTCCCTTGAAACCCCTCATCGCCTCGCCGAAGGCGTCGTCGCCGTAGGCGTCGTTGCCCTTGGACCGTGCGGTGATGGCCCGCACGAAGCCATCGCGTAGGTGGTGGAAGTCCGTGTCGCGCACGGGCACGATCCGGAAGGCCGTCCGGCAGCCCGCCTCTCTGAGTATCTCGTCCCATATCTCCTCGCCCTGCTCAGGGTGCTCCAGCGTCCGCCGGAGCTCCTCCTTCTCTCCCGGGACCAGTGTCGTCGCAAGGCGGTTCACCTTCTTGATGAGGTAGTTCTGCAGCGTCGCGATGTCCTGCTTCGCGACATAGAAGCCCACCACGTAGACTTGTATGCTCAGGAAGCTCACGCTCCGGATCCCCAGCCCTACCAGCTGATACTCCGTCCCTAGATCGTCCCTCGCTGTGACGGGCAGCTCCTCACCGCCTTTCCTACCCAGATCAATCGTCCGAGGGAAGTTTGGCACAGTCTTATTCCCCGTCGGCACGATCTCGTTCCCCTCCGCATCGTGTATGACGACCTTGCGCTTGGACCCCCCATCGACAACGAATGACTCGGGTGGTGCCTTGGAGTCGAGCTGGGTCTTGCTGTTCTTGTCGAGGGCCTGCTTGAGCTTGACGGAGGTATATACGATACCGACAATGCCGGCGAGGGCGCCCGCCGCGAGGAAGGCGGTGCGGTCACGGTCGTAGCTAGTGCGCGACTCTGCGAGACGGCGGACGTTGAGGTTCTCAGTCGCGCGGGTTGTGGGCTTTGCGCGGGAGAACATGGTCCGCGGCGCAGGAGAGCGGGCCGCGCGGATGGCCGGCCGGAGGAGCGTGCGGGTCGACATGGTGAGAGCTTCGGTATGTGGTCTCGTGGGCGGATCGTCAGAAGAGAAGGCGGTGGTATCTGGAACTCTGCGGTTGGCGTCAGCTGTGCGCTTGCTCCCGGGTGCCGGCCAGCTATGGCGCCAATTGGCCGGGAGGTATCGATGTGGACGTACCAGGTGCTCTCCGGCGCTGGCCGACTCTTGCACGGGGTATCCAGCAATTGCTTGGTGTAATGCTCGGGGTGACCGGATCAAGATGTCGAGCTGCATGTCAGATGTACTAAGTGAGTCACGTGATGATCCACTTTCGACAACGGATGACGCCAGCTTGTGGTGTGGGTGTGGGGCACCGACTTCGTCTTGAAAATTAACTCGTAATGGGTGCAGAAGAGAAGCAGAGGGGCGAACAAAACAACTCACAGCATAGTTAACAGAGATTATTACACAAACACGGGCACCACGTCGGCCTTACTACACACGTAGTCGCGCCGGAAGTACCAAGGTTCTCAACGGGCTTGGGCACTGTCTTCAGCTACAATTGGGTGTTAGAAGGCTCTGTAGGAGTCGATTTAGGGCCACCGACTGGTTGGAATGTTAGTCACTTTTTGGCCCGACGGTTTTTCCGTAATATTGGGCCAAGGCATGGTTAATTGTGGTACCCTTCGCCCAGCAAGGATCCAGTATCTTGTCTTCTCTGTGTCCGTACTTACGAGCTATACCAGATGTCGATCATGGATGAAGAAGATGACATCGATTTCCAACCCCGCCTCCTCAGTAACCAATCCGGCGCGATCGTCAGGGTTATCGATCCCGGCGTTGTCCAGAAGCGAGGCGACTGCATCACAAGAAGCGAAGAAGTAGCGCCACGCCTTGTAAAGGGATACATACAAGTCCTCTCCTAAAATTATATGCAGCGGACTACTTTCTAATGGATAGAAAAGAGCATAGTATATTTTCCTCCTAGGTCTTGTTTACAGCTCTCTACTTTAATTTATATGGGGGTGGGATGGCTCCCCCTGAGTCTGTTTCTAGAGAACCAGCATGAGAGTTAGAGGAGGATCCTCGGGCTCCAAAGGAGGCTAAACTGGCTCCCATGCGGTGCGTCTGCCGTCCGAGCTTACCCTACGTTTGAACTGGGTTCCATCGCTGTCTTTTGCTCCTATGTTACTCCCCCGATTCCACCCCCTTGTCCTGCCCTATAGACGTCATCGGCTCCACCTTGTTGCTTTGATCTAGCAGTCATATTGCACTAGATCATGCTTGTAAGTCCCAGCCTTCTTAGAAGGCACCCACGCCACGGCTTGCCGGGTCTACTACGAGGACATACTATAAGCGACATTTAGTAACGTTGATATAACATTGGTGAAAGGGCATATACCTGGATGTATAGTGAACTACGCGAGGGTATGCGTCTAATGGCACATGTGATGGGTTTACATCATGGATCGTACTTTCTATTCAAGCCTTGAAAGAAAGAGATAACCACCGGCGCGGTACAGACAGACAAAGTACCTTCTTTGGTGAGTTTCAGTTATTGCCCTTGTTTGCGCGCAGCCGTGCCCTCTCCCTATACACAGCAACAACCTGCTCGCAGACCTTCCACACACGCCTCCTGTTCGCCGCGCCTAGCCATGGTGGGTCCACAGCATACACGGGCCTGGTTACCTTTTCAAGCCAGAGCCAGAGCCCCTTGTAGTCTATATCCTCCTGCGACAACCCGTGGAGGATGTCATCAAAGTCGAGCCCGAACCCCGACCACTCCGCTTCGCGGTACAGGGCGGCCTTCCAGAAGTGATTCCCCTTGGTAGCGTTAAGGATAGGCCAGGAAGAGATAAAGGCGGCCTTCAGGTCTGCAAAGCGGAGGTGGGACGCTATGTTGCAGAGAACTTCGTTTGGCAATGAAGAGAAGGGATCCGAGATGTTGCGCCCGCCCATGTCAGGCAATGGCTCAGAATTGCGCAGGGCGCCGCTAGCAATTTTGTCCCGAATAGCAGCCTTGGCCTCGGCCGAGAATTCGGGCTGCGCAAGAACGTACTAGTCAAACAGATGGCGTTTTCAGCATTTCCCATTCTAGTTTGGCCCCGCTCGCCGGTGATTGGGCCTGCTTACCTCTTCACCGGGGATACACTCCCAATCAGTCGCGTTGCCTCGTATATTACCATAGTCGACGGTCAGCTGCGCCTGAAACATGGTGGAGAGGAGGCACATGGCCTGGTAGAGCGCCGTCTTGTCCAGGCCGGCTGCCCCAGATACGCCTAGCGCTGTGCGCAGGATGGGGAGGCAGGCCACGTGCATCGGGAACACGACGCTCTCGCCGTCTTCTATCGTCCAGTATCTGTACTGGTCTATCAGCGTGCCTGCCGCTTGTGAGTGAGGCTATCATGGTGTTTCATACGTGTGATGGTCGTCGGTGGCGTGGCGAGTAGGCTCATCAGGGTCTTGCAGGTGTTAGGTTGTATTACTCGCTGTATTATGGGTAATGATGCTACCTGACCTTCTCCCCCAGTCAAGACGACGCGACCCTGGTGCCAACGTCAGCTCACAACCGTAGGATGTGCACGGTCGCCCCAGAAAGCCCTCACATGGTCCTTATGGCCAGCAGAGCCAGAAAAGTAACCCCTAGGCAAACAAGCTTAGCGGCTGACCACCAACAGATGCGCGAGGGCGTCCCACATACTGGCCTGTCTCAGCGTTCAGGCCCAGGCAACATATGCGGCCTTGCCACCGGGTGCTCTCCCTGCTGACGAGGGTCGGGTCATATGCGCAGCTCTCATCGTCCCAGTCCCAGTTGACCTCCGACTCGTCGAGGTCCGGGGCGTCGTCTTCCTCAAAAGTGGGCTCGGGAAATGTGACCTCGCCGCTCTCGACTTGCTTTTTCAGCTCGAGGATGACGCTGCGCCTGATGGCGAGCATGGCCGGATTCGTGGACCCGATGGACCTGCCGCTGGACCCGCTCGTCTCGGTCGCGCACAGCGCGCAGTAGAGATCCCAGTCTCCCATGGCTGCCTGTTGTTGTTAATGGTGGAAAGTTCGGTTGATCGCCGACTTCGAAGAGGAATGGATTACAAGTGGCTTTGAGGCGGCCAGGGCTAGCGGGGGAACATTAGTCCGTTAGTGGGGGGGTTGTCCAGGGGTTGGCCGTGTAAGCACCGCCTTGCTCAGGGACGTTACACCTCTCACCCACTATGTCGCTGCTGATCATGCCATTTTCTGATTCCTCCTGCTGAAAGTTAGACCAAAGAAGGTCGGGAGGCAGCCGCAAGAGTTCACAACTTCTGCTGAAGCAACATAGAGGACGTAGCAAAGCGACTGACGCCGCACTCGTTTAGCGCCCTGCCGGTCCCCCTTTAATTCATAGCTCTCTATAGCCCACGAAAATCCGGCTGTAGTTTCGTAACACCTAGGTCCAGCGTCCTGCAGAGATTCTGCCTCCAGGGCTCTCTTGGTCCCAGTAGTCCGTGACATGCGGGAAGAATGGGTTAGGAAAATGGCCGCGTTGGTTTGCTCTCTCATGGAAAAAATTCAAGTTGTGGGGCCTGTCTATAATTAGTGGTTAATCTTACCGGCAGGTGTATCCATACTGCCAGGTGGGGTCATGATCCAACACAGTAGGCGCCGTGGCAGCGTGCTGTGGACGCAGACCTGCCCAGATTCTTCGTCGCTAGGTACATAGATTTTGAGCGAGCCGTCGACGCTCCTCGTTATGAAAATTGCTCTTGCTTACCTCGTGCTCGTAGGCGCGCCTGTCCTGGCGTAACGTTGGGGAAATGCCCCCAGTCTTGACTGTCTCAGTATTACGAAGGATATCGTACAGGCCTTGAGGATTCACTTCAATCTAGGGCTCCTGTACTTCGCTACGATCCTACGGCTATGTTTAGAATACTTTCTCTCTGGGGTGGCTCTGCGAACTTACGCCAGGAGCCCATAAGCCTTCCGCTTTATATCTCGGTCTGGGTCCCTCATTGGCCGCTGCACTCTGGACAATTCCTTAACACCCTGGGAAGGTATCTAAACTCAAGACCTGCCCAGGCTATGAAATCTCTCAGGTGACAGACCTCTCAGGGAGAAGTCAATACACCTAATATAGTACCCCAAGGCTGCCAAAAGGTCCTCCCGGTCCACGATAAAGAATTCCGTGTTTGTGAATATTCTACTGCCCGGATACCTGACAGGGAAGACGCGGCGCAGGAGGAGGTAGTTTGATGTTGAAGGGTTTTCGTCCGTTGGAAGGAGTGAAAGTCGACTATAAGTTGCTTGGGTCGCTCTGTGGTGTCACCGTTAGATGCAGCTCCGAGCAACTCCTCGTGCAGCATGGTAAGGTTCATTCGTGGGACTGCCAGGGCCTCTATGGACAGACACTCGAACTGGGTGTATTCCCGATCAATGGCAACTTTCCCATTGATGCTCGTCGGGCTGGACAAGAGACACTGCGATGGGCTGGACCATCGTGATGACCCCAGTCGCTCGACGGACACGAGGTGCGCCTTCTCGAAAGAGTCCCTGGTCGGGGCACGCGGTCAGCACAAGCCTAACAGGAACGGTAACAATTTACCGGATGTCCCTGCGATGTTGGTGTTTGTGTCTACATCTCTTGTAGCAGGCGATAGAGGTTGCAAACAGTTGCGCTATCCCTATCAAGATCCTTCATAAGTGCGATTTCCTTAATGATATCGTTGTCGGATACGTCTGGCATCCCAAGAGTCCCCTTAGAAGAATTGTCGCACGTCATCCCAGTTAGCATAGGATTCTGCTCGACGCTCTAGGGTCATCACTTAATAACACCCGCTAGGTACTTCAGATAGTAATGACAAGGATATAACAACCGGTTTCCTTCTCTGGGAGAGATTCTAGACTCTAATACACTAGGAGCACCATAAGGAGAGGGACTGCCAATTACCCTAAGCAACCCTGGTAAGAAGCATCAGGTTGACCTGATATGTTATACGCTCAGTTATATAACAACGTACTGTTAGGTAGTTTAGAAGAAACCTCTTATACTACCCGTTATTACGTCAATATAGACAATAGCACAAAAACAGTTAAGTCTTTGCCTAAAGATCAAGGGAGGTGTGACATCCACAGACACTGTCATCGTTATACCAGAAGAGGAAGCATGCCAGCTCGAACTCATCTACCCTCCTCCCTTCGAGACCAATACCCCTAGAATATTATAAGGGCCCCAGCGTTCACAGTGCATGAGTCCCTGGTGAGTCTAGTGCGGCAATTTCGCGCCACTGGCTGTACGGCGAAGTAGGCTAGCAGCGTCTGGCCAGGTCAGGGAATGACTGAAGGTCGGACTTTGGCAGTCAAACGTGACCTCATTTTCAGGACATGCTGGGCAAGTAAATAGCTAAGAGATACAGCATGCATATCAACCCAACATTTGTATGGAGCCACCAGGTCCTTTGTCACTCTACCCTCTAGCAAGCGCAGATAACTCGGTTCGCAGGCGACGTCAAGAATACAATGACGGTGACAGTGGACTTACGGGGTAACGCTAACCTCCTGTCAGCGCGGACGAAAGAGATCAAAATATCCCTCTGGCCGTCTCAATTTCACCTCGCCCTGTAGTTCTTCGATCGGAATCTGGAACACACAGGGCTCCTGAGTTCCTGGCCTTTGATTCGTCAGGAACCCTCTGATTGGTGGGTCAGGGTCTCTGATCGCCGGGTTTGGGGCTCAATTACCGTCGGTCTTCGGAGTTTAAAAGCTCCTGCATGCCAGCGAAGGAAGTGCTTAGGAGAGCACCGGTTGCAAACTGCTACCATTAAATGCCACCTCTCCAGGGGTCTCTTGGTGAAAAGGTCCTGTCAGCTTTAGTCTTGAATCCACAGTGGTTCAACTCGGGAATTCTGAACCGTCAGCGCATTAATTACAGCCGCCAATCTTCATCGGGTTGAGACCCGAATACCGTCGGTTTTCAGCGTTGAAGCTCCTGCGTCCCCACAAGGGAAGTGGCTGTGGAGAGCTCCCGTAGCAACTGCCACCATTGAATGCCACCTCTCCAGGCGTCCTTGGCTGAAAAGATCCTGTCAGCTTTAGTCTTGAATCCGCAGCGGTTCTACTCTGGAACTGAGAATCGTCAGCGCCCTAATTTCCGCCGCTGATCTTCCAAAAATATCCTTACCATTGCAACCCTGGTGTCTAAAGTTGGGTCGATTGTTCGGGAAGGGCTGGCGCCTATCCGTGATAGTCGGGCCTACGACGTGGGCCCGGCAGACTTGGAGGATTCAGGATTGTGATAGAGGAGAGTGATATATCGCAGTTCTCAAGCCAGACCCTATAGTATATAAGAAGCTATTCTTCCCTATAGATGAGAATACGAAAGAGTCACTAAGAAACAAGTTTGATCTATCCCTTTTCACAAAGACTTCTGACCTAGCGTCCAGCTATTTGACGTTCGTTTCGTCTAGGCTACTCAGGCTTTCCTTCTTTTAACATATCCACTCCTTTTTTAACATATTCACTCCTTTTTAGCAAATCAAGCTCTCTAGAATCCAAGGGGAAAAATGCTCTCCCAACGGATTGTCTCCCTCATCCTTCCTGGTGTTGTCTCCGGGCTCGCTACGCCGTTTGCCATGTCAACCGGTCTCGGCGGACTCATGACTCGCGAAACCCCGCATGAGTACTGTTCGAAGCACGACCTCGACGACACCGACATGAGCATGGCCAAGAATGTCTGGGACAACACCGGCACAGGCGCCTGGTTTGACCAGTGGTTGGACGACCACAAAGACGACCTCGATCTGTGGACCAGAACCATGGACAGAGAGGTGACCAAGTAAGTGCAATGCAGGCCCCGTGAAGGCTAGCGGTGACTAAAACTGCTTGCGCAGCGAGAACGGCCAGTCCAGTTTCAGCTGCGCAACCCTCGATTCGTCCTGCGGGCCCCCTGACAATTGCGGTAAGCGCCTATCCCGACACTCTCTCGGTATTCGAAATGCAAGTATTGACAATTACGAAGAGTTCCACTTCACGCAGAACATGGCTCAGGCGTACTGGGTATTATATTCGGCAACCCGGCTCCACGAGGGTCTCAAGCACATAGACCGCGAGCTCACGGCCTCCACTCTGGTCAACACGCTCAACATCCCTGACATGGTCGAGAAGTATGGCGGCCTGGATCCCAGCGGCGACTTTAACGTACTGAGCGCAGTCGCCGCCGGGCTTACCATTGCCGCGGGCGGCGCGGCCCCGGTCGCAGCGGCTGCAGGACCCCTCACCGCCTTGGCCGGTGTCTTCAGCATGGCGTCCCTGTTCCCTGGGGGCAACAGCGTCCCGGACCCGACGACAAGCCTGAGCAAGCAGTTCGGTGACACCTTCGAGACCGCAAAAATATCTCTTAACGACCTGACCTCCACTATCTTTGGCAGGGGCTCAGATCTGGACATAGAGAAGATCCCCGGGCAGACGGGAAGCTTCAGGAACCCCCTCGCCCGGCTCTTCGCCGATGGGAAATTCCTCCTTCAGGATATTGAGTCCACGATGAATACCATCTTCGAGGACTACGTCCGAATTCAGCAGCTGATGATCTCGGGAATGCTAATCGAGGCCTACGGCTATGTGGTTGTAGTGGACACGAAGGTCAAGGAGGCCGGGTATTGTAAGGGTATGAACAGCAGCTGGTGGTCTGAAGGCAAGAAGAGGTGCTACCAGATTATGAAAAACCAGAAGGATGTGAGTCAACTCCTGCTCACTACTGCTAATTCAAGAGAGTTACTGCTGACTGAAGACACTATAGGAGAGCAATAAGCTGCCCCTGGCCCTTGATGACGGCCCTATGACTGTGGCGATGAACGATTATAAGATCGATGTCGGCGAGTTCTTTGCGATTGCCTATGATTGTGCTGAGAAGCACCCTGACGGCAGCGGCAAGGTCACAGGCGACACCTATAAGATGCCTAAGGACGGCTCTAAGCCCGAGTGCTTCTACAGCGTGCCCGTCGTAGAAGGCGCCGTAACCTGGAACGAATACGGCTATGCTTATATCACAGACATCGGCCTCAACACCGGCGGCGTGCGCGATATGCCGCCCCAGACGCCCGGCGATGACCGCGGCGACCTTAAGGAGACGGGCTCATGGTGTCACTATGGTGTGGGCGGCGGGATCGGAGAGGCAGAGCACTGCTGTGGCCTCGACGGGGTTGGCGGCGAGTGGAACTCGGACCAGGGCCGGTGCTATGGCCTGGCGCTTGACGAGGACAAGTGCTCCAACTTCTACGGGTGCTGTATTGACACGGGAGCGAAGAACAATGTCGACGACCCGTGCCACTAGTCTTGCAGCGGCTCGATTGGGCTGCGGGCGGCAAAAGGGGAACATGTATCGTATTTGCTTCGATAGGGCCTCTGCAGGCCTACATTGATAGAACTTATTTATGGTGTATAGTTGATAAACTAGGACAGAACGAGGAACAGAGTGTTCTTTAATCTAAAACCTTTCACCACGAAATATGTCTTACGTCTCTTATGAATAAATTAAAGAGACGACCCCTCAACACAGGAAATCTCCTTCCAACATTAAGCTCGATAGCGACCGTCGCTTTAAATTCCAAGGGATTCCACCCTAGTATTTCCCAATTACAAACCTCGCTCAAGCCATGCGGCTCCTGGAATGTACAGACGGCATATCTAAGCTGACGAAGGACATGGTTCGCGACATGCCTAGATGTGCCATACTATCCGACACATGGCGCCTAGATACGGAACAGGATACTTAAAAACTTGCTCGACGGCCCTGGAGATTACAAGATTGGTTACGAGGAGATCAGGCTCGGCGCGGCACAGGTGAGACGTGTTGGCCCACAAATACTTCTAGGTGGACACTTGCTGTATCGACGAATCAACAACGACGAGCTCTCCAAAGCAATCAATTCCAGGTTTCGCTTGTACCGAAATGCGGCTTGATGCTACCTATCTTGTCGGATATCTCAGCTTCTGGCCGCGAAGAGGATGACCAGCAGACAAAGCTTGCACTGGAATCGGCTTTGCGGGCCAGTAAATGGTTTACACCAGGCTGGATATTACAAGAGCTCCCAGAGCCAGCATCAGTCGAAATTTTCACAAAAGAGGGTCGGCGGTCTTGGCGATAAGAGGTCTCCCGAGCAACAGGTCCACGAAACCAGGGGTTACTATTTCACCACTTCGGGAAAGCGCCCTAGCTCCGTTTCACATCGAGGAGCGCTTCAAATGGGCTGAGACAGGACTGACCACCCGTGAGGAAGACAGGTCATACTGCCTCCTAGGCATTTCTGGTATTTCCAATGCCACTTATATATGACGAAGGAAAGGCACACGCAGTGCGTGGGCTCAAAAAGATATTGTGGAGGATATGAACTGCAACGATAATTACTAGGTTGCAAGACAAAGTCCATATTCCACAGCCTTCACTATTATTTACCATACCAAAATCTGAGTTTTATTTTTTTTTCCCTTTCTTGGGACAACGTCGCTTACCACTGCACGGCATTCCATGGCACGGATTGGCATGACGTGAGACTGGAGATGCCAAGGACGTGGGAGCGTGTCCCGAAGTTCACACGAGGTTTCGCGTTGAATTTACGGCCCGAAATGCGGCACCGCCTCATTGGGCCGCTTACAGGTATAAATGCTTCCCCTCCCGCCCTCGCTGCCGTATCCTGGTCATATCTCTGGGCGCGGGACTACTGTCATTTAAGTTACATTGCAGGACTGTCGCAAAGGAGTTGCGCTTCGCAAGGACCATGTGAACTAGACCGGACCCGGCATTGCCTCCTGGCCCTCTGACGCATCTATGCCTCAAATGGAGTTGAGGGGTGGTCGGCACTCGGCGGCTGCTTCCGAACTGCGTGACTCCTGAGTCGCGGAAGGGGGGAGAAAGTTGTGTGTTGGAAATTATTCCGTGGCGCGCTTGGGGATTGCTCTAGCCGCAAGTATATAGTGCATAGAACTAGAATGCCAAGGAAAGCAAGGAAAGCACATCGACTCTAATTTCCGCGAGGATTTTTAGAAAAGGGACCAAAGTTCGCTACAGAATCTCGAGGAGGCAGAACCAGCTACACTTCTTCTTCCAACACAGACACCGGAACAAAACTGCACGTTCTTGTTCAAGATGCAGTCCGTGCGGAAGCTACTCATCAGCGGCGTGCTTGCCGCCATGTCCACAGCACCGGGCGTCAACGGGCAGTATCCCGACCCCGGCCCAGTCTCGGGTGCCACGGGCGTCCACGACCCATCGGTGGTCAAGACATCGGACGGCACCTACTTCCTGGCAAACACGGCCCCGAATGTGGCCCTCAAGACATCCACCGACCGCACAGAGTGGCTCGATGCCGGCGTCGCGTTCCCAGATGGGGCGCCGTGGACGACGGAGTACACCAACGGCGACACCAACCTTTGGGCACCCGACATCTCGTATCATAACGGACAGTTCTACATGTACTACTCGGCCTCGTCATTCGGATCCCAGCATTCAGCCATCTTCCTGGCCACGAGCCCCTCAGGCGCCTCGGGGTCGTGGACCGACCAGGGCGTGGTGATCGAGTCGTCCGAGGCAGACGACTTCAATGCCATCGACGCAAACCTCATTGTCGACGCCGACGGGAACTGGTGGATGCCCTTCGGCTCCTTCTGGGGCGGCATTAAGATGATCCCTCTGGACCCGACCACCGGCAAACGCGTCGGTACGGACATCCACTCCCTCGCCAGCCGCCCCGACGCCGGCGGCGCTATTGAGGCGCCCTACATCACCCGCCACGGCGACTACTACTACCTCTGGGTATCCTTTGACAAGTGCTGCCAGGGCGCCACCAGCACCTACCGTATCATGGTCGGTCGGTCTACCAGCGTGACGGGCCCGTACGTCGACCGTGACGGCACGGATATGATGTCGGGCGGCGGCACGGAGGTGTTGGCTGGGCATGGGGGGATCCACGGACCTGGGCACCAAGCTGTCTTTACGGATGCGGATGCTGATGTGCTTGTGTACCACTGGTATGCGGACGACGGGGCTTCGTCCTTGGGAATCAACCTTATTCGTTACGAATCGGACTGGCCGGTTGTGTATTGAGTAGGTTTTGTTGGCGCCTAGGGTCTGTAAGGATCCTGCAGACCCTGGGCCTCTGGAGGATTTCTCACTTTTGGCCAACCTAGCAGGTTCCTGATAAGTTTAGCTTCGTATCTGTATTTAGAATTCAACATAATTTTGACGCTTTGATTGTGACACTTTAACTCTCAGGGGTTGTGAACCGTTCGTAATGTGCCGTACTTGCAGTCTATAGATGTGCCCATATCTTCTGCAAGCGGGTTTCATTCAGTTTCAGTTGTAGGAATTGCGGGGTTGCAGTGAGTGAGCTTTCGGATGTCGATCGGATATCGGGTGAAACCCCACGTGACCCCACAAACTTTACCGGCTCTTGAACCAATGAGGCTTCGCTCGTTTCGACCCACACACTGGTCATTTTTCCGGCCAGTGAGTTGGGCATGCTTTACATAGTGACCTACCTACCTACCCCGTCGCAGGCAGGGGACACACACCACGAGCGGTTTGCCTAGAAGAGCCTTGAGGAAATAAGCTAGACGCGACAATCTTCAGTTACTTATGAAATATATTGGAATACAGGCAATTCCATCAGATATATTGCGGCACATCGAAAGAAATCTAGTTATATCACACATTTCCCAAAAATGCTAGAAGACGCTGGTGCGTCAATACTACAATCAGTTCACCCTCTCTGCCTCCGTTCTTCATGCTAGGAAAGAGCGGCACCAACAGCGACACCTCGAACTATAGTAATTAGGCTATTGGCTGAAAAAAACGACACATTTGCCCAGGTTTACCCTATGACGTATATCCTGGCGGGGGGAAATAGATCCCGATCAAGTCGAATGACAGGACGGCTACAAAAGGAAAGAGCAAACCCTGCTGCCATACAGAACCTGGCATGGTCAGGTAAGAAGATTGACAGGAGGCACAAGGGGCTCTCACAATAGCCCAGAACAGTTTCCTGACCCAGGCCCGCATAGGCCACACCGGACTCAATGCATACTTTGGACAGCGTAGGGTCCTGGAGCCGACCAAGCATGTTGGTGCAGCGCAGAGGCCGAGACGTTCGACCATGTGGTCCTCGACTGCCCTCAAGTCGACCACAGGAGGCTCCCCGAGAAGGTTCCACAGACAGCAACAGAGCTCGCGAGCGCTCTCAGTGGCATCAAGGCGACCAGCCCACTACTTAGATGGGTTATATAACCAGGGCACCTGCCGGACCACAGACTCGCAGCAGAGTGGGACGATACAATGCCGAATCTAGAGAACACAGATATCAATGCCCATAACTGCGCTCGCGATACGTTAGGGGGGATAGGCGCAGAGCCTCCAGAACCACAGCGGTTCTTTGATCAGGCCTCAAGAAGCCTAAAGAAATGGGCATAAGGGCAAACAGACCAGCAACAAAGGCAGGAAGGCGGCAGCCCACTCGTGTACATAGCAATCGTCCCCTGGCTAGCAAGAGCCTAGATATATGATGCGTACGGTTTCTGCCCCGGATGGTTCTGTACAAGAAAGACCGTGATTACCCGAAACCGGGAATATGGGTGAATAAACTAACTCTGTGGCCATAGGCAAAGAAATTCGCTACATACCTAGCTTAGGTATACAAGGAAGTCTGCGCTCCCGCACCCACCAACATAGGAATAGATTCAAGGTCGGATGCAAACAAAGACTTCGTTCCTCAAGGCACAGGGTGACGCAAACCACAAGCGGCTTGCTCAAAGGTGCTAGCAGGGACGAGGCTGGATGCGGCAGATTTAATCAGAAGCAAGTAAATGAGTTCCAAATAAAACCAGGAGGTACATCGGTCCAAGAGCCGCTAAGGTCTGAAGGACTGCAGTCACACTAAATAGTGTGGTGCGGTGGAAGCCATGTAGCTGGGATCCGAATAAGACTTGCGCTGTATCTTGCGTTGTCCTACACAAAGATTTATTTTTTTTCAACTGGGTATGTTTCGCATATATTCATACGTGCTCAGTAGGTAAATTTTGGAGTCCTATCGGTTGCTTCATCGAGTTCCCGTTGTCTAGTCTGCCTTGACCCCTCCCCACTTCCAATCCTCAATATCCACGAGGCTCCGTGCTTGGAGTGCCCTCTTCCACCTAGGTCCCCGAGATGCGATCAACCAAGCGGTCAGGAGCACTACGACGGTGAGTGGACCTCCAACAGCCCAGAAAAGCCACTGCCCGCGATCAATGTCGCGGATGTCATTCGTGTTCATTCCGAAGTAACTCGTTGCAAAGGATAGAGGGAGGAAGATGACTGTGACGATTGTGAAAACGAAAATTG
The DNA here is from genome assembly GCA_030271035.1 of Microascus cirrosus. Classification (NCBI taxonomy): domain Eukaryota; kingdom Fungi; phylum Ascomycota; class Sordariomycetes; order Microascales; family Microascaceae; genus Microascus; species Microascus cirrosus. Next base: position 18,320 of record JAMBUN010000322.1, on the reverse strand, counting down.
CCACGTTTTGATCCTCAGCTTTAATATTGATGAACAGGGCCGCCTGTTCCTTGTCAATGACGTTTCAACTTGAAGGCCCCTTACATGTAGGGGTCTTTCATGTTAAGGATAAGGGTCGCCCATACCTGGGTCTGGAGGCGCTCTGACGTTTCCTGCAATCTCTCAATACTCTCGGTCAGCTGTTCATGTCGGCGCCTGACAACACCTTCAAGAGCTTCGAGTATGCGGGCTTTTTTCTCGTCAATACCATCCGATGATCTGCCCGTAGCCTGCTTTGGTGGGGCATTTAGAGCTTCGGCTGTGCGTTCTATATCGCCCTCGAATGAAGACGGCGTTCCCAATTGCCGTACAAGGCTCTCAGCAGCTAAAGATACGACGTAGATCTGGCTTCGTAGTATACCCTTCATAATTCGCAGCTCATCTGCCACCGCAGATATCTGATAGACAAGAGGCTGCGTGGCAGAATCACGCATAAGCCATTCCTAGGCAGCAAAGGTTAGACTGATTTAAACCACCCAGACAGAAATGTATGAGAAATTGACAATGACCTACTAATCGAGAGATTTTGTTCGCGTACATCTCGCTGATGTCCTGCGAAGTTATGGAGAGTCGAGTTGGTGATGAGACGGTGCATATCCAATGTAGGCAAGCCAAAGACGGACTACTCCTGAACACACGGATATATCGCAAAAACTCCCTATTTTTGCGTTCTCTGTGTCCTTGGTCATCTTGATATGCTAGGCGTAGTCGCTCGTTAAGGACGTTCTGAGCACTGATGAGCCTCTTTTCCAGGTCATCAAGAGTTCCTCCTAATGACGAAAACTTCCGAGGCCGGTATCGAAGCTTAACGGTGCTTGGCTCCTGCTTCTTTAAGCCTGAGTTCCAGATGATCGAAAATATCCTTGCCCAAAGACTCTCGTGTTCCAGCTGGAATAAGTACCGGCGTCCCACCTGAACAACATTCGTCCGAAATACAACGACTATTGCCCAGAGCTCCCTCAAAGAATCAATGATGTCTTCAGAGGGATTCTCCAGTGCCCGCTCCTCTAACTCGATCTCTGTCCAGCGATTCATACGTTCCTCCAGGTCGCAAAGTTGGAGGTCGTGGGGCCCAATAAATCGACACAATCCAAGGCAAGACAACCCTAAAAAACAGAACCCAACTAATATCGAAAACAAATTCCTTTTCTTTCGCTTTTGGTTCTATTTTAGTTATAGTCTGGTTAGTTGTTGCTCCTTTCTCAGCAGATGTCCATTACCGAGACTGATCCTTACACTTCGTAACTTATCGAGAAAGGTCTGGGCAAAGACAACCCTGGCCAGCTGAAGGAATGTGCACCCAATTACCTTCCTCTCAAAATAACCAAATGCCCTGGCTAGCATCCACCCGCCTGGGATGAACGCTGCTGATAAAGTGCTCTGAATGGCCAAGAAGACAAACGTCAAACGTCTCCATAACACTTTCGAGTATAGAGACGACCGAGCAACATTGATATCGGTATTGGCATCCCCACGGAAGGAGTGAGCAAGTACAAATTCTAGTGATGGTGGCCAATCCTTGCCGGCGAATTGATCTCGTTCATCTTTTCCAAGTGGCCAAATGTTGCTCGGCTTGTGGAAAGAGGCAGTTAGAAGATTCTCTATAACGTAATCGCGTCAGCTCCTAGGCCAGTACAGTATCTTAAAGACAAACAAATTAGGCCAAGATAAGGTTACGCATACTGCTGTTCGCAGCTAGGCACCACAGCTCTCCAATGATAACAGAACTCTGGTCGCCGACGAGTAAAGGAGAAGCCTTGAAATCGGACAACCCCTGGCGATCAGATCCCAGCTGGTCGTGGCCGAACCTATAGTGATACTGCAAAAGTGACTTTGGACGGTGGGAATTTTGAGGAACATCTGGCATGCGGCTTTGCTTGCCAAAGTGCACGGTGGGCATTGATGCGAAGGCGGGAAGATCGGATGCAGACATCTCCTTTTGGTGCTCAGTTAGAAAGCCGAGCCCAGCGTCGTGTTGGTCCCTCGAATGGAGAGACACAAACGTTGATTCAAAGCTCGGCCCATGGAAGCCTTTGATCTCGTGTCGCCGTTGAAATCTGTGTAAGCCAGCTAAAATCTCTTTACGCTCAGTCTCGGCATAGCGTAGTAATAGATCATGTGTGATTTCCTAGGAACCTTGTCACGAAAACATACACAGGAACGTGAGGCGAGGAGATGCCGTTACCATGAATTTCTGGAACTCAAGATGATTGCCGGCCAAGTGGCTAGTGTCCGAGGTACAAATCAGCTAGATGCAACAGAGTCGCTGTGAATATATCTGTAATGAGACCTTACATCCATCTACAAGCGTATTCCGCTTCCATCTCGGGTTGGAAGAGTACATCCTTCAGGCTACTAATGTAGCATCGGCCGGCAGGAGTTCCCTCAATTGTATCCAGACCGATATCCATGACTGCAACTTTCATGTCGGCATATTTCATGGATTCCAAAAGCTCGTCTTTCGACTCATAATTGATTTCGCCGCTAGCCATGGCGATTTTGGGTACTTTGAATGGGGACAGTTGTTGCGACAGTCGGCGATTATTGTAAGTTTAGTAGTGCGGGATAGTGAAGGCGCCAGTGTAGGGTTATCAAAATATTGAAAAAGGGACTCAGAGCAGCCTTGATCATTCAAATAGCCCCCTTTCTCCTGAAGGGCAGCGTCCAACATATTTTTGCCCAATGGTGCTTTTCAGCACCCTGCATCTCATCACACTGCGTGATGTCCCATGCCAGCCAATGAGGCACCTGAATCTAGCCGAGCTGCAGATTACGGGCAGGGTCGTGTCTCTTCGTTGACAAAGTGACAGGCCCGTGCCTGAAGCGTAAGCTACTCCCGTTCCGCGGCGTATCCTGTACGAAGGCAACGAGGGCTAAAAACAGCAGTATTGTATGTAATGGGCATTGAAATATCGAGCAGAAATAGTGTTTTCGCTGGCTCGGTGCTAGTTCACAACAACAGACTTAGGTAAAGCGAGAGGGTAGTGCAGTTAAGGGAATAGCATGCCCCCCTTAGGAAGGTATTATTATCATAATAAACTACCGGCTGAGAGAGTGAGTATCTGTAGACTTGACATTCTTGCCACAAGTCGCGACAGACAGGATATTGTTCAGCCCCAGCTGAACCAATAATCCAAGCCATTATCCTGTGCGTACATAGCTATTTTGACGGGGCTGCGGCTGGCCTGCACTCTGTCGGTGATCCTGATATGTATTTTCGTAGATACTTCCATTTGCGGACGGCGACTTGAGGGGAAGGCGAAGCCCTGGACAAATCTTCGCGCTGTGGCTTGGAGATGGTGTTCAGTGACGATTGACACTCACCAATACAAGGTGTGATTTTAAGCTGAGGCTGGGTGTGACGGGACGGCTTCGAATTTTGAAGGTGTGTGTAAGTGTCTGCGGGGAACAAGACACGCGTATCGGACGGCCCCGTCCCGCACTTATGCGGCAAGGGCCGGTCCCGCCACTAGCCTTGAAGCACTTGGCGAAGGACTGGGCCACAGGCATCGAGATTTCAAGACATGTACTTTACGTTTCATCCTAAGTCTAGTCAAGCTCGAAAAATAGAAACTTGCAACGAAAGAAAAAAAAAAAATCGCGTTTCGTCTATGCAAGAAGCGACTAAAAGGGATTCGAACTATTTTCTGGTCTCCTTGAACCGAAATATATTCGAGGGAGCAGCTTTCAGTGAGTGAAGGAATATGGACGAATGCCAATACGGCTACGGGAATCAGACGGTCCGCTGCTTCCTACCGGGGTGCGGAATTGGGTACATGGGCGACACCAGATCTCTGATCTATATATCGCGACGGGTAGAGAATTCTGGAGCTAGCTTTTTTCCTTTTTCCTCCACGTCTGCCCCCAGAGTCACTGCCTTCTCAATGACGGGGAGAAGGAGTCAACGAACGATCTTCCGCGTCGAGTAGTGTCCCAGGTTTTACTAGAGTTTTGCCATGGCTACATTTGCGGCTTAGGGCTGAGGAGAGATCACAAAGTACGGAGAATCACAGCCGGCCGATAACAGGTTAGCACAGTGGTCTAGGCAGCAAGTATCTGATTTTCTCTGCCTGATCCTAACCCTAGACGGCTCATAGCAAAGAAGTGGCCGTGAAATAGATCTCTTCTGGAGGTTCGGTAGGGTCTCTGACCTCAGCAAATCGCTCGACGTACATGGTGGAAGCAACACTCCCTATCGAGTGAGGAGAAGGCATACGTGATGGCTGTTGTGAGACTTTACCGGTGGGCCCCGATCCGCGTCTTTAAGGATCCGATCGGGCGGGTGCCGACGAGCGAGACGACAGTCGCATTGTCCCCTGCAGCCGTCACGGATCCCTCCATATCCGCAACTATGGAGCCATCGTCATCACCCACAATCTCGTCATCGAAATCGCCCAGATAGTCTTGGTGATCTTGTCCATCGTCGGGGTCTTGGTTGTCTACGGAGCCTGGCGCATTCGACGTCGTCTCGTCCGAGTCCCACTCATAGCCGTCCTCTCTCAAATCGTGCTGGGGGTGGAGGGTCGGCTTAGACCCGTAGCATTTGAAACATAGGCCCATGGTGTTGGCGCACGTCGTACAGGAGAAGTATACACCCGACATCTCGATGAGGCAGCAGTTACAAGTATCACGCGTAATCCGGCCCCTCCTGATTCGGGCAGAAGATGTCTTCCTCGACGAGCCGTGAGCCGCGATCAAACCAGCGATACTAAATTAAAGAATGGAGTTAGCGATTATGCGTGTGTTACGTATTCAGGGTAACTGGTGTGCCCTCTGTCAAGAGCCCACCCGACGGCGATTGGCGCGATGGCATCACATACCTGTCTGCGTCATGGTAATGAGCAATTTCCACGGCAGTCCAGTCCCGGAACAGCCCGCGAGCAGACGTATTCGTGTCCGCTCCTTTCGCAAGCAGGAAAGAGATAACCTCGCTATGTGAGTGGCGTCGCCGCTCGCCCCACATCTTGACGGCCGAGGCGCGCGCTGCCCAGAGCAACGGCGTCCAGCCATCCTTGTCCTGTATATCGATGCCAATGCCAACACGCTCGGAGCGAGCCACGACTTCCTCCACCAGGCCGACCTGCCCGCTGAGAACGGCGTAATGTAAAGGAACTCGGCCGACCACATCACTGGCCGCGAAATCTGAGTCGGCAACGCCAAGGGAGTTCAGCACTTCCAGGGAGTTGTAGCAGGCAAGGTGGACCGGTTTTCTGCCGAAGGAGTCTTGGACGTCCGCGGAGGCCCCGCTGCGGAGCAGTAACTTGACTTGCTTGGCTGAGCATGCGAGGCTTGCTGAGATGATCGGATGCCCGAAGTCGCCGGCGGACGCGGAGGGAATCGCCCCCTTTTCGAGCAGGAGTTGGATAATCTGCTCTTTTTCCTCGTCCGGATCGTCTTTGGTCCGGAGCGTAGCCGCTATTAGCGGAGTGCCATACCATTCCAGGCAGTCAAAGTTGGGGTCCGAGCCAAGCTCAAGCAGTCGCTGTACTGTTTCCAAACTGTCATGTTGACACGCGAGATGCAGAGGCGTGGCTCTGTCTCTAAAAGAAGCCATGTTCAGCGCAGTGGTGACGGCGGCCTTGCCCAATAGATATTTGACGACTTCTCTATTCTCTTCCCAGATCGCCATCATCAGGGGCGTGCTTCTGCCCCTATTCATGATGTTTAGCTTTGCCCCGGCATTGACAACAAGCCGAACCGACGCGACAGGCGTCGAGCTGCCGATGCTATGAAGCACAGTATTCTCATTTGTATCCTTGATGTCCACATCTGGCCTATACTCAAGAATCTTCTGGACTAGAGTCTCGCTGTTAAGCCGCATGGCCATACTTAGTAGGGACTGGTTAGTCTCGTCCACGGCGTTAACATCTCCACCTGCCTCGAGGACCAGGGAGACGACTTCAGTGTAGCCCTCCAGGACCGCATTCCGCAGGGCCGCCTGCGTCGAGACGAGAGTCAGGTCAGGCTTGTTCTCCAATGTGTCGAACATCACCCTGACAGTATCGGGCTCGCCCATCCTGATGGCGTAGTCCAGGGGCGTGCCCGACGACTCCGACACTTTGTTAATATCGCCTCCACACTCGAGAAGGACGCGCACGGTATCGGGAGATTCGAAAGCGGCGTGCATGGGCGTCCATTCCAAGTGGGAGCAGATACAGTTAACGTCCGCCCCGGCCGCGACAAGCAGTCGTACAACATCTGCGTGGCCGTAGCGTGCTGCGGCCCAGATTGGTGTCCAGCCCTCGACGTCGGAGGCGTGGGGATCTGCGTTCTTGGAGAGGAGGTATTGGACAATATCAGTCTCGCCAAGACAGGCGGCCACGTTCACTAAGAGCTGTCAGCAAGATCGAAGGTCTTTGTTCGCGTTAGGAAAACGGAAGGACAGACATGGTGTGCGTTGCCAGGTGTCATCTGATACCTCCTTTTTCTCGATGTCAGCCCCATACTCCACGAGCAGCTTGACCATATCCAAGTTTGCTACTTTCACGGCCTCAATCAACGGCGGTGTCGCCTCCTCAGGGGTTACATCTGGGTCTGCCTTGTTGTCGAGCAGAAGGCGGCAGATATCAAGCCTATTGGTGCGAACCGCCTGCCACAAGGCCGTTGCTCCGTCCGCCCCCCGGATATTCGGATCGAATCCATGGCGTAAGAATACCTCAGCCACCCCGTAGTAGCCTAAGTCAGCGGCAATAACTACGGGCGAGCCTTGCAAGTCCGTTCGCACAAATTCGCGGAAAGCCTTGTGTTGAAGCAGGGCCTCTGCAGCGGCTAACTTGCCCCAAACGCATGCTATATCCAAGGGAGTCCATCCCGCCTTATCTGTGACATGGATGGCCGCTCCGTGGTCTAGTAGGAGCCTAGTTATCTCATGTGAACCATAAGCGGCCGCTGAATGTAGCGGCGTCCTCCCGAGCTCGTTTGTTTCGGTCAGGCTCGCGCCAGCGGACACCAGCAGCTTGGCAGTGCCAAAGTGGCATCTGATAGCAGCGGCGTGGAGAGGTGTGTTGCTGCGAATGAATAGGTTCTTAGGAGGGTTCGGTGTTGCTCCGAGGGAGAGGAGTTTGTGGACGATCTCGTCCTCCCCCACGCAGCACGCGCGGAAAAGTACGTATGCCAACCAAAGGAAAGCATCATCGGCCTCTGGCGGCTGAGAGGGTTGCTTTGTCCCGCCTTCTGGAGATATCTCAGGCATATCCACATCGCTTATGTCCTCAGGATCCTCAGTTTCGGAGTGGCCATCCGGAATCTCCACGGTGAGGGGTCTCTCGTTGTGCCTCGGTTGCGGAATAGGGTGAGGCGGCTTGGGTATGTGATCCACCAGCTCTCGAAACAACTCTGGATTTTTGCTAGATGACGCCGCCTTCACCGCCTGGTGCAGATAGACGTCATCGAAATCCAGGCCCGACGGATAGGATTCCAGAATGAGCCGAAGAGAAGGTAGTTCGCCTGTGCTTGCAGCTTCAACTAGTGCTTGGCCACGCGCCTCAGTATCGTTTCCAGCCGCTGGTTTTGCCAGGAGAAAAGTTATAATATCCTCGAGTCCAAAGTGGGCCGCGACTGGGAGCGGTTTGTGGCTCGCTTCATCCAGTGAGGGTTTGTACGCACTGATCCAGCGCCGTAACGTGGGTTGAGACTCGAAAATCGATTCCACGACGCCGTCAACCGGGCCGGCCTGCTTGTAGTGACTGGTCCAGAACTGAGTGGCGTACGGTAGTTGTGCGGCCCAGTTCTCCGTCGTAGGAGTACCATCCCGTAGATGTTCCAAGCACGTCTGCACTATGTCCAAATGCCTGGTGCGTGTCGTGGGTCTTCTATACCACGCCTTGGCAACCCCAGACTCGAACTTCCGTTCCATCTGGGGGTCAAGCCACGCGCGTATAGCAGGATGACTGAACTTTACCTCGCCATTAACGACAATAAGCATCCCTGTAAAACACTGCAAGATGGCAGATAGCTGCGTCATACCCACCCCCTTGCCGGTTTTGTCTTTTCCACAGAGGCATAGCTCCGACACACGGCGGAACTCGGACGCCCGCAGCGGTCTGAAGGATAAGAGCACCCACGAGAGAAGCTTCTGGGCCCACGGTTGGCGTTCCTCAGGTAGTTGGCCCAGGATTGTCTCGAAAATTAGCTCTGGATCATGTGTTTTGGAGAACTCTAGAAGCAGTGGTGAAACTGAGTTCGGGTAGTCCTGGTTCGATTTCAGCGACTCTATCAACAGCCGGCAGAGCTTCTCATCGTTTCCACAGGCTAAGATCAAGTCGTGTACGACGTCCTGCAGACCATTCGTAGCGTACCGCACATCTTCCTGAAGAAGCATCGACAGCTCGAGTCCAGCTTGTAGCGACAAAGGGCTTGGCGGGGTATAGTCCATGTGGGCCACAAGATTGCGGGGGAATTTGGAGAGTGCATCGGCGATGAGTTGGTCCTTGGGCGTCCCTTTCGTCGTTACGATAACGATCCTTAGGGCTGACTCGGCTTTGGCTTTCTCGATGAGACGTTGGAATTGAGCAAGGAACCACATCGCCGAGTCGTCACACTCATCGAGACATCCTAGCACATGGAGACCCTCCACGACGACTGGATGTATAGAATAACGTGAGTAGGAGTACTTCAACGTACGATCATGACTAACGCAGGGTGTCATAACTCACAGCTGTCGCCTCGAAGAAAGTCCCAGTGATAAAACATTTCCTCCATGGTGCGTGCCTTGCTGGCATTATACTCTCTGGCCATGGTAGCCATAGACGAGCTCATAGTCTCTAGCTGGCTATAGACTATCTGGGCGATAAATGTCGCGAGCATGGCCTGCATATTGTTGAACCGGACATCATGGGCGCTGAATCGGAAGTAGAGGAGCATTCGACGGTGGGCCCTGTTGACGTCGAGGTAGTTCCGCACCATCTCCGAGACCCTGTCAGCGTCAAAGGGGCACTGAATGTGCAGGATACGGCTAGAGGTGGTCTTCAATAGGGCGTCTAATTCTCCATTGTCTGCAACTGGCTCGCTTTCTAAGGACGGGTATACGGGCGATGCCTGGTAGAGCATATCCTCTAGGGTGCGGAATAGGTCGGTGGATAGGTCTCCCGCTGTTGTAACTGGTCAGGCAACTGGAAGGAGACGGCAGAAGAGCGACATACCAAGCCAGTCTCTGTCTGGTGATCCCCCTAAGGGCGAATCCAGGAGGTCACCAATTGTGAGTTCGAGATGCGGCTTCTCGCGCCTTATTCGATGCTCGAAGGGGTTGCCCCAAACTGCAGTAGACGTGTCGAAAACCTTTGCGCGCTCATTAGCTTTCTATGCTGCACTCAACATATCATAAGCCTATGTCTAAAGGTACTGACTCTTTGAGCTGCATCCTCGTGCGTGGAAATGATGTTGACAAGCGCGGCCTGGGTCACCATTCTGGTATGAATGAATGAACCGTTGACCTCATCTATCGTCTCGGCAAGACTCTTGACGAGCCTCAACATATGGCCCTGTCGATATTGATATCTCCTGAGCGAGAAAAGCCGAAAGATCTGTTCTTGAAGCTCCATATGTGTGCGTGGCGTGTGAGGATAGCCGAAGAATATCTATAGTGTGAGTCCGGTCAGCCAACGTTAAGACAGGCCATGGAGGACCATCCTTACCATGGCACGCGTGGACTCCGCGATGTCAGTGTACTTTTCCGTTTTCGACCAAGCGAGAACTAAGGCCTAGCCCAGTTGTAAGCGTCTTGTCCAACTAATAGCATGGTGCATGGCTGGGTCAACTTGCCGCTTTCACCACTAGACCTCCGATGTCGTGGGAAACAAAATAAATGGGCCGCCTAACGCTCTATAGAAGAGCATGGTTAGCCACGGACGTCTCTACGGAAGTCGGAACATGGAACACACCGCTATATCAGGCGTCCGGAGACTGAGCAGTTTATCCAACAAGGCTTCAGCCTCCTGATAGACGCCGCGTAACGTGTAGCATCTCCCCGCATCTTCGCTGGAGTCGTATCCGTACAGTATGACTCTTCCGCGATTAGGAGTTGCTCCAGAAAAGGCGCTGGAAAGCCAGGTCTTGCCTGGGGTGGTGGGCAATCGTGCGGCCCAGGTCGCTCTGCTCTGGCCATGAAGTCCGTGAACGCCAATAACACTGCCCAAGTGGAATGGAGGATTAGTGGAACGGAAGTGACTGAGGTTGCGCATATATAAGAGTACTCACTCAAATCCAATATCTTCGCTGTCTTCGTCGGGCAGGTCTACGGTCACGCCCATCTGGTGAGGCTCGAATGTCGGGATATCATGGCTGCCGGAGCCACCTGCGACATCGAGACTTTTCGCGGGTCCAGGCGCATCACCATGGCAATATTCATCAGGAGCGGCGATTTGGGGGGCTCCCTCATCATCAACAGCCAAACCTTCATCCATGTTGGTCGACACTCCCTTGATGCCTCGTTACGCAACTGAACTAGACCTTCTGAGAGCGTCCAGTGACACTGGAATAACTTGCTTTCTTCTGAATGACGGGGCGGAGGTGAATTTCCTCCGTGCTGGAGAGATGGCAAAGGACAAATTGGACGACCGCATTCCGTTCTTTCCACAGTCGTCCAATGCTGCATGGGCTTGGCTGCCCCTCGCAGCCCCCTCGCAGCGTCGCTTTGGAGGCTGACCGCACAGCCCCCGCCCATGTAACATTGCAGGGATTAGCAGGAGTGAGGCTCTTGGCGAGTAGGATGCTTACGCTCGGTACCAGGATACTCTGGGGTCTGTGGTTCAGAGGGCCCCACACTGAAGATCTACCAATGTCCCCAGGATGTACATGACACATTCGGAAGGATCCGGCGTTTTCCAGGCGCTGAATAGGAAGCGCACGGTCGAAATGCAACATCGTCTATTTACTAAACTGGTAGATGACGGGCTTTTCCAGTTAGTAACCCTGTCATCCGGTCGGCTCCTCCTGTGCGGTGCCGCCATTAGAGGCCCCTAAGCTATAGGCATTTCACTCTGCTGCTTTTCCAGCGACAAAGGATGCCTCCACGGCCATCCGCACTTCGCACAGGTCGTACAAAACGTCTGCACTCATGTTGTCGACGCCGTATCTCCTCCCTTTTTTTGGCTTCTTCCCCGTCATCTTGGGGTTGAAGAGCACAGGGTCATCCAGCGGCACCTTCATGAATTTCTGTTCCATCCTAGACTTGAAATCCGCGTCGGCCTCGAGAGTAACCTTGGCGTTGAAGGGCTTGCTATCTTCCCGTCGCAGGAGCACTGCGACCTTCACCGAGTCTGGCACCCCAGTCTCGCGCCGCTTGTTCTCAAGAAGCGTCCAGGCCGCGGCCGTCGACTCGCCCGAGTTCTTACCGGTGCCTAGGTTGATGCTGCCGGTGATCGTAGTGGCGTCGCTTATGTCCCTGCTGACGGTCCTCTCGAGCTGGGCCGTGCCGCCCGCCTGGAGGAACGGCACACCAGACGCGCCCAGGTTCAGCTGCCCGCCTCTCGTCGTCGATTCTTGGTCCGTGGTCGGCACGACGGTATATCTCTCGTCCGGGGCGATGGCGTCAACGATAGGGGCGCTGCCGCTCTTGCTGGCAGAGAAGAACTCAATGTTGACCCGGGCCCGGATGACACGCCGCGAGTTCTTCTGTGGATCGAAGCGGAAGCGGAAGATCATGAGTGTCGCCTCGTCTCCGTCATCCATCGTCCCATGCGCCACGTCGATCAAGTCGACGCGGGTGTGGATGTTGCCTCGCGTGCGCTCGATAACATTGCGCCTTTCCATGTCGTCAACTGATGCGTTTTGGGTGCGGAAAGTGTCATCCTCGCCGACGATGGCTTCGCCGAGGGCCACGTCGAGCCCGAGGAGTGGCTCGTCGTCCTCCTCTTCAAGGGCCATTGGTGAGCATTTATCGCTAGATACTGTCATAGTGTACGTTTAGTTTTGGGAGTGCTAATGGCTGATAGGGATATGTCGTTTTGGAACAGATTCAGTCTTTGCCCCTGAGTGTAATAAGAGCGTAGATGGTTGGAGACCAGGATATCGTTGAGAAATCTCAGCCCTATCTACTACCCCGCGTCCGCTGGCAGTGCTGAGGAGAAAACCGGCAAAGTACAGATACCATCGCGGTACCATGAAGTCAGAAATTGCCATTTCCGTTTTGGGAGAGCTAAAATTGTGGCTATGGTTCAGGATTTCAGAGCCAAGAACGGCCCGGCCCATCCAAGCGTCCTAGTGGCCCGAGACCGAATCTTCAGATTGAGTGTGGGACACCAGGCTGTAATACAACCTCTTGGCGAAACCCACCGTTTTTGTCAGTCGCAGAAGAGTAATTTCCGGACCAATTGTGGCGTCTCATCCATTATTCTAGTCACAAGCCCTTTGCTCCTAATGTCTAGTGTCTGACGTACGCCCCAAATCATCAGGGCTAACACCATCTCTCGTTGCCCTCGACCTGCATTAGAGCCAGAACCTGTCATCATGGAGAACGCAGTCCCGGGCAAGCTGGGCCGCATCCCTACTGCGTTAATGGACGACGACGATGATGCCCTCCTCAACGACGACGAGCTCTTCCTACCTGCCGATTACGCCTCTCCCGGTCCAGATGGGGATCCAGTGCAGGAACAGTTTGATCAAGACATCGGGGATGCTGAAGCGTTTTCTCAGAAAAATTTTGGCAGCGACATCGAGAAGAAGAAGCGTATGCTGGTCTTTGTGCATGAGCGGGCATCGAACTGGAACAGGACGACGCGGGAAGGACGCACCTTCCTGCACCACCTGGCCTACTATGAGTGCAATCGCAGGCCTCCTGTTTCACTGCGTTGGCTCATGGCTCGGGCTATCAGCAAGCTGCCGAAACAAATGGGCGCCATGGACACGTCAAACCGCACTCCGCTCACCGTCGCCCTCGCAAAGGGCAACGAGATGTTCGTCTACGCTGCCTGTAAGAACCAGACGGCTAAGACACACCTCGAGTTCCGATATGAGTTGTCGAACGAGTGTGAAAACCACGACAACGAGCGGGAGATTACATGCTTGCACACCGCCTTGACTTGCTCTTTGAAAAGAGAGGAGTCCAGAGCAGAGTATATCGAGGCTATGTGCAAATTTGTCCCCGAGAGCATGTTCACTGTCACGGACATCGATGGCCGCACGCCTCTCCATCTGGCAGTGGAGTATGAGAGGTGCTGCAAGACGCAGGTCAGCATCGTCAACAACTTACTCTCGTGGGGGCCGAAAGCATTGCATGTCCCCATTTCTTCAAGAATCGAGAAGCGACCCCTTTCTGTTTACCAGTACCACAAGAGCACTCGAAAGCAACCGGAGAGGGGGAGGCTGCTGTCTGGGATCCCGGACAGCAGGCTCAATCAAGGAATTCCAAAAGAAGGCAAGCCCGGAGCCGATCGAGCAAAGGCAGACTCAAAGAAAGCGCCTTTGAAGACGGAAAAGAACAGCATGGAGCCGCCGCAGAGGTTGCCGAGAGACAAATACGAAAGGCCTGAGTTGACAAGCGCCGCTCTAAAGCAGAAGGACTCGACGCTGGTCCCTTCCACGCCTCGAGTCGCCGACGACACCAGGCCGTATCGTGGTATGCTTGACACGAGAAGTACTGGAGCTTCAATCGTCGGGGGGTTGACGACGGACGCCGCGCAATTTCTCCAGCGGGAAGAGGAGAAAATTCAAGCCTCCGAGATGATCGCGGAACGACTCAAACTGTGTTATCTGCGCACAGGGGGGCCTCATGATGCTTTCAGCTCCCTGCACATCCCCGGCGAACGAGGTGTGTGGCCGCCGCTCGCCCTTCGTGCTTTGCCTATATGAAGCAAAGATACGGCTGACACTCCACCTAGACAAGGAATTGTGGTTCGACTTTGGTCAGCCAAAGAAGCTCAGCAGGGCCGAGTTCCGGAAGACTTTTGGTCACCTCCGGTTTGATAGCGCGTTACAGTATGTCGCGCTTCCCCAGATCGAGCTGCTGGATGAGGATGGCAGTGATGACGAAGACGGCGATTGCGCTGCACACACGCGGGCCCGGTCCCGAAAGGTACGTTTGGAAACGTCGGATACACAGCTTTCACTTTGACAGATCCCGGATCTAACTATCGCAGGACATGGTTTTCGTTTTCAGATGGCTTGAGGGAAAGGGAGTTAAGCGTATTGTGAAGGTACAGACACTCTCCAGCACGAGGGCGCCTGAAGATTCCACGTGTCGGTTTACTAAGTTTTCTGCTAGGTCATTGTGGACGATCTTAGGTCGACACCACACAGCGATGAAGCTATAGAAAATGCGTTAAAATCCTTTGTGAGTCGACATCTGGCGACAGAGTGTAGTGTCTACAACTCTGTGTCACACAGTTTAACATTCTTAGGACATCGAGATACTAGACTGGCGGAGACTGGATCTAGATCCTACTACACTAGCAGAGCTTGGGAAGTGTCTGCGGGAAGTTCACCTCCAGTGGAGTGGCAGAAATACCACACTACGAGCATGGTCGGAGAAGGAAGGCCTGGCTAAGATTCCTACGCTAGAGGACATTTATATAACTCAAGTTGAGGTACTGTTGAAGCCCTCCGTGCTCGTCCCTCCCCGGGCGGCCGCACTTTCAAAGGTCGACTGCTAAATTCGGCTCCTGCACAGGGTCTGGAATCGGACGAGCGGACGCGCAAGAATCTCGATGCATTTGAGATGCGGCTTGGTGAGTCATGGCCTGAGGGGAGGACCAAACCCCGAGTACATCACCCGAAGCCCCTCGGAGCTTTGACTCGGGGGCCCGCGATTCAACCCAGCCAGCATCGGGAACGCTCGGTCGACCCCCACCGGTGGATGCAATGCATGGAGGAATTCGCCTCCTACTTCAGGCAAATCCGGGCCCTCCGGGACAAGACCACTGACCCGGCCATGGGCCCTGTCAAAGTGGCGCTGATCGACGACGGAACAGACATCACCCACCCTGACCTGCGAGGCACAGTGATCCCGGGCAAAAGCTTCCATCACTACCAGGAGAACTCGACCTGGCGCGTGTCTCCCTACTGGGATTCGGCTTCTGGGCACGGCACACTGATGGCGAGACTGATCCATCGCGTCTGCCCCAGCGCTATCATACACGCCATCAAGCTGCAGACGTTTGCCGGCGAGGGCTCTAAAAAGGCCCAGATTGATCCGGAAAGCGCAGTACAGGTAAGTTAGCCTCCCGATGTTTCGCATAGCTGCAGTTTATTCCCCTCCTGCCTTCCCCCCTCCCCCCGGAAGAAAACGCTTCCTCCGTGTCTCTTTATTATATTTATTTATTTACCTATTTTTTTTCATCGGCTGACAAACATGGGCCAGGCCATCAAGTACGCAGCAGATCTTGGCGCTCACATCATATCCATGTCTTGGACGATCAAGCCGCCGGCAGAGCCGACCAAGAAAGCCTTCGACGACGCCATCCACATGGCGCTGAACCAAAAAAACATCCTCATGTTCTGCGCAGCCAGCGACCAGGGCCAGTCAGCAGACCGCACGTACCCGCACAAGAGCAACCCTAACAGCTTCCGCATCGGCGCGGCGAGGTCCACAGGTGCAGTGCTGGATACTGTTGGCGACCAGCATGACCTAGGTTTCCTCTTCCCGGGCCACGAGGTGGTGGTCGACCACGTGTACGAGGACGTCGGGGACAGGGACTTTGGCGCGTACGAGGCGCACTCGGGGAGCTCGGTCGCCGCAGCGCTCGCCGCAGGACTCGCGGCCCTGGTGACCGAGTGCGTACGGCTGGGTGTCATCTACACCGACAAGACAAAGCCGCACGACCGGTCTGTCGCGATCGGGAGGGACGACCTGGCGAGAATCCGCGGGCTTGAGCAGATGAAGTACGCGCTTCAGTGGATCGGCACGAGCGGGAACACAGGGAATAAGTACATCGAGGTGTGGAACACCTTCAACGACGTCGCGGTCAAGCTGAAGAATAGTGAGGGTGCTCCAGAGGACCAGTTGGAACACATTGCTGCGCTGGCCCGGCAGTTCCTGAGGAAGGTGTGAAGGACTTGCGGACGACGTTTGGTGCCAGGTCGATGCAGTTGTCGTGACGTACTTGAAGGGCTTGTGTGGATACTTGGACAAGTACTCCAGGGTCTCAAAAGAAAAACACGCCAATTATCTGACAAAAGAAGGCACTAGCCAAGGGTGCACTTGACCTTGATACTATAACTGTAATTTAGCAATATGGATGTGCTAGGAGCAATTTGAAGGGGAGAATCATCAATGAGAGAGCAGAGTGTTTCCTATATCTTGTACTCCTTGAATAGGGCACATCGATAGAGTGACAACCGTATTGGGCCGTATGTCAGTGTAGACTACTTCATGTCGGCATTACCCTGACTCTCCCGGAGATTTCTTCGCTGCTAAAGAAAGTGCTTTGCTAATGCGGAGTTATCGCACGGTTCGAGGCAAGTGTCGCCCTCACATGCGCTCACAGCAAGACCGTGTTGAGGACGGAGAGAGTGGCACACTATATGGCAACACGATGTCTACTGCAGCACAGTCCGGCAGCACGTATTTCGAGTCACGAACCTTACAAGTACCGGATCTCGCAGGTCGTACGGTCCTATTGCTCTATTTCTCTATCTTTGCCCCACTACACATGCTACTTTGATCTCTTTCGCTTATCACATGGCGGAGATTGGCTTTCTGCAACCATCTTGCTTAACCTGATCCGACGACCCAGGTGGCACCCCGTGGGTCGTCTGGACATGATTCCTCGCTACTTGCCCCAAAGCCTGTATGATTGCATTGGGTTCATTCCAATGAATTGACAACTGTGATCGAGCACGACTGCGCTATGCCGATCGCATAGATGCCAAGGGTTCTGCTGCATATGTATCCTGTTGCTAATACAAACAAGAAACCACTAGAAGGCGTACGAACCTGGCGCTGCCAATCAGTCCGACTGCAAATAGAAAATTGTAGATGCCGGAGGTCAAATAACAGAAAATTGCAGCCAAGGGCCACCTCTGCAGATTCGGGTTAGTGTATGGTTTGCTATCTTGCATTAGATACTTTAAGCAGGCTGTGGGTAATAACTGTGACAGAGATGCATGTGCATATCTGTGCGAGTTGCAAGTTAGAAATGTTTCCGGGCAGAGTGGAGGGGGAGGAACTAACATGCATCCCCTTAGTTCCGCGTAAGAGCTGGAGAGGCTAAATAGAAGTGAGCAGTGAACTATCAGCTTCAGGGAACGCGTGGAAAGAAGCAATGCTCGCCAAAGCAAGAACACGGGCGTACCGACATCATGCACGACCAAGAACAGGGATGCCGAGACGACGCTCGGGAGAGGGGAAGCTAAGCGGGAGGAAAATAGGGCTAGGTCAACAAGGCCCAACATGGCCCCGAGACTCAAGAGGCGTGGCACGGCAAGAATTGGGAAGCGCAAAGATATGTTGGAGGAAAGAGGAAGGGAAAATTAGAATGTACAGACAAGGCACGTTAGGACGCAAGCATTTATATGTGCGTCGGGGGCTGAACACTCGCGGACGGTCATGAACAAGATGACGGGGCTGGGCCGAAGATGGTGAGAGGAATTCGACAAATAGTGACATGCTGCAGGATCCGGATGCTCGAGTAGCAACTTCTATTATTAACTATCGGCCTAGGTTCCTCTTTCCTTTATTAGTCTACTTGTATAATTAGAGGTCTTTCCTGTGTCCCTGTCTGTATAATATTCTGCCCTTGTCCTTTACCCTGCAGGTGCCTGTTCTCAGCCTGTCATGTTCTAATCTCAAACAGAAGCATAAATATCCAAGCCGACATGAAGATATCGCAGTTCAGCCAAGACCCGCTAAGATTCCATTTCTATAGAGCTACCTCACGTCCTCCAGAGTTACAAGGCAGGTATGAGGACCTTGAATTGGCTAAGCTGAACGCTCGGACTTCAAGCGCCATGCGCTAATCATGTCGGTGTCCCTGCCCTGCGTGTATGACTGTGAAGGTTTATAACGCTCCTCGCGAACAAAGAACCCCTCCTTAGTATCTGCCCC
This sequence comes from Microascus cirrosus, assembly GCA_030271035.1. Classification (NCBI taxonomy): domain Eukaryota; kingdom Fungi; phylum Ascomycota; class Sordariomycetes; order Microascales; family Microascaceae; genus Microascus; species Microascus cirrosus. Next base: position 304 of record JAMBUN010000322.1, on the reverse strand, counting down.
CTCTGCCCCGTCGCAGGCCAGGCCGTTGCCCCCCTCGGCAAGCAGATTCCAGTACACACCCCTCAACGGCCACGGAGGGCCAGGCTCACTGGGCTCCTTGAAAAGCGGGAATTCGAGGCATACGAGGATGCCAGCCGGACTGAGGATCTCTCGCATCCGGCGTGCCCAGTCTTCCCTCATGTTCGGGTGCAGGGCGCACAGGAACTGCCACGCGTAGAAAACGCCAAAAGTTAGCAAAGGAACACGGCCAAGAAGTATGCTGAGCTTCCTCTGCGTTCAAGCCACCGCACCCCCCCCCCCCCCC
>JAMBUN010000321.1:0-157806 GCA_030271035.1 Microascus cirrosus | reverse complement strand
GGGGGTTATTCACCTGATGCAGGTTTCCAGCTCGATGAACTTCTCCCAGTCTAGCTCGGCCCCAGGATTCTGTTCGCCATGTCGGAGTCTCGTGTAGCCGAGAGTACGGATAGCCGTTACCAGGGTTGGCAGCCTTATGTTCCTGTTCCTCCGTCTCGATGACGCACAGCTGATGACCCACTGCAGGCTGTGTATCAGGGTCGCCGCTCTCAGCGCTGGGGAAATGAACTTCGCCGCCGCGACGCCATGTTTGGCGTGCCGCTCCATGGCTTCCTCCAGCTTAGTAAAGGCGTACTCCTCGGCAATGTTGTAGAGGCCTCGGTAGTCCCGGTTCTTTTCTCCGCGATACAAGGATCCGCAGAGGAAGAGGGCCAGGAGAAGAACGGACGGTGCTGTCTCTATCTTAAACGTCGGACGATGGACGATGGGGTAGTAGGGGTTTGTGAAACGGAAGTAGGCAGAAATGTACCTCTCTATGTTAACAGGAGTTACCACCTCGTGCGCTGTAGCCACGTCGAAGTGATAGTCTCCGCTCGGTAGGCGGTTAGTGGCATCCAGCGAAGCGTAGAAGTTATCCAGCTCTTCGAGAATCGAGGCGGCAGCAGTTCCGAGCCGGTCGTCGGGGGAGCAAGGCGGTCCGGAGTAGGCAGGTTCGAACTGGATGCCATAGTCCCAGAATGCGTCTTCCAGGGCCTCGGAGAACTCGCCGGGCTGACACTGGTGGAGGCCCCAGTATATCAGGCCGTAGTCTATAGAGAACCCGTCGGGGAAACGCGTGCAAGTCGGCGCCGGGGACTGCCCCGCATCTTCCGGATTATCTTCTACGCCGCTTGACGCGTTTACAATCATGTCTATCATCGTGTTCGCCTTCGGGTCTGTAAGTCCGAGGAGGAAATGGGCTGCAGATGGACCGTCCAGGTCTGCCGCGTCCGACGATATGGGGCCGGGGCCTAGCTCTTCGCGCGCCCTGCTGTACGTGCACCTCATGTCGCGAGCCGTACACCTGGAGCACGGAGCGGCATTGTCGCACAGTACTTTGCTCTTGAAGCAGGAGTCGCAGGCTCTTGGGCGCTGACCTCGTCGTGCAGGAGGCGGGTCGACAGATGAGGTTCGCTGTGGGCAGCCTGTGACATGCTTGCGGCATACATCCCTGTACAGAATATATCGAGTCAACCACTAGACTCACAAGGGTATATGAAAAAGTGCCAATGGCAGAGTTACAGCACCCGGGAGCCGTGCTACTTCAGGGAATGGACTAAACGTACCTTCTCACAAATGCCTTTGAGCAGAACGGGCATATATGCTGCTCCGACGAAGTATCTGTACCGATTGTCAGATTCAAGGTCGTTTTGAAGAAATTAAATCTCCAGCGGAATAAAGCAAAACATAAGGGCCAGAGGACGAACGTGTCGCTTCGTGACGCCTGAGGTGGCTACTCCTCTTGTACTGCCGGCCGCAGACACCACATCGTCTCTGGGCACTTATAGTCTGTGAGGAACTAGGCATTTCCCCTTACCCGAGGAACCAGGGAAGCATGGCCTGATGGGGCGTGGTGGTGGGATCACCGACAAGTCGCACCGCAAGTAGTGGGAGGGATTGAAGTGGGTTTTCTCCGAGCACGATGAGAAGGCGCATGGCAACTTTGGTGGCGAAATTTGTGTGGAGCCGGAATGTCCCGATGGGTTCGTGGTGGGTCATCTCCGAAACGGCGGCTTATTACGTACTGTGCTCGTCGCAGGAGAGCTGGGCGTAGAGGAGCGCTGTTGATTAGGTCCGCACTCTATTTATTTCCTCTTCATCAGAACATGTGGTACCCGAGCTGCCGTCGTATTAGGAGGGGACGGAGGCTTGAACGAGACGACTTTCTGTAAAATGCAATCCCTTAACCCGCTTGAACAATTGAGACCGAGGCCAATCCACCATCTAAGGAGGGCCAGCCCACCGTTCATGAAAAGCCACCTCGCCCTTTCTATCTTTGTCCTGGAACATTTCCCCCGTTTCACTCAGCTCCACACACTGCGGCCCCAGATCGTGCCTCTAGAGAGCCGGTGACTATATTCCACCATTGCCCTCAGCGCCGCCTCAGTCCCAGTGCTACCCATCTCTACTTCGAACGCGGCCCTCAATGCGATGTGTCTTTGAAGACGCTATGACGAACTCGAAGGTGCACACAGGCGAGCCGCCAGTCATCCTGGCTCTCCTGAGCGGACAGAAAGCTATGGTCTCTTCCGCAGGGCCGTCACGGCATACGAACGTTGAGAGCTGACGGGTTTTCTGAAGGGAGGATCGTAGATCTGCCGAACGAGGGCGCTCAATGATCCGGAAGGGTGAATCACCCGACCGAAGGCAAGTTTAACCAGGGACCCTCCTCAAGGCATCTTCGCTACGAATAATTATGTGGAGAGCCTGAAGGAAGGGCGCTTTTGGTGTTGATAGACCATAGAGAACAAGGCCCACAGCGTCCGCAGAAAACAGGTTGTTTTTGGACCTTTATGGGGCTGATCAGAGGTCAAACCATAACACGGTCAGTAGCCGTGATGCTGTCACAGTTTGGCAGTCTTCGCACTGAATCGACAAATTTCGGCGCAAGGTCGCAAGCCCCATACTCTATCCTCCCGTTTTGTGGTAGCGGCCAGTTCCCACCAACATCGTAAGTTTGATAAAAGACCTGGGCCGCGAGCTCTCACCATTCATCAATCCCGAGAGTGCGTACCGCCAGGCGAAATTTGTCGCGCTCCGCGACATTTCGAAGCCACCGTCGATTAGATGGAGAAAAGACGGCGCTGACCGTTGAAAATGCCGCGACACTGAAGACCTAAATAGTCCTTCGCCCCGGTTTCCGGCTTGTAAGGCGCAGCGAGCAGAGGTCCTCTAGGTCAAAGGAGGGAACCACAAGAGACACCAGTTCTGGTATACGCGTCCCAAGCATTTTAAACGGGATTAGCCCAGGTCTATCGAGATATATGACGTGCGAATTATGATTATGCTTCTTGATACCCGATTCGATGCCATGGAGACGGTGTTCGAGGCTGGCACAGTGGAGTAACCAGAAGTCCAGAGGGTCGGACGCAATCGGGGAGAACCTCTAAGTCAGGAATGGCAAGGTATATATAATAATATGGCTTTACAGTTTTGTGCTGGGTCCAGGCGTTCTCAAGCACATTCCTCGAGAGCTGAGCAGCGTGCGCTGGGAAGAATGCGAGTGTAGCGTCGCATACGTAAATATCACGACTCTGTCATGCCATGAACAGGGGCTTCTTCAAACAAGCTACTTAAAACTGTTGGCCCGCGGCAGTAGGAGCCGGCGCAACTAAATATCCCTGCCTGTTCACACTTCTGTTCAGGGCCTCGCCGAACCACGCGAGCCGAGTAGCGTCAAGCTTCGAGCCCTCCCGAGTGCTGATATAATCGCCATCGGAGCCGGAGCTACGCCACATGCATACCCCAATGAAAATAGTAAGCGGGGCACAGGCCCCGACGGAACCACGACGCGATATTAGCCCTGGGGGTGCTGATGCGGCTGCGGTGGGTTCGGGGTGGGTCATCTCCGAGCCGCGACTATAGCCATCCGGGAACAAAACGGAGGGCAACGGGATTTTCTGTTCTAACAACCGAGCTGATGGCCATCACCTCTAAAAGTTGGCCCGGACTTGTTACATCCATCTAGGTTGGTCTTTCGCAGCCCGGAAGCGAACGCTCGCTGTTGACAACTGGGTTCCGGCGAGCACGTGTAAGCAATCATTTTTAACAGGCTTTGTCTGTCTCGGAACAATCCAGCCTCCAGGGAAATATCGACGACAATGAAGTCCCGGGTTACTACTCTACGTAAGCCCTATTAACTCTCAGTCGAAGCAGCTGGATAACTCACGCTCTGCCATTTTTATAGCGAAACTAACCCGTCTCTCGACCTCGCGGGTAGCTGTTTCCGCCGCGTTCCACCATCGAGCAGTGACTCCTTTGTCCCTCGTTCCGTCAGCGATCAGCCATGGTCGAGAGCCGAAACATAAACGGAGCGTAGCTACGAGCTCCGGGCCCCCAAGCCGTCTCCCCCGAAATATGGCTCTCGCTTCTGAACAGGAGCCCTCGAGTGCAATGGACTACGTTCTGTGCGTCCCATTCTGAGAAAGCCCATGGCCGGTAGCGTCCGTTATGGCAAGCCCTTCGGCTAACTGCCTCTAACCAGGACCTCCATGGACGGCCTAGTCAACTGGGCACACCAGGGGTCGCTCTGGCCCGTCACCTTCGCGCTCGCCTGCTGCGGCATCGAGATGATGCACACCTCGATGCCGCGCTACGACATGGACCGACTCGGCTCCATCTTTCGCGCGTCCCCGCGTCAGGCCGACGTGATGATTGTGGCGGGGACTGTGACGAACAAGATGGCACCTGCCGTGCGCCAGATCTACGACCAGATGCCCGAGCCGCGGTGGGTCATCAGCATGGGGAGCTGCGCGAATGGCGGCGGGTATTACCACTATAGTTACTCGGTTGTTCGAGGCGTCGATCGGATCCTCCCCGTTGATGTGTATGTGCCAGGGTGTCCGCCGACGGCGGAGGCGCTGTTGCAGGCAATGTTTATGCTGCGGAGGAAGATGCGTGGGACGAAGAGGGCCAGGATGTGGTACCGCAAGTGAATGGGACCGGAGAAATCTTCGATGTCTTGGCTTCAAGGGCGAGGTTGCGATTGGTCGTTACGAAGCGGCCCCACTTGGCCACATGTTCTTCGTGAAGAGGGCCGTCCGGCGGTTGAGGATTGAGAGAAGAGACGGAATGAGCCGGTTACAGCTGGACAAAGTTCGATTTGTATTATTAACTTCTATTTACTCAAAATTCCAGGTCCAATAAAAAAAGCCTTCTGCCTTTCGTAGGGCTGGTGCCTTCTGGCCGTGGTCTCGTGGCCGCAGGGTTACATAGTGTTAGCCGGAATTTCGGCATCGGCCACTTTCTCGGCGCCCAGGCCTCCCCGAAGGATTTATTGAAATCCTATTTCCCACTTCGCGCTTGCACTGCTCCCCCTCGCCACCCCCTTCGCTATCGTTCTCTTTCTCGCGCTCTCTACCAGTCATGCGGTGACACCTGCTACGCCAACGCTCCGTTCGTTCGCTCACTAAATGAAGACTTCCGTCGTCGCAAATGCTGCTATTCTCGCAGGGGTAACAGCGGCGCAGTTGCGCCTGCCACTCGTTCGCAGACCCTTGCATGGCTCGTCTCTCGGCCGCCGGGAGGTCAACGGCGAAATCATAGCCGACTTGCTGAGGTATTCGGTCAACATCACCATCGGAACACCGCCACAGGCACTTTCGCTCGACTTGTCTCTCGACTCGCAGGAGTCATGGGTTCCAGGCGGAGACGAGTGCGACGGCCAGAGCGGCTGCGAAGGGGGTGCCTGTGCGTTTGTTGCCTTGGCATACCGCCGATAAACCTTGCGAAGGACGTGAGCCCCGACTGACGCGCGATTTCTATGAACCAGTTAACTTCATCGATTCCTCCACATACGATGATTCCGACTCCAGCTACTTCTCGATCCGCTATAGCGATGGCACATCGGTCTACGGTTTCGAATTCACGGACACAATACATATTGGGGGTACTGAGATGGACTTGACCATGGGCCTTGCCAGCAATGGCAACTTTGACCGCGGAGAGCTCTCCATCGGGCCGTCCGTGGAGACTAATAAATCGATCGTAGAGCGACTGGTCGAAGAGAGCGCCGCCCAATCAGCGGCGTTCAGTTTCTGGCTGGACGATGAAGATGGGGCTTCCGGGAATCTGCTCTTCGGTGCCGTGGATGCCTCCGCCTTTGATGGTCCTCTGCAACGCATCAGGACCCACCCCGCTGAGTCTTCCTACGTCGGATTCCCTGTGGACTTCTCGATCCTTAACTACACAGACTCCGCAGGGGGAGACCCTGAGGTTATCGCGCCACAGAACGACCTCCCGCTGATATTAATCCGGCCGACCGACATGCTCACAAACCTTCCCAGCTCGATAGCAAAGAAGATATGGCACCTGGCGGGCGCGACGTATGATAAGCTCTACGGTCTGGCCACGATTCCCTGCTCAGGCGGCTCTAACTCCGATTCCGAACTCATTCTCGGGCTGGGTGTCCGTGGGGAAGCCACCGCTCGCGTCTCTTTGGGGGATCTCGTCCTTCCGCAGGGCATAGCGCCCATTAGCTCAGATTCAGACGATGACACGTGCGTCTTTGCGATACAGAGCGTGTCGAGCACCGGCGACCTCAGTGACGGGGACAATGGACCGTGGGCGCTCGGCGGTATTGTGCTTCAGAATGCCTATATCGTGTTCGACCTTGTCAACGAAGAAGTCGCCCTCGCTCCAGTCACCTCAGCCAGCAGCGGAAGCCAGACAGGCGACGTTGTGCCGTTCCCCAGCTATGGAGCAGAGATTCCCCACTCCGAGAACGCGGATCTCGTCTCTGCCAGTCCCGATTTTCCATACCATGACCGCCCAGATAGCGGCTCACCCGCATTTGGGATCACCGCTATTGTTCTCCTGATCCTCGGCATCCTATTGATTTTTGCGGGCTTCGTTAGTCTCTTATGGCTCTGTTGGTATCGCGGATGCTGCTGCTGGAGGAGTAGGAGAAAGGAGAAGGAGCCTACGGCCCCCCTGCCTCCGCAGAGCGGACCTATCTCCGAGAAGGTCGTCTACGCAGGAGCTTTGCCGCCTGTCCTGCCGCCAAGGCCGGTGCAAGCAAACTTCGCTCATGCACCGTCTGGTGAGCTTCCATTAGGGTGCGCTTGGATTCCAGCCCCAGCACCGTATGCGATACCGCTTGGTCCACTAGCTCCTCCGACAGAGACACCGGGTGCTGGTTTGGACTCTCAGCAGACTGTCGTGACTCCAAGTCCAGTAGCCGTCGGTGACCCACAAGGTCCGTCTTCCCGTGGACGCGCAGATTCTCCCACATCCGTTTCGCCGTCAGCTACCCCGTCGACAAGATCTCCCTCACCAACACGCCCGTCGGCTGCAGAGGAAAATGCGACTCCAGCCGTGGCCGGGCCATCGACGTCAAACGATGCTCGTGCCACGGTGCCCAAGCGGACAGATAGGCCTGAGGCGGGATAAAGGAATCTATTATTTCCTGCGCATTGCCGCTGAATACGCATTGACATTGCTTTATGTTGCTTCCTTCCCATTGACTACGATACCCCTTCCTGAAATATCGCATGTTAAATTTCTTCCTCAACACCGATGTCTGTTATCCTTCATACCATACGCCTAGATATTAGAAAACAAGCATAAAATCAAATCGCAAGGAGCATGTTCCGGCTACGGTTCAATGCAATGCTTAATATACACAAGTTGAATATGCGAGAGCCACTATGTCTCAGCCTTTGCCTCGGCGCCGTTCGCCTCCCCGACCTTCATGTCCGCCATCCCCTTCCTCACCCCACTAAAGGGACAGACACCCCCACCTTCTTCATTTTCCTCCGCTTCCAGCACCCTTTTCCCATGAAGATATCCTTCCTCCTCGATCACGACCTCTTGTCCTTCCTTGATGAATTCAGCGCCATCGCGCACATGCCACTTGGCCATAAGATCGTTCTGTATCCAGATAACCTTGCCTATCGCCTTTACCAAAGCGACCTTGCGTTGGAGGTGTAGACGCGGGTGGGAGAGAATGGCCTCAGTGAGTATATCCTGAATGAAAGAGAGGCAGGCGCCGAGGTGAATGTACTCGACGTGGAGGGGGTGGGCGCGGCCGAGCCCGACGTGCATCATCCTGTCCCAACTGTAAGCAATGGGTCGCTGGGGAAGTGACTGGGACGAGCATGCATACCCTACTTTGTCCAAGTATTCCCAAAACTCCATCTGCGAGGGGTCGCTGCACAATTTGTTCAGATACGCCCGCATGAACATCTTTCGATGGAGAATCTGAGGGCTATTCTCGCTCGGCTGCTCCTCCAGCGGACCTTCAAAGCTAGTGCTCCTTGTCGTGAATGCCCGTGCCGTAATGTCGTACTGTAATAGCTTTTTGTAAACGATGTTGACGACAGCAGGGATGAGTGCTTTGATATATTTCGAGCCTGATATTAAGGCCTCGATGTCATCTATTTTACGGAATCAAAATATTAGGAAGTTTTCATGAAAGTATGGCTTGTGCCGTGGATCTTTTGCTGGCGCTCACTGCTGTTGAAGTCGAGGAAGCTGTGGAGGTATCGTACTCTCGCCTCGAGGCTTGTGTATAGATCTTGGCGGTCGACATGGGACATAAGCCGACCCTTGGGGGTCGTGACTTTGGGCTGAGGTATGCTGCCGGTCTTGGGCTGGCTGTCGGTCATCTTAATGCTTGGTTATATGCGAGCAGCTGGGTGGGTTCGGGTAGAGCTGCGCCAATGCACGTTCGGTTGTAACAAAATTGCTGGATGCGCTATCTGAAACTCGAAGACCTAGAGGTCCTATATAAGAAGACAGACATCGATTTACGTCATTCTCTGCCCTAGCCATCTTTCAGGCCATTGCGAACGTGAGATGTCGTTGGGTGTGGGCTGATTCTTTCGGACGATGGCGTGGTTCGTGTCGTCCTTCGCCGGCTTTCGCCGATTTAGCATGGCGCGACATGTGGGTTGCTGGGGTCGGTGCCTGGATGAGCGGAGAATTACCGCTGGTTATTGGCTGCTACAGTGGGCCCGGCCGCATTCGGCCTTGGAGCTCCGCGCTATTATTAGCAATGGCGCGAATCCCACTGGACGAGCATATAGCTCACGTTGGCAGAGCTGTCCCGAATCCGCGCCGGCGGAACCGAAGTCAAGGATTACCAGTGAGGCACAGGCCAGGATCGCGCATGGAGGCTCAATTCGAGTAATTTCTTACATAGACTCAGGGAACAAGGGTATAAATTAGGTCTAACCAGGACCTGGCAAGGGGAATCTCAGTGTCCTGCAGGTGTTGTGGGATGGTAGCCACGTGTAGCATGGTCTATGACGATGAGAAAGGAGATACACAGGGGGTTATAAGAATATCTCATATTTCTTTCCCCTCTATTCATTTCCATCATGGTTTGGCTGGAATATTATCTGTGAAATCTTAACAGAATCCCCTACTAGTACACGCCTTTTCTACAGATACGCGCAGTCCTTGGTACGTCCTCTATCATCAACAGCATGCCTAGCGATAGGAAGGCCTTATTAAGTTGTACTACTATGTTATGATAAATCTTGACAACCCCGGTTCCACCTCCACCTCTATCGCGGCGTCCCTAGAGACAACAGACACCGACCGGTCCTCCCTTGCAGCCGCCATCGCGGCCTTCTCCTCGCTCAAAGAATTATTCTTACTAAGGCACACTATAGAGCTAGCCTAAGACCTCGCAGGCCTTGCAGACTGGTAGGTTTTACATCCTTTTAACATCGCTCCTGGATAGGGAAGCCACTCTAGGGCAGTAAAGACTCTCTATGCCCCACGCTGTGCGGTAGGGTAATAACGTAAGGTCCCGTTTAGAAGACATTTAGGCAGTCGCTAGATGACGAAAAACAAGAGAGTCGGCTTATGAGATACCCTGTAAGAGTTTCCCTATCGCAACGAGGCCTGGGCAACACCAGGATAGCGCGAGTATACAGCCTTAGGTATAGAGGCTTATGGTAAGAAGGGTCTAATTATATAGTCATAAGGTCTTCCTGAGGCTACATATGCGCAGGAGGGGACTAGAGAGACTCTGGGGTAGAATCAGATCTGCCATGCTGGGCGTATAGGACGCAGCTTAGTGCCGGCCATTACTAGGAGCAAGCTAGCCGCGGATACTACTATAGACAAGCACAGAGAGCACAGACGCGTGTGAGTCACTAGGTATCACGTTGCTTAGGATGTTTAAGCGCTTACTGACCGTCTGTGGCACCTGCGGACGAACAAGGAAGCACTATTCGGGGACAGAATATGACGAAATTGGCTTTTCGATAGTACTGTATGTACGTTATGATTACGTTGTTTCATCTGTTCCCCCGCTTCAACACAGCAGATCAGCTTTCTCGCCCATAGATGTCATCACACTTACTCCTCAGTCTCAAAACCTGCTCCGACTTCAACATGGCTACCTAAAAGGACGAACCTCCTTGACCGCCTGCGTTTTAAGATGTAGGTCCATGTCGAGACATCATTCTGGTAGTGGCTCGGACCGTTTCCACCTGAGGGTCGATTCCCACTGCCTCCGCTCTGCACCAGAGCCTTCAACGTTATATCCGAGTCTAAATGAGCCGAAGTAAAGACCTTAGTTTTGAGCAACCAAAACACATGACGCTGGAGCAAAATGATGCAGGACGATTCAAGCCGTTTGTCTCGTAATTTATGACAAGGATGGCGCCGGAATGAGCCTTTCCACGACTACCTAAAACGCTTTCCAGATCACCATTCTAGGAGGTAAGTGTCTCCTCAACATTGCCTTGAGATACGCGGCCACATTTTGGTTAAGCAGCCGTGACAGCGTCACCATGGCCGAGAGCGTATCTTTAGCCACTGCCGTTCTGTCCAGGCACGGGATCATTTCACACATTTAGCTCGAGAAATCATCCTCCGCCACACGGGCTCCGTGCTTCATATTCTTCCCGTCAAGACGTACCGTGCGGGGATGTCCAACTCTCACGTCCCCAACCATGCCGGAGCTGGCTGTCATACGTCTCCTGGGGGAACGAAGGGACTGGGTCCGCTTGGCCGTCACAGCACTCCTTGTGGACGGAATCGAATAAGCTAGCTGACAATATCTCGGAGAATAAAGCATTCGTCTCTGGGTCCACGAATGGAGCGAAGAGTACGGACGCATTTACTCGACGGACAGAATGTCTTAGGTGCTCCAAGCTAAAAGTTCGGAGATAAGTATCAATGAGCTTTGGCGGTTGCCTCCGTCTTCTTTCCATCTACCTCTGTCCAAGAGTATCCGACAGACGCAATAATCAGGAACATAAAAAACGTCGCAATCTACCTAGACTGCATGGAGGATCCCTCCTACGGCCATCATAACGACCTAACACAATGGCAATGTTTCATTCAGGTTCGGCGAGAACACTCTCGATCCGAATACATGTGGAGTCGACTCAATTGGAGGAGTCGATATCTCTAAGCACACAAACTGATGAAAAAGGAAACTTGTCGCTTTGCATGAGCCGGGTTGCCCGTACCTGAGGACATTTCACCTTGGATGCATTTGAAGCAGAAGCTACTACAAGATCCGGGATGCCGCGGATAAGGTTCTGCCTTATGACCAAGATGAGCCAGCTCAAACATCGGTCATTGTTTTCGTAGACTTCCCTAGCAAGGCTTGGACACCCAGCCTTCAAGTCCTCAACAGAAGGCTCGATTGGAGCTAGTGGGATGTGGATGAGGTGATAAACATTCAGGAGGAGTTCTAGGAGAGTATGTTGCGCACACTTCGACGGAGGGTCGTTTACCCTTCTGGGGGAAGAGGATGAGAGAGGGTACTGGAGTCAAGCGAAATACAGAAAGCAGTAGCTAAGAATTCTTTATGGTCTGCTCACACGACGTTTCTATGATAACCACCATTTGGTGGACGTCGATACTCCTTGTCCGGCGTTAGGGTCGGTCACGCAGTGATTACTCTTCCGCCGCCACGCCGTCCAGACCGCTGTCCTCGCCCTGAGCTTGAACGTCGCCTGCCCCAGGGTGCGTCTCAGCAGGACAATCATCACTTTGAATCCCTTCTAGAGTATCCGCTGCCTCCTGGGCTGTGCGTTGGGCCTCGATGGGCAACGCCTTTCCAAAAATTCGAAGGACAGCTTCCTCCAGAGACTTCCCGAGAGCAGGCCTTTGCCGAAGGCCGTCGCTGGCTATCTTCTTCCTAACAGCCCGCTCCAGACGGTCTAGCTTCAAGTGCTGTTCTCGAAGCCTTTTCAAGTTAGCCACTATGGCCTCATCCAGAGGCTCGCCGACCCAAGCATTGCTTTGAAGCCCCTCGGTGGCCATCTTCTGCTTAATCGCCTGCTCCAGCTGGTCTACGCTCGCGCGTTTTTCCCGAATATTTTCTAAATTAGCCGTTGAAATAGCTGTTTTCCCTTCCGCCGCGCGTAGCCTCCTGTCCAGTTCCAACCTCACGCGCTCTAGCTGTGTGGCGCGCTGTTCGTCCCCAAGCACGCGAGAGAACTCGGCAGCTGCATATATAAGTCGGCTGATTTCCTGCGGGTTCTGGGGGGCCCGATGGACGGCTATCCGGCGCAGGGCTTTCATACTTGACAGGATCCGGCTCAGTTCTTCCGTACTTCCGGCTGCGGAAATGAGGTTATCGGACGCCTCCGTCTGTCGCGAGATAAGATCCACCCATCCGTTTAGTTCTCTGGCGGCAGGACAGTCCCACCCATTCGCCTCGAGTATTTTGGGCAACATTTTAGTTGCCCAGTCGAAACCGCTGGCCTCAGCGGCCTCCTGTGCTGAGGTGAGGATAGCATGCTGGGTCCTAAACGGGACTCTGGGAGCCGCCTGCTCTTCGCAGAACTCGTCCGACTGGCCTGAAGCCGTTAGGGGCAGGGCACCAGAGCCTTGCTGGGGAGCGGGTCCGTTGACATATGTGGACGCTAACATGGTGGACCCGCATTTGGACACGGTGCGGTGGTTTCCGGTGGTCGTCACGGATCGTAAAGAAGAGGTAGTCCTGTGCTTATCACGTTTGCTACCTTTCTTTGGGGCGGCTTCCGTAATGATATTTTTGGGCGGTGACGAAGCCGCATGTGCTGTGGACTTGCAACGAGTAACCACGGATGCAGTGGGGCCAAAGAGCCAGGGGAACTCGGCCCTGGCGCGCAATTCTGAATCGAAAACTCCTCTTACCAAGAGGGCTCTGATGGCGGTGCTAGGCTTGATTACCAAACTGTCTAACCAAAGATGACGATTTCGGTGCAGGATCCGGTTGATTTCGCTGATCTTCCGTATCTTATTCCTTTGACCAGTGAAGACATGGTAGAAGGTCAGGTACAGGTCGGCTCTTTGGGCTTGGGCAAGGCTAGGGGCGGCGACGCGGCTCGTCACAGCAGATTTTGGGGGCCGAGGCCTGCGAGAGGAGCGGACGCCGATCTTCGGGCGTGGAGATGCAGTGGGTGCATGAGCCGTGTCAGCCATGCAGGTGAAAGAGCCGAGGAGAGGCTCTGTAGGGGGCCGCCATCCAACTGCCTCCTTCAACTGCTTGCGGTTCCACGCCTCGGCCTTGCCCAGAGGGGCATCAGGAGATGGACTGTTGAAGATGTAGGGGAACTCGATCCTGGCACGTGATTCATCTTCAAAGATTCCCTTCTCCAGTAATATCTGGAGACTATTGACCACTCGGGATTTGTCCCTGCCGTCCCAAAGGCGATGGTTACTATCGAGGAACGGTCTCAACTCTCGCGCGGGCCGAAACCCGGCAGGGTAACCCCGGAAAATAGCACGCCAGGCGAGGTACGTGTCGGCTCCCCAAATACGGGAAAGGCTCATTGTTCCGGCGCGACGCGCCGTTTCGGAAGGGCGCAGGGACTTTGGGCTGGGGGAGGGATGGCCGACCTCCGGGCGCCAAGGTGTACGCCTGATTAATTATGTGGAGGCAAAGCTGGGACCTTGTACGAGTGTGGAGAGGAAACAAATTGGCTTTGCGGAGCTGATAGTGGCCTCCAGCTGTCCACACAAGACGCTGGCCCAAACTCAACTGTCTGCACGTGCCCTTGTCGCGTAACTCGAAACAGGCAGCCCTCTCCGGGTTGTTCACATGACTTTCCCATTCACTTCTCGATTTCGCTCTGTGGGATTAACCGGGCTCCCATGGCCCTGAACTTCAAGATTAGAGAGTATAGCGACAGTCCATATTCCTCGCCTTTGGAGGAGAGGGACATGCGCTCAGTTTGTACCTAACTATTCATATAGCGGAGCAGTGAGGCTACGCTCCTTTACAATCCGCTTACTTTCTAGTCGTATTACGATAGTGATAGGGAGCCCGGAGAGGCTATAAAGGCATTTCTTGCTAGCGGGCTGTTCAGAGTTGATTGGATTGGCAGCCTGCGGACGTAGTCTAGAAGCGTGGGCATTTGATGGACGGGAAAGTATGACGATTCGGGACTTGACCGGGAGTTCGACTCCTGGATCTCCTCAATTCTGAGGACTCCGTGTCCGGTGATGAGTTCCCTGACATTGAGTGGCCTCATGGTGATCCAGGCAGCGTACCATTTTGATTTCTGCCCCCGGTATATTTTTGTTTAAATTGCGTTAACAACGGACTTTTCGGTTTCGAGGTGTAATCGGAAGAAGCGGCTGGGTGGCACTGGTTTGCGGCGCTGATTGGCTAAAACTCGCTTCATGACCCCCCCCAAGACAACTTCCCGATGTAGTAACAGTCGTATTAGCTTATTTTCGGATCTCATTTTCCATGCCACTCCCCCACCCAAGACAACTTCCCTATTCAGCAATAAGGCAGGGAAATGGCCATGTGGTGCGACGATAGTGTTGTACAGCGTTGACTCATTGCCATCGGCATGCGGAGATAAGAGGAGATTTCTACATAATTCACTACGGCATGCCTCCAAAGAGATCCCCGCCGCCCGGATCGGCGGCGCCGGCGTGGATACGGCTCTTGCTGTTTATAAATCAGGCGTGACGTTAAGGAAAGGCGGAGGCACCACTAAAGACTATATAATAGCTACCGACTACCCAATGGTTGTTGGTTGTTCTTACCTTTACGGTATCATTTCCAAAGATAAAATCCTACATTCTCTAGTTCACCAGTTCTACCACCACTCCAATTGAAAATGTGCAAGAACGAAGTTGGCCAGAACGGCTGGACCAGTATGCCTGCTGATGCTGGTGCCATCTTTGGCGAGAAGCCATACATCAACGAACCCGCCCCCCTTTCTCTCAAGGAGGTCGAATTCCCACATAATGATCCCGTTGTCCGGAAGACACTGGACTATGCAAAGGCAATTCTCCACGCCGAGACTTTCAACCATTCGATGAGGGTGTACTACTACGGTATGTGTTCTCACTCCTCCTGGGGTTACCTACCCAGACAAGGGGTTACTGACGAGGCTCAAAGGGATGGCAATCACTAAACAGCAATTCCCTGAGGAAGCTGCTGTCCTCAGCCCGGTGACCTGGGCGTTGACATGCTTGCTGCACGACCTAGGCACCGCTGAGGAGAACCTCACAGCGACAAATATGTCCTTCGATATATATGGAGGCATCAAGGCCCTGTCCGTCCTCAAGAACTTTGGCGCGACTGCTGATCAGGCCGAAGCTGCTTGCGAGGCCATCATCCGGCATGAGGACATGGGCATCGACGGAACGATCACGTTCATCGGCCAACTGATCCAACTAGCCACCACCTACGACAACACCGGCTTCCACCCGCACGTCAAGGATTTCGGAAAACTGCTCCACGAGACCACCCGCGCAGAGATCAACCAAGCGCACCCGCGCCTACAGTGGTGCACGTTCTTCTCGCAAACCATTGAGAAGGAGGAGAGGATCAAGCCATGGTGCCATTCGACCCATCTTGTCGATTTTTGCAAGCAGATCTCCGACAATACGTTGATGAAGGAATGGGAGTGAGGGGACAGGATCGAAGTAGCGTTAAATGTCTAGGACTTTGAATAAACTTCATATCGACAATAATTTACATCAATAGCCAGAGACGACCGAAGCGACCACTTTCGAAAGGCCAGGATGCCACCTCCCCGTCGCTTCGCCACCTTGGCGATCGGACGTGTCGTTGGCCCAATGGTGGGGGTCTTGAACACGATCCTTTTTTCGTTCGTCGTTCTAGATTCAGAGCACTTCTCTGATGGACCCTCATACGCGAGACCCTGCATCTTACCGCGTATGGCTACACCCTTGACCCATCGGATCGGCCGCTCCTGGATGCAGTCAAGCCCAGCTTTCAGGCATTTCCCACATGGAACTTGGGACCGATCGCACCGAACATGTCGATTGCGGCACGGCCAGCAGTCTCCTGGCAGTTTAAGCTCCATTTGCGGGTGTGAACCAAGGTATGCCGACTGCTGATGGCTAGCGGTGGACACGGATGGTCTCGGGCTGTCCCACGTCTAACTTGGGTGAAGTGGCGAGGAGCCGTAGTAAGACAGTGTGTTTCGGCTGTACGGATACGCGGGAGATTATATCATCGACGCTACTGTCAGCGATTCCTGCACTAGATGCGCCCCACCTCGCCACGGGTGGGAGACTTCGGCGCCGTGGTCTCGAGCTCTTCCTCCTGCCGCGTCATTTAATACGCGTGGTCAGATTTACCGGGCTTGACATTAATTAGAGGGCTGTTTGGGCTGTTTCCCACGGACCATGGTAAAGGCCATGTAGGAGCTAGGGGCCCACCCCTGACTGGCATGTAAGTCGCTTTTTGGCCGGACGGCTTTCCGTAACACACGAAGCTTTTCTTACCTACTTTCACCCTGTCACTTACATTCTCAGAAAGAGGAATTTAGGCTTGTGTTAAATCCAGGCGGTGTATAACGCTCGCAATGGCGAAAGATGTGAACCTCGGGACGTCCATCGGTGTCTGGGATAGAAGGAAACTATTTTATACAACCTCGATCGGAACCCACAGTCTAATCTCGCGCCTTAAACCACTGGCCTCCCACTTGAAAAATCGATGGTGTTCCACCCAAACTGTTTCTGACCCTCTTCGTACCCAATGTCAGTATTAACATAGTGGTAATACAAGATCTGCGAGGCTCTAGGTTAGCGATGCTTCAAAGTGCGGGTTAAGAACAAACTTACCGGCCCATGTGTCGGATCGTTGTAAACACCCTGTCCACCAGGACCGTACGCGAAGTCGTGCGACTCAAGGACAACCGTACCTCCACCTTCGCTGCATGGCGTCCCGTTCGCATCAACGAATTCACCCGTCGGCGAGCTCGAACGGCAAGCCATAATCTTGTATTCCTCACCCGGAGCCGGCAGGACGGCATCAAAGCCGCAGCAAGACCCCTTTGAGTAGAACAAGTAGTAGAATTCGCCCTGCTGGAACATAGCCACGTCCTCAACGGCCGTAGTAACGTGGTCAAAGGCAATCTGGTAGGGCGTGCTGTTGTACTGCTCCGGAGGGCCATTCATCGACACCTGGAAGAGGCCTTCCCAGAAGCTGCCGAAGTTCATGTACCACATTCCATCGGCGTTAATAAGACTTGGGTCAATAGCGTTATAGGGCGTGCCTTCAACTGACTCGACACCTGTTAAACCGAGGTCCGTCCACGTGTCGACGTCTAGGCTGTCGGATATGGCTACGCCGATCGCAGAGTCTTGAACGCCAAAGGTGCTGACGGAGTAGTACATGTAGTAGATATCGCGCGCTTGGATAACCTCTGGAGCCTTTTCTGAACTTGTCAGGACATGACGCCTGGAGGCTGGTGGACACTCGAACTCACCCAGAGATCTTGGTTGCCTGGCTTGTTGATTACGGATCCGTCAGGAAGGGCGGCGCCGACATAGACCCATGGTCCCGCAATGGATGGTGCGGTGTGGACGGCTATCCTTTCGCCTGTAGAGAACCGGAAGTAGGTTCCATCCTCACGGCGGATAATGGACGGATCTTGGGTATTGACGCAGACGCCGCTGCACGGCCCAGGATTGGCGTAGCCCGATATCAACGTGGGGAGGGAGGGAACGAGAGATAGTAAAGTAGTAAACTTGGCCATCATTTTGAACATAATCTAAGCGGGAAATGTAAGAGGCCGAGCGGGGCATCGACGGGGTTTGGTTCAGTGAGTGTTCCTATTGCTATGTTGATACCCGAACGACAGAAAAGGCCAGGGACAGGAGCGAGGATATCACTGTGATTGATAAGATGGACCTGCCCTTGGATCGACAGCAAGCCAGGTACGCGGAATAGTTTATCATGTAGCTTACATCCTGTGCCGAGTCATCGCACCAGTAATATATGTAGTGCGGACGATACGGCCCCAAGCCGCGAATCGTCCAAGCTCCCCCAATTTTTACATTTGCACATTTCGTCTGGTGCGCGAACGATAAATGAGACAGGCCGAGGCCAAAGGTACGAAACCTTCATGCGGGACCTTTTCCGCCAAGATTCTGGGCATCTGCAGGGCCAAGCCGCTTGGAGCGGTGCCAATATTCACGATGTCGCCTCAATAGCGGCGCAAGGCGCGTTTCACTTGGTGCTCAAGCGCTGCCGCTAATTTTACTCTGGCTTGAGACAGACGTAGTATTTATGGATCGGGAGAAGGCCACGCATTATGGGTTGTACGAGGGCTAGATTCAAGTGAGGCTCGTATCAAGGCGGGCGCATCCGGCACGCCGTATCCGAAAGGCACACGGTGCTAAACGGACTAATTGTAAGCACCAATCTTCTTCATTCCACTCTCGTAATATGGTAAAGAGCGGGCCCTGGTTCTATGGCCTGCTTTTGAGTAGTCAGTAGCTTGAGTGGACCTGGATTTATGGACAACAAGCTCAAATTGAGTTCAATCTCTCGGGTCAAACATATGGAGAGTATAATATTCACGGTGACTAAATAAGCCATTATCAAGAAACCCTAAAGTACGTATCTAAAATCCTTGTTCTCGAACTCGGTGTGGTCCCTCATACCCGCTTCGTCGCTGGCCACCTTGTCCGCCGGGCCATACTTCCTGTTGCGGTGTCTATTCATAAGGAACATGTAAACTTTCAGGGTGTTAGTACTGAAGCTTTCGAAAAAGGACGAGGTCGCGGGTAAAGAAACTTGCCAAGAAGTAGGAGATGGCAAATAAATTTGATTGCGTAGCCTACAAGAAGACCAATGGTGGCACTGTTAAAGTGTGGAGCCTCGGATTGTTTGACCACAAACGGCCCGGCGAAGTTGCCCCAGCAATATGCCGAGCTGGAGGTTTCCCGTCAGTTGACATGCGTCATTGTGGAGAATGGGACTTACAAGACCATGGCGCTGGCGAGTGAACGATGGGTGTAGCCAGCCATATTAGATGAGATGGTGGTAAGGGATATCGTAAAGCCAACGGACTGGGAGTTCACCAGCCAAAAACTGACCAGTCTACCCCATGTATTCGATCGTGGGAGATAGGCCATGCAAGCTGCAGCCACAGTACACAGTATGTTGGCTGCGGTGGCCGTAACGAGCCGTGCTAGAGCCGAGCGTGTGAGTATTTTCCGGCGCAAAGACAGCAGGAAGACACACAGTTGGGTACGTTTAAGATAATGCTGCCCCCAATTATGAGAGCCACTATTTGCACGGCGTCGCCAACAGACTTGAGTTGGGTAGTCATGGTCGTTGTGAAACCCATATCGCGGATGATGATGGTCGAGAAAGAGTTCACAACCCCGTTCGGTATTGCCCTGGTGGTATCAAAATCGCATCAATAGGAGATATATCTGAGTGAGGACAGGGTCGCAATGTACTTACGCTGCGAAAACACTAGTGAAAATCAAGATAGTCTTTGGGTCCGTAAAGCCCACCCATACCTGCTTCTTGTCGAAGGCTTTGTTCTTGATGCCCATCTCATTTCCTGCAACCCGCTTGACGGCAACCAGACGCTCGCGGTGGTCAAGAAATCTGGCATTGGACGGGGAGTCTGGGAGGAATACCCAGATGACGACAGCCCACAAGCAGGTCACACCGCCGAGCTATTAGCAGTGTTAGCCAAGAAACCTATCCAGAGGTATGGAAGAACACTCGAGGTCCAATAAGGTGCGGATACTTGCAATATAGAAGATTAGTTCCCAGCGTTCCGGAGTAAGATCCTCTGGGAGCTTAGATACACCCATCGAGATATATGACCCGATCTGCGAGATGTCAGTGTCCAGAAGGCGTAGAGGGTCAAGGACATGACACAGTAGGATATCGAAAGAGGGGATAAATACTGACAATTCCACCAAAACCGAGTGATGAGCTTTGAATGAACGGATCAGATCATGATCTTCTAGAGGGCAGGGGTGTCTGTTACTTACTACCAGATACACTGGCGGAGTGGTATCTCCCGCCTCGTGTACCAGAAACCCGTCATTAAGGTCAGTCCTCTAGCCGACGTTAGCATCCTTCACAGATGAGGGACCTCTCAAACCTACGGCGTAACGGCTGCTTCAAAGAGACCCATAATGACTGCGCGCCAATTAGCCAGGAGCATGGTGCCACAGAACGGGCATACCCATACATCTAACCCCGACTATATCCGCGTCAGTAACAAGTTCCCAGGCATTGGACCACACGAACTCACGAGCACTGGAGTAACTACGGCTTTGGGTCATCAAAATAACCATGAGGCCCCATAACAAGATACTAATGGAGAGGACCTTTTGCGCAGGGTACCTGCCAATGAGCCATCCGCAAGGATACTGGCCGAAGAAGTAGCCCGCATAGACCACTGAAATTTTGGTTAGCATGAATCCCACCAACCTCCGGGGCGACGTGTGTGCTGGTACATACTAGCAGAAAGATAATTGAAGTCCTTTCCCTGCAGCCCCAGTGCTTCTTGATATCCGAAAAGATTCGCGTAGTTCAGCGAGGTTTTGTCCATAAACTGCAGGGCCTGAGTAATGAGGAACATTGGAAGAACGGTCAAGTCAATCTTCCAGCGAACCCTTCGAAACTACAGTGGATATTAGTCTCGCACGAGATAGGAATCTTAGGGGTACAATCCTACTTCGCGATCGGACACCTCGATATCGAGACTCTCAACGTACTCCCTGTAGCCAACGGCATTTTCCTCCTGGATAATGCTCGACTTGCCGTCTCTTACGGTGGGCGGCCTGGCTGCGTCTGCCATTATAACTGTCTGCGGACCCCGGTGACTGTGAGAAGTGGAGCTCCAAACGATCCTGGATCCGAATATCTGGAAGGGTTGGGCCTACATCAACGAAAGAGGGTGAGGACACAATTCTTCTCAAGCGCTACCAATCCGGTCGGCCTCCGGCTCTTATCACATTCAGAGCCCCGCATTCTGCAACCCAACATCGGTAGAGGTCGTGTGGGTCCTCTTCCACCGGATTGCCGTCGGGCAAGCTCCACGGATTTTCCCCGCGGATCACCAAGTACACCATTCCCGATCGGTTCAATAGGGTACAAAGCACATCAGAGCGTGGTCAGAAGCCGCGGAGAATCAATTCGCCCGAAAGCAAGTATGTCGTGCTTCTCGACTCATGCATACAAACGTATATGTACTCCTTTGGTTGTGTGTTACAGGCACGTCATATCCGTTCATCAACCTCTAATCTTTGGCCGACGGATCATTGTACTGCCAATTATTTTCGACAGCCGATACAGTCATCTCCATCATGGGTCAACGTTTATCCATTGTTAAACATACCGCTCATGATACTCAAACCGTCGAAGGGGAGGGGTCCTCCGGGTATCTAGCGAAGCCAAGCGGGACATGTTGCCTGAAGGGTAGTATCCACGAAGGTGAACCTCGGGGGCTCTGGGAGACGATTGCTGGCGTCGAGACCTACATATCCAGACCGCCGGACGGTAAGGCCAATGGACATGTCTTGCTTTATTTCCCTGACGTCTGGGGCATGTTCACCAACGGCCTATTGGTTATGGACGCCTTTGCGGACGCCGGGTTCATCACCTTGGGACTTGACTACTTCAGAGGGGTGCGCTGCTCCACCAGTGACGCTCTGCTATATCTGATATCTAACCCGACTACCTAGGATCCCGTTTGGAAACACCGAAAAAACCGCCACGATGACTCCAATAAAGCATTTAATTACGAGGCCTGGAAAAAGAAGCATACAGCCTTTGCAGATAAGGCCGTGCCTGAATGGGTTAGGGCTGTCATGGACCGCTACAGAGCCGGGAATACGAAATTCGTGTGCGTGGGATATTGCTTTGGCGCACCCTACGTATGTGACGAGCTGGCCAGGGGAGATGTTACGGCTGGGGCATTTGCACACCCGGCCTTCTTGAAAGAGCATCACTTCCAGAGGGTAAAAAGTATGAGACACCGAACTGGTATATCCGAGCATCGAACTATTTTTACTAATGATTATGGAAACCCACAACAGAGCCTCTGTTT
Source organism: Microascus cirrosus (assembly GCA_030271035.1). Lineage (NCBI taxonomy): Eukaryota > Fungi > Ascomycota > Sordariomycetes > Microascales > Microascaceae > Microascus > Microascus cirrosus. The sequence continues at coordinate 135,847 of JAMBUN010000321.1, read as the reverse complement.
CTCTCCTGCTCTGAGGTTGACCATACGTTTGATGGGCCATCCAGAAGGCGAGCTCTGGATATTCTGCAAGCTGAGGGGGCCACATATCATTACCAGCTGTTTTCCCGCGTGGAGCATGGATTTGCTCTGCGTGGGAATCCGGATGACCCTTACGAGCGTGAGTCTTCCTGCCATAGAAACACTAGGGGGTTCACCACTAATCATCAGATTCATAGGCTGGGTCAAGGAACAGAGCCACGCGGGCATCGTTAGCTGGTTGAATTATTGGTTGTGCCAAGAATATTAGGATAGTTGCGGTACGAAAATAGAGTATTATTCTTACAGAGTGTAACTATGTAAGATTTGAATAAGCACCAAGAATTTTATGTCAGAGTTCGATACTCTCTTGTATACGTACTGTCGTAATTTTGGCCAGCATGCCGTTCATGTTATGGGTCACGGCTAGATGGGGATCAATTTTCCGCTATCTCTGTAACGCACCACCCCTTTTGCAAGCCAACGCCCCTCGTAGTTTGCTCCGACATAAATCCGAGGCTGTTTGATGCTAGTGCCAAGCTATTAAAGCGAAACAGGAATCGGGTCCGCGGCGAGCCTCCGCGGGATTTCACCGGCGTGGACTTAAGCCCACCGTGCACATCGGAGTAATGACATATGATGCTAGTAGGGTTCCAACCGGCAGTAATTGACGCTGGCAACTCATGAGCAGAACTATTATTTTATCCTACACACCCGTTGATAACGCGCTCCTGTCCATTCTTACCCCCTCACCAAAGACTGAACTACTATTCCTGCCACTATGACACTCCTCCGGGCGTTCGATTTTACAGGCGACGTGGCCATCGTCACTGGGGCTGGATCCCGGATGGATGGTAAGTTCCTGATCGGACACTATGAACTAAATCTCCTGGTAACTTACACACCTAATCAGGCGAGATTGGAAACGGTCGTGCGGCCGCCATTTTGCTTGCTCGCCAGGGCGCCAAAGTTGCGCTTGTGGACTATAACGTCGAGTGGGCCAAAGAGACGAAGAGGATGATTGACGAGGAGGGGGGAATTTCCGAGGTCATTCAGGCAGACGTTACCGACGAGAAGGCGTGCCAGAATGCTATCACCAAAACCGTGGAGTTATACGGCGCCGTCCACATTCTAATCAATATCGGTGAGCCGAGCCCGACCAGTACCCCAACTGACCCGAGATTGACTCCTGTTGGCGGGTAGTTGGTGTTGGAGGCACGTTGGGAGACGTCACAAAACTCGATCTCGATGCCTGGGATAGGGATTTTCGGATTAATGTAACAAGCATGGTCATGATGAGCCGCCATGCGATCCCAGAAATGCGGAAGCAGGGCCGTGGGTCCATTGTCAACATGTCATCGGTCAGCGGACGTAAGTGTTACGAGCTATTAGTCGCTTTCTGCACGAAGAACCCCCTGCTAAGAAAGTCTCAGTTCTGGGGGGTAATCCCAGTTTGATATACCCGACGACGAAGGGGGCTATCATTCAGATGACCCGCGCAATGGCTGCCCATCACGGGCAAGAAAATATTCGAGTTAACTGCGTGGCGCCTGGCATGGTGTACACTCCAATGACTCGGGGCCGGGGTATGACGGGGGAGATGAGACAGGCTAGGATCAATCAGAACCTTATGAAGAAAGAGGGAACTGGGTGGGATGTGGGCTATGGTGGGCGTCTAATTCAACCCGTCCTACAATTTTCCGTTGCATTGCTGACAGGTTTTATTTAGCGATCCTGTTCCTTGCAAGTAAGGAAGCCGGCTGGATTACGGGTTTGATCATGCCCGTGGATGGAGGAGTAAGGCCAATACGCTCATGTTTATGGACAAGGAATTTCACTAATCGATCCATTGTAGACAACGGCAGGGAGAGCTGATCGGCCAGCGCTAAAAGCCGATTCTCTGGCAGAGCAGACCATGGGGAAGTCCGGGTAGTAGGGCATGTGGACGTATATCAGTAAAGTGGCGAGGGGCAGTCTTGGAGAAATCGAATATTAACTGAGAATAATATTCACATTTAGGCTGAGTGGACGGTTTCACCGATTCTATAGCACTATCATCATTCATGGTCTTATGGTGGTTACTCATATTGGGGCCTGAAAATAAATAAAGCATATCTAACACAGAATATTATCCCCTAGATCCATCTGCATTTCGGGGTAGCTGTCCAGCATGGCCATTGAGTCCATGTCTAGCCCGTGGAACCTCCCATCAGCCTCAAAGTCCGGCGGCTGATCAATATATGGAAATGCCGGTATATAGCTTATCGGGCCCCATGAGCATCGCTCTGTGTGCCCCGAGAGATTTGAGGCCGCCATTCTTTGTTCATGTGAGCTGTTGAGGCCTTTCACGATAATCTGCAAGCTTCTCTCCAGGAGTGGGCAGCGCCTCATGCCGCTATTCAAGGCCCGAAGATAGGTCTGCAGAGTCGCATTGGCATTACCCCTGTTGCATTTCGCATCTTCGAGGATAGCCGAGGCTCCGGTGTATATGCAATAGCCCATCATATACGTGATGTTTTGCAGACCGAAGGCGGAATCGAGGAGCAAGACGAGCTTCTCGATGCTTTGTGATGCGCTGATACAGATTTTGTAATACTCAGGGACTGACCAAAACGGCCTATGAGCTAGAATGATCGATGTGTAGTAGAGTAGGCTATATAGTTCACACATTAGCTATATTGTGATGCTTGCCATGTGGAAGAAGCCACGAACTTTTGGGAGATCACATGTGGTGGTGGGCAAACTGAGGGCAAGTTGTCGGGATCGTATCTTAGATGAGCCGGGGATTGTGCCCTCCAGAGATCAAGTTGCCCCTCAATGTTCTTGAGGGCCTCCTCGGTGATCGTTCGGCTGCGGCGGGAGTAGAGCTGGATGATTATGTCGTTGATGATAATGGATAGCTTGCAGGAGTTCGCGAAACACGACACTGAAGAACTCCTCATTGGCGGATACTGGAAATTGGCGTGCTTGGTGAGGTTGAGGCAGCTGCCAAAGTATGGAGACCAGTTCTCAACGTCGGTAGAATCATCCACTTCAATGAATAAGAATACAGACTAAAATTAGACCGAAGTATCGGGGGCCACACCTCGCAAGGGGGAATCTTACACGAATCCAAGGTGCTCGGATGTAAATGTTCTGTCACTGCCGGCAATCTGCCAGCATATAGACTTGTTGCCCTACAGGAGACTCGTCAGTTATGTCAAGATTCACTAAGATTGTACCTAGTTTGATGATACTTGTCCCAGAAGTAACAGCCCCAAAACAGCCTCCTCCGGACTTCCAGGCCCAGGGCACTCAGCCCTTTTACCTCCGGACCGCTGTGCTGGAGTCCGAGATCGCTAGCCATTCGAAACGCAATGCCGCTGTAAACCCACGCCTGGGATATCGATCCATGAGCAAGGTCACGGGCACTTAGATGAAGCAGCGCTTGCACCGTTGGGATGGAACTCGGTTGTTGGATAGCCGAACCGAGCAGACGGCGGGCGCGGATAAGGAGAAACTCGGCCGCGTTTCCATCTTCGTACTTGGCTGCATGCGCGCATATTACAGTAAGGAGGAATTCGGAGTAATATCGACCCCCAGTAGCCATATCCCCTGCCGCGAAAATCCCCGATCAGACGGGATCTCTAAGATAAGGTGTAGGATCTAGGGGAAACGCGCTTACGGATGAAAGCTGGTTTATACACCCACATGAACATAGGTGAGACCCAAGTCCAGTGGATATGTAATAACCTTGCCATGAGCTGCCGGGGGATGCCCGTCTGGAGAGCCGCATTCCCGAGAGCAAATTCCTCCCATGTTACAGCCTCCCGGGCATGCGCGGCAAGTGACGCCAGCGAGTCAGCCCTCTCTGAGGGGCGAGTAGACGTTTTGGACCCCGGAGAGTCTATTTGGACAGGCTGAGGCGGCTCATGAACGGCCGAAGTAGGGCCGTAGTAGTTTATCTTCCCATGCTCGTCGACGCTAAGCTCCGTTGGCACGGGTTCTTTCGCGCTGACGTGGGGGCTATCATGGTTGGTGTGATCCCGATCCTCAGGAACGAGCTCTTGGTTAAGGACAGCTGTAATCCCGGTTGCTGGCACGTTAGAGGCAGTTATCTCGTTCCTTGTGGGCTCCGTCAATGGAGAAAATGCCGACTGCACTGCAGACCGGGGCAAGTCCATGTGGACGGATAGGTCTTCAGCGGAAGTACTTGCGCCCGAGGCAGCTACCGTTTGTCTGGCGCGTAGTTCTTCTATTGTGTTCTCCGCCTCTTCAAGCCGCTTTATCAAAGCCATTACTTGCGACATGGGTGGCGCCTTGTCATATCGACACTCCTCGTGGTATACCTCGCATGTTTTGCACGTCGGCTGGCCTCCCTCGCAGCGGACCTTGGTCAAGGGTTAGCAATGGAGTAACGAGGCCCTAGCCCGAATTAATGAGGGAGCACCCTGGTCGTTGCAATTGTACCTTCCTTGCGCGGCAGTTTGCACAGGCAAGTCCTTTGAACTTCCGGACGCCATGTTGATTCGAGTGAGAAGTAAGACGCTCTGCCCGCCCGCGATACCCGCCGGACTGTCCGCCACGCCGGGGTGGCATCCTCGGTCCCGGTAAATGTGGCAACGCAACCTTTCCTTCAGAAGTTTGAGCGACACGTATAGCTATTGCCTCGCCTTCCGCGGCGAGGAGGTTAACGGGGGAGAGGTGTCGAATGGAAAGTTGGTCATAGAGAGTGTTCGTGAGGGGACAAGATATTACTAAGGCCTACACTAATCGAGAAACGAACAAGCTTGTACGTTACTACAGGGATCCGGGTTGTCCCCAACCTTGTCTGTCGTGTGCCACTGTTTGAAAGTTGTGCTTCTGCCACCCTGCCATTGAAAAGAGATTGTACCACTTCGAGTGAGATCTACAGTAACCCCTAGCAAAGAAAAGACTAGAGAGAAAGCTTAAACGAATGGGCTCTTCTAGCCGTCAATAGTCAATGGGCTGGATGAAAATCGCACTGGAGGAAAGGCGCTACCACGCGGGTTCTGTAGCTCCAAAAATCCTAACGCGCAAGAACTGTCCTTCTGAAAGTGGGGCTGAGGGAAAGGAGGGGTTCCTCCGCGGGGAAACCCCGCGGTAACACGCCGAGATTTTGGTCCGAGATTTGCTAGGTTTGGGGATGCGGGGGGAGCTCCACTAATGAGAGTCCGATGAGCCTTGGCGCAGCCCCGGCGGGGATCATGATCAGATCGACAGCAAGGTGACGCACACAATAAACTAGATAGCGGATTACGGGACGTTTGGACCAGTCTGCACGAGGGCCAAGTCGTTTTTGTTTGTATCTCGCGGGCCTCTACAAGTAGGGCTCTCTTGTTTCAGGGCGTGCACCCTATTCCATCACTTATTGCGCTGGGTGACCGCTGACATCTGGAAGGTCTCATGATGGAATGAAGACGTTACGTCGCCTCATGATGAACAAGGCCTTCTTTTGCGTCGAATACAGATGGGGGCCATCATACCCGGGTTTCGTTTTGGTCCGGTGCTCGGCGGAGAAATGATGAGACGCTTCGAGAACCGACATAGTACCGCCTCCATCGTATCTAGCTTTCCTCTGCTCACAGAAAACCGCCTGCAGACCTAGGTGACATGGAACGTTGGGGTGGAATAGGGAAACGAAAGTGGAGTCACCACCGCGAGGCGAAAGGAAACCAACCTAGACTTCAGAGCAGATCAACTGGGGACTTATGCAGAGTGTGAGAGGTCCGCTTAGGGTAGTATGGACCACGTTCAAGATTTTTTTTTCCGTACGGAGCATATCAATGTGATCGATGAAGAGGTCCGCTCAGCTCTACGTTGCGCGGCGGATTACAACGTCGGGGATTTTTAACCGTGATAGGTGCGGCTATGAAAGTAATATAGACGGTGCCAGGTGAATTCGCGACGCGTATTTTAAATTTCAATAAAATTCCATCTTCTTCATCATTACATAGGCCACAGTCTCTGTGTGCTCAATAGTGTTCGTGAAACGCAGACCTCGTTTACAAGGTCGATAGTTGTAAACTATGTGCTTGCAAGGAGCTCAGCTGCATCGAGAGACTCTTCGTCTTACTGTCTTTACCTTACTAGTATCTTGTACCTTGGTTATCGCACAGGACGCCCTCGGTCTTGAAAATGGCTACATCGATGTCGAGACCTCTTTTTTCAGCGCGCGCATCATCCGCGATGCACAGGTCTTAGCATCTCTGAGCGCCAAGGGGGATGACTTCGACTTTCTGCCGTTCGACTACATTGACCGACGCAATCGCGACAGGCAATATCACTGGGGTGATGTTACCTACCGGTACAGGGAGTCCGGGTTTAGTTCCTGGGTCGAAGGAGACTCGGCTGTGTCTCGACAACCGGTCACGCCTGTCAACTCTAGTGACGCTCTAGCTGCGGCTGATCTTGGTCCAACCTTGCCCGTCGGCCCTCTTGACATTATACGGGAATGGCTCGATGTCGACGGCGACCTCGCTCTACGCATCACGGTTGAGAACACGGCGGATACGGAGGTTGAGATTGGCAGCTTCGGCTTTCCGGCGGAGTTCAACAGTATCTTCACCGACCGGACCGCCGTGGGTATGCAGGAGACATGCTCCCTTTCAGACCCTTACATCGGCCTCGACGCCGGCCAGATCCGTGTCACTCCAGTCAATCCTGAGCGAGGTTCCTCCGCAGCACTTGTCGTCACCCCACTGGATGGTACCGTGTCTCGCTTCGAGGCGTATCGTAACCTTGTGGAGCCATCATTCGAGGATCTTGCTTATGGGACGCAGACCTTCGAGGGATTTTACGAATGGCAGGTTTTGAGTCAAGCATGGGCAGATGACGAGTGGGGAGGCGCAGAGGAAGGACAATGGAATCCACCAACCTCGCTGACGCTTGTTCCCGGGGAATCGGTGCAATTCGGGTTACGATTCACTCTTGTTAATGGTGTTCGAAATTTCGACAGGGCGGTGAGGAGAACAGGAACGCCCACGGCCCTTGGCATCCCAGGGTATATCCTTCCTCAGGATCTTCCAGGGAAGCTCCTCCTCAACTCATCGTCTGCTGCCTCCTCTTTCTCTGCAGATCCAGAGGGTGCGCTTTCTGTAGAAGACGCCGGCGACGGGAGATATACAGTTATTCCGTCTGGGTCGAGCTGGGGTCGTGTCCGGCTCACCGTTGACTACGAGGACGGCAAACAACAAAGCATCCACTACTTTATCACCAAGCCCACGTCCAACGTTCTAGCCGACATGGGTTCCTTCCTCTTTAATGAGGCGTGGTTCACGGACGAGTCGGATCCGTTCAACCGTACGCCTTCTATCATGTCCTATGATTACGAGGTCATGTCCATTGTCGAGCAGGACCCCCGGGTTTGGATTGCCGGATTAAGTGACGAGGGCGGCAGCGGGGCATTACGTTGCTGCGGCTATGAAGCAAGTACTGCAGCCAGATGCCGACGAAGTTTCCAAGCTTGACCAGTTCGCCAGGGAGGTTATCTGGGGTCATATCCAGAATGAAGATTACTCCATCCGCAAGTCACTCTTCTTCTACGAACCAAATGCGGTCGACTACGAGTATGATTCAGAAATTGACTGGACAAGTTGGACCTCCTGGAACGTGGAGAGTGCCACCGATGTCAGCCGGGCGTACAATTACGTCCACCCTGCTGCCGCCTACTGGGCACTGTACCGCGTCGCCAGAGCATATCCGGACCTTGTTGAGAACGAATGGGACTGGTATCTTACGAGGGCGTGGGGATCCGCGTACCGGATGACTGAAGACGACGTCGGTTATAACGAGTTTGGCCTGATGGGTGAAACCGTCTTTGGCAAAATTTTGGAGGACCTTTTCCGGGAGGGTGAGTCTGAGAAGGCAGGGCAGCTTGAGGAAAGGATGCGAGCAAGAGCTGAGCATTGGTCTGCTGAGGATGTGCCCTACGGGAGTGAGATGGCCTGGGACTCCACTGGACAGGAGGGCGTCTACTACTGGACCAAGTAAGTGCAGGCCCTGAGTTTAGCTTGGTGAAGACGCAATTAATCTGTTAATTACGGCAAAGGCGCTTCGGCATGGATGATGCTGTCACACAGACCGTCAACAGCGTTCTCGGCTATATGCCTTCCGTGCCTCACTGGGCATGGAACGGTTGCGCCCGCCGCTACTGGGATTTCGAGTAAGTCACAGGTCTTACGCACCGACTTTGATCGCTAATAGATCAAGATATGCGGGGAAGACCCGGCGCATCGAACGCCAGATCCACCACTACGGCTCAGCCCTCAACGCACAGGTCCTTCTGGACGCCTTCCGAGACGATCCGGAAGACTCATACCTGCTCCGCGTCGGATACGGCGGCTCATCGGCGCCGATTTCAAACATCAACCAGAACGGTTTCCCGTCTATTGCCTACCACGCCTGGCCCAACACCCAGAAGTGGGATGGTTACACCGGCGACTACGGCGGCGGCTTCCTTGGAATGGCTCTGAATGGCGGCGTGTACGTAGCGGAGGACGCTGATGCGAGTCTTGTCGCCTATGGAGGCATACTAACTCAAGAGGGCGATACGATTACCGTGGTAAACAAGGACGCGGTGAAGAGGAGGATATACATTGGGCCGCTGAAACTCTTGATCGAGATAGACGCCGGCATCGTGGAGGAGTTCACCTATGATACTAGCTCAGGCAGCGTGGAACTTGCCATTACCCAGCCCGCCGATGGCCCTATCGCGGAGGCGGCCATCGTATGGGTTGACTCACGGTCAGACACGACATGGGTCGTTGCAGACACAGCAGATGAGGTTCGAGGCGGTTGGAGTGTCGCGCTTAGTGGTGACGGAACGACGGTTCGGCTAGAAGTAAAGTAGTGTTTGCAGGGTTTAAAGTACCAAGCCTGGTGGTGTTGTCGTGTATATTCTTTATTATATACGCTATGGGCCTGTGGTGCACGGGGTAGTAGTTCCGACTACGCAAGCTTTTCTGGACGCTCCCTAGTCTGGGTCTGATGTCTTAGTCAACCACGGGCGCAATGCGGGAGTCAACCCGATGAAAACGACCCTAGAAAATCTGCCTCTATGTGATTCCTCATTAGGAACTCCGCTAGTAGAACGACGACTTCCTCGCGCCGACATCCTTCCGCGTACGCCCACGGTGTTATGCCAAGGTTATCCTCGATATTCATGCGAGATTCTAGGCCCAAACCCTCCGCACTCTCCAATAGAAACTTGACAGTTTCCGCGACGCCATTCTCCGCGGCGTACGACAAGGCGTTCCGGCCGGCCCAGTCCACGTCGTCAAGCGCAAACCGCCCGTCATAGCAGAGCAGCCTTGCAATTTCGTATTGTTCCACCTGCGCTGCCATGGCGATGGGTGGCCACTCACTTCCATTCATGATATCCGGATTGAGCCTCTCGTCTTTGAGCAGAACCTTGACCGCGTCGAGGCAGCCGCTGTTGATCGCGTGGTGTAGCGCGGATTCGCCGTTATCGGCGCCGTAGTTGACGTCCAGGTCAGGGCGTGAGAGGATGAGTCGCACGAGCTCCGTGTTGCCGGAGACGACCGTGGAGATCAGCGCAGTCATCCCGTCGTGGGTTACAGCGTTCACAAGCAGTCGGCTGTCGTTGAATAAGAGGCGGACTATGCTCGTGTTGTCGTGGTTGGTGGCATAGATGAGCGGGGTGTTTCCTTCCATATCCGCCAGGTTGACGTCGATGTCCGGGTGGTTGAGGAGAAGCGCCACGGCGGCCTCTCGGCCGTTGACGGCGGCGTAGCACAGGGGCGGGGTGCCGTGCATTTCGCGGTGGTTGACATCTAGGCCCGCTTCGAGCATCGCGCGAAGGTTCGCTATGTGGCCACCGTCAGCCGCCAGCGTCAGTGCCGTGCAGCCGTTCGAGTCGACGCGGTGCCGGTCCACGCGCGGGTCCGCGAGGATCGTGCGGATAACCTCTGAGTTGTCAGTCTCGCCCCACGCCGCGAAGGAGAGCGCTGGGCGGCCGTACAGGTGTGGGGTCGTCGGATCCACGCGGGGATCGCGGAGAAGCATCTTAACAGTCTGGGCCTGGCCGTGCTCTGACGCGTAGGAGAGCGGGGTCCGCCCGTGTTGGTCTTGCCGTTGGGGGTCGACCCTCGAGTCTGCGAGAAGGTACGCCGTCATCTCCTCGAAGCCCATTTCTGCAGCCCAGACGATCGCCGGCGACGTCTCCTCGTCTTCCCAATCTGGATCGACTGCCTCAGTCTCGCATAGAAGCTTCAAGACAGCGAGGCTATTGTTCTTCGCAGCAACGATGATGGGGGGCATCTCCGCCTCGTCTGTGGTTCGCGCGAATATGTCGGCGCCAGCCGCCAAGAGCCGCTTGGCCGTGTCTTCCCTGTCGTGTTTAGCCGCCCAGGTAAGGGCCCAGCTTCCGTGAAAGCGCACATGGTTGGCATACAGACGCGCATTGAGGATGTGGTAGAGCGGGCACGAGGCGCGGGCCAGGGAATTAAAGTCCCGCTCGTGCTCAAAGTGGTCGACTATGAGGATGATCACGTCCTCCGACAGGTCCGTGAAGCAGATCATCCTGACTGCTGCCAGAAGGACGGACGAACGAGAATTCCTGTAATACTCGTAGCAGGTTTAACGCGCACATTTTTTTTTTTGAAGGTAGTCGGTCCTCGCGCCTGAGAACACCCTGAGGCTGGATATCAGCTCGATTTGACCAGTCCATCTCGGGCAACCACGGCGAGGGATCACAGTTCACCAATCACATGCCTCGCAACGTTTAAAACTTGGTTGGAACAATACCCCAACTTCTGGCCCGTCAGAAAGGGCGCATCACGAAGCTTTTGAGTCGTTCCGCACGTTCATGCCGATGTCGGCCACAAATCACGCCAACACGAAACCGATATTCCCGATCCCATTGAATAAGCTTCGTGCTCCGCAATCGCCAAGAAAAGGGGTCGGGCGCAGGAGTCGGGCACCGCTGCCGAGAATAGCACGTCGCGTATTACAACCCCAGCGGGTCACGCTAGCGGCAAGCTAGCGGCTATTCAGGCCCACAGGTCGCGCTATTGCAGATTTTGGGTCACGAGTGCAACTGCGCCCCCCTGAGTTGTTTGCGCGTTTCACCCGCCGATCGCTGTGGGGCTCCCGTCGTTGCGGTCGCCACTAACGCCAGACGCCCCCTTTTTCCCCGCGCCACTTTTTTTACCCAGCGTTTTCCCCACAGGCCCATCCGCTCTCCCCGGCTAGGGGGTTCCACAGCGCTGAATTTTCGAGGACTCACATGGTCATGAATTTTGGTCCTCACATGGCACGGGTCCCCACAGTTTGTGGGGCCATGTTTCCCATACTTTGGAAATTCCAGGGGCCTCACCTCACGAGGATCAGTTCTTTTTATGACTCCCCGGCTTCACTCACGATTCTGAGCTCTAACGCAGAAACTCATCAATCTCAATCTTGAGCAGGGAGTTGAACAACGTCAAGATGATCCTCGATCTGCCGCCGGAGCTGATCCGGCCCATCTTCCAGCATGTGGTCCACATGTCTGACTTCCGGACCGCCATCGCTCTCCGTCAAGTGTGCAGTGAGTTTGCCCGCACAATGAACCCTTCTGCTCTCATGCCTGTCTAACCTGTGCCACAGGCTACTTTGACTATGAGGTGATGGCCGTCATCGAGCAGGACCGCCTGCTCGGGCCGGACCTGGAGCAGCCGGCCAAGAAGCATCAGTACTCCTTCATGCGCTTCCTGGCGCGCTTCCTCTGCCACCGCCCCTACGCCCGGCGCGAGGGCATCCACTGGAGCGACAACTCCTCCGCCTTCTTGAATCAGATCCTCGACGCCTGCGGCGTCACCTCCTTTCAGGACCGTCTCGACGGCTTCGAAGCCCTCTTCGGCATGATGAACCTCCGCGTCGCGTCTTCGCCCAACGGTCAGGGTTTCGCCGAGTTTGTCCTTCAAAACCTTCGTTCATGGGATGATGCGCCGCTGTACCCCCGTGACTCCCGCTGGATCAACCACCTTCTGCCCGCCTCCATCGCCTTGAAGGCGTCTCACGTCTACGAACCCCTCCTGCCGTCCAAGGAGACCGCTGCCATGGACGACTACGACCAGCGTGTGGTATCAACGCGCCTAAAGAGACCAAGCAAGGTCTTCGGCGCCCCCCTGGCCGCGGCGGTGGCATCCAGCCTCCCGGACGTCGTCCACCAAATCCTCCGTTTCCAGCCGGACCTCATGCGCCGGAGCCCGACCCACCTCCTCTCAGTCGCCGCCACTGCGGGCGGTGAGGCGATGATCGACCTCCTCCTCGAGTACGAGCTGCCACGCCACTGGTCACTGCACAGCGCCATTCTTCGCTGCGCCGACGAGGGGCGCGTGGGCTGCGCTCGGACGCTGCTCAGGTACGTGCAGCGCACTGTTGACCGGCCTTACGTCGATATCCCCTACACGCTGCAGGAGGGGCTCCACGTTGCGTGTGTGAACCGTGATAGGGACATGGTTCGGTGCTTCCTGGAGCACGGTGCCGATTTGAACCGGAGTATCAACGAGGATATGTCGCGCGAACGGCGTGCGTCCTCTGACTCGCAGCGTTCAGACGCTTCTGTCGACACAAATGCGGTCCGGCCGCCACCGGTTACCCTCGCCGCCTGGGCTGGGGATGAGGATTTCATGAACTGGCTGGTGAAGCAAGGGGCCCTGCTGAGCGGCACGTTTGCCGACACTTCCCCTATCTATGGCGCTATCCTCGGCGACCAGGTAGAAGCGGTTAAAGCCTTGCGCAAGGCCGGTGCCGATTTCCGGTGGTCACAGTTCGACTGGGTTGACGCACTTTATCTATGCGTTGAGATCCACGCGAACCGTACTCTCCGTTACCTCCTGCACGATGCTAAGGTGGTGGACATGTCAAGGATTGACTTTGAGCGAGACGATCTGGAATTGAGCGGCCTAATCGAAAAGATGTGCAAGTACGGCAATGTCGAGGCCTTTGATATTCTGAAGGACTCGGGCATGCCGATGCACAAGCCCTTCTGCGGCGTTCCCAACTGGACGGCGATGGTGATCGCACAGTCTTACCGCTCGCCCGAGGCGATGGAGATCGTGCAGAAGCTTGAGGGCATAGGGATGAGGAGGCTCGAAATGAGCGAAATGCCCTACCCTGAGCGCTTCGAGTCCGGCGAGTGGCCTCGCCGGGGGTCCCGCTCCACGCCGCGAATGCCACACAGCATGGGCCTGGAGCGAAGAGTGTGCCGACCTGCACGGAGGACAGGCTCAATATCCAGCGCGGCCTCGGCACCTATCCATACCACCTGATTTATCCTTGAGCGTCTCACCCCGTATACGAACTCTCACGCCACTCTGTTTATATGTTTTAAAGCGATGATTCCTTTCATGAAAATAACACTCTTAGCGCGATAGTATATATCTAATGATAATTTTCTTTCGGCACTTCAAAATGTCATCATAGTTTTATTACACGAATGGAGCAAAAATATGTGACTAGTTCGCTGACCATCGGCCTTAAAACCGGTTTGCAGCATGTTATCAGTCGAGTTTGACGTACTTCCCCTTGCTGGTGTCGTAAGCCAAGTTAGAGGGCTCGCGCTTGCCGCCCTCCGCAGAGCCAGCCTCAGTCTTACCTCCAGCGATGGGTCTCTTGACGCTGTTCGAGCCGTGCTCGACGGTGAAGTTGGCAAGTGAGAGCTCAAGCCCGTTATGCTCTAGCACATCCGGAATACCAAAATACTCGGTGTCCACGCGGTCAGCCTTCACCCGCACCTCCATGTACCCCCTGTAGTAAAACTCGCTCCACTGCAGCCCATCATTAGCATTCACATACTGTTCTGCCGTCTCAGCAAGCTCCTTTCTCGACCCGTCCATCCCGGGACTCGACACCGCCGTCCCGCCGAACTCAACTCCAATAGCGCCCTTGCCCGTCTTTGGGTCGTAGTCTTTCTCCCCTTCCCACTTCACGTCTGACACCCAGCTAGAGTGTGAGTCGCCCGCCAGGAAAATATTGTCCCCGATCTGGTTATCGTACAGCGCCCTCAGGGTCCTGTTACGGTTCGCGCGATAGCCGTCCCACATATCGACGCCCATGGGATCCGCGCCACCTGCCTCCTCCGGCTGAACAAGGTGTGCGATAAGGACCTGCGTACCGATGAGGCGCCACTGGGCGCCGCGCGACGCGGACTCCTTGAGCTGGCGGTAGAACCAGTTCTCTTGGCGGGAGCCCATGAGGGAACGCCCGGCGTCGTTCATTATGGAGTCGATGTAGTCGGCGTTCCAGTCCAGGGTCGTGATGCTACGGTCATAGCCACGGGTATCGAGCATGATAAGATCTAGCAGCTTGCCGATCTTGAAGTTCCGCCAGATACTGTCCATGTGTTAGTCACTAAAATTTCCCTCTCGAGAGCATTGGCATACCGTAGGTTGTCGTCCATCTCAACTTGGCTATAAATCGCCTGTCAGCTCTCCTGATCGCTTCCCTCGAGCTAGAGGAGATACGGATTCATACCGGATGGGCAGCCACTCAAAGAAAGCCCTAACAGCGTTCATTTTTCGCTGATCGAAGCTGATGCCACCGTCCTGGATGAAGGATGCTTCTGTGTTGTTCATGCCGGTGGACCCGTCGCGGTAGATGTTGTCCATGAAGTCTGAGCACGGTTAGCGCTCGTCCGTTGCTGAACCAAGCCCCAGGGGACCTACCATGGTCATCCCAGACCGGAATCCATGCAAACTTCTGGTGGTTCGCAGCGAGGTCGGAATCGTTGCGATAGGTAGCGTGGCGCTTCCGGTAGTCGTAGAGACTGTATATCTCCTTATCCGGCTGGGGAATGCGATCGATATCCGCCCCGTCTCCGAATTCGCCGTTCGGGTACTCGTAAATGTAGTCTCCGAGGTGCACAACGAAGTCTACAGAATCCTAATCGTATAAAGAGTAAGTATTTCGCCTGTGGGCTAAACTAAACTACGAGATGGCTTCTTTACCTTACGCGCAACATTCCCATATGCGTTGAAGAAACCGGCCGCTAGCGCACGGTTAGCATAAGTTCCCACAAGAATACTCTAAGTTCTGCCAGAGGTCGGCGTCGCGTAGACTCACGGTAGTTAGCGCACGAGTAGACGGCGAGCTTCAATGCCTCAAGGTCATCACTTGGGTTGGGTGTCGTCTTTGTCCTCCCCATCGGACTTTTGACGTCCGAGTCGCAGATATTGAACTGGTAGTAGTATTCCGTGAAGGGCTGTAGGCGAGACGCCTCCACCTATTTATATCGTTAGTAACGGGTTTATGATGGATGTCCATACACTCTCAGCTACCTTAACTGTGTAATCTATGTCCGAGCTGGTATAAATAGTGCCCTCGTTTGCGATTGGGCTAAAATTCTCGTTCTCGGATATCTGCCACTGAACACAGATGGGGTTCTTCGACTGCTTCACAAATGCCTCATTCTCATGCGTGAACAGCCCTACGTTGCCACTGACCGTGACGTTTGACCGGTCCGTCTCGCTGGTGGGCGCGGCCCGCGTCCACAGGATGACGGAATCCGGATACGGGTCGCCGCTCGCTACGCCGTGGGTGAACTTGAGGTCTGCGGGATCATGCGGGGTGTCCGGGTCGCCGCGACGCGCGACCTTGTGGATGGCGATGCCGAGGGAGGGGTGATGCTCTGAGGGGCTGCGGTAGTTCAGGTTGCCGGCCCAGCTGGCCGCCGCTGCCGAGGCGCTGGCGAGGGCGATAATTCTTTGGATCTTCATTGCGGGAGGCGGGATTAGGTTGGCTTGAGGGGACTGAAGATCACCTCGCGGGAGTTGGAGTTTGGAGCGCCAAGACTGTTCTTATAATGTAAGGCCGAGTGGAGCGGAGGTTGATCTGTGGAGTCTTCCACAGCCCTGCAGAAGCCCCAAGTGTGGATGGGGCTTAATTACAGTCCTCCCTTGCGGACAGTGCTCCATCGTAGGACCTCGGGGTCCGTCTTGTCTTTTGTTCGCAAGGTTGTGCTGCATATCCTCATTCACTCAAACCACCATGGAAGCAGAGACCCACAAACTGCTACCACATACGGTGATGATTTCCCGGGGCCCCCCCCACTGTTATCCCACACCGTCGGATGGCAGCTCGTGTGGGTCGGTGGGGTCTAAACGCGGTAGAAGATGACTTCATCGCCGGAGAATTGCCCAATTAAAGAGGACAATTTACACATCAAAATGTGTACAAGGGGAGTCCGAAGTTCGAAGGATCCCGAAGGATAGAAAGAGTGGAGCCCCGCGGATTTCGAGCTGCGGCTCCTTGGGCCTTGCAAGCAGCGGGCCTCTACTCTGTAAGCTGGTAGAGTTTAATTCCGGGGGGTGAAACGCTGCAGGACTTGCGAAAACTTGGTCAACTGAGGAAACATGCTCTAAGTTGACCTAAAATCAGATGCCAGTCTCCCTTCTTTTGCACCTTGAACGCCGTGCTTCAGCCGTGGGAAACTACTCCATCTTACGCCGCAAGGGTTGTTTCGTCGCTCCAAGAAGAGCCGGTCTCTATGGTGCCAGGATGCTTGCATACCAATAGCACGGGAAGCCGTAGCCGTAGCAGATGAAATAAGGCTGGACTAGGTACGGGAGCAGGGTACCAGTAAACGACAGGGTGCAGATCTGTGCACCGCGTCGCTCGTTGGCGCCAACGGCTTCCGAGGCTCGCGAGACGATTCAGAGCAATAAGAGACCGTCACTCCAGCGGCTGCGGTGGTGTGTGGAAGTGAAAAGAATGACACAATGACCAGGAGAGGAGAGAAAAACGTTGTGATGACGCAACTTGCGAGACTGAGAGCTGGAAGGTGCAAGTCTAGACAGGGCTCCTTCCTGGGGGTGGAACTCTACGTCGCGCGGGAGGCGCGAACGAAGATGGCTGCCGCTGGATCTATAACGACACGTGAATACGGAAGCCTTTATTCAGGACTAATATTCGGTGTTCTCGCAGAAGGTACGGACGACCTGACAGAACGAATTGGAGTAGAAGACGCTGACAAAATTGGCGGCTTCATCTCATGCAAGTCTCATAGAAGATCCGCAGTAGTCAGCTTTTCCAGTTATTACGCCAACGTACAATTGAACAACCTATATACATGCGTGAAAAATGGAATTGTGTGAAGGGTGATCTGCCTCTAGAAACCCCCTTCCCTCGCCCTGGAGCGTTGGTAAGGGGGGCCCATTAGCGCTTTCTCGCAGGGGTGGCTTCCGCGGCGAATGTGACTCCCCGGCCGTCTCCTGTGACGGTCACAGTGGCGGTAGAAACTTGAGTGGAAACCTCAGTGGTGACATCCGTTACTGTCTCAGTAACTGTAGAAACCTCAGTCGACACCAACCCGCCTTCCTCCGTGACCGTGACCGTCGCGGTAGAGACCAATCCGCCAGCTTCAGTTTCTGTTGCGGTACAATCACTAACAGTCGCCGTCGACACAAGTCCACCACCTTCGCAAGCCTCCGTGATAGTTTCCGTGGCTGTAGAAACGAGTCCGCTGCCGCCCTCCGTGACAGTGATGGTGGCTGTAGAGACCAACCCGCCTTCCTCCGTGACCGTGATAGTGGCCGTAGAGACCAGGCCGCCGCCCTCGCACTCAGCAGTGATAGTGGCGGTTTCGGTGGTTCGGACATACTCTGTCCTCGATACTTGCTCAGTAACCGTTGTGGCCGGCGCGGTTTCAGTAAAGTAGACCATGCTCGTGCTCACACACTCAGACTCAGAGGCCTCGGCCTCCTGCGTGACGATCTGAGTTACAGTGACTGCTTCACCTATTACAGTGACTGCTTCTCCTTGCACAGTTCGTACAGACGTGACCGTCGTGTTGCTGCCTGGAGCCGTTTCCGTAGTCACGGCTGTTATCGTGGTGTTCTGACCAGGGACGGTCGTGGTCTGGGTCTCGAACTCAGTTTCAGTGACCGGCTCGGCCTCGATGGTCGACGTTCGGACCTGTGTTTCTGTCTGAACCTGGGTTGAGGTCTCCACCAAGGTTGAGGTGACCGAGACAGTCTCAACGTCCCGAGTAGTCACGTAGACAATTTGTTCATCCGGTTGGGTGATCGTCTGGACTTCGGTAGTCGTGTCGAATACCGTCTCGGTCACGGGGTCCGGTTGCGGCTGTTGGATAATGACATTTCGTGTTACGGTCGCACACGCCGTCTCATCCTGTGCGAGGGCTGGGCCCAGGATTGCCCACACCGCGAGAAGGAGCCTGGAAGACTGCATTGTGACAGTGGTATTGATGCGGCCTGCAGAGACTATTGGAGAAGCTAGATGCAGAGCCTCAAGGTCTAGTCGCCCGCCGTTGGGGAAAGTCGCAGCGTGTCGCAAGCGCCTCGGTCGCCGGGAACGATAGTGCAAGGTGCAGGCGAGGCGTTGGTGCGGAGAGGGGTAAAAGGAAAATACGCAGGACTGGGGGGAGGGATATTAACGAGGTAATATGCTCGTAGACGTTGGGTAGCTGACCCGAGCTGTCCGTTATTAGTGACATCGTGACTACTTCGTGCAATATCCACGGCCTGTCCTCCCGCCCATTTGGGATCAACATATTTACGGGTCTCGGCGTTCGGAAATGCGCTGGGGCACTGGGTATGCCGGGCCTTGCATGGCAGCCGGGCACGCAGAGTCGCTCACTGGGAAGGTGGAGGACGCCCAGCCCAAGGGCAACCGGACCCAGCAATCCGAGAGCTATGAGGGAGTAGTAATATATGGAATTCTCATCACGGTAGCATCATGATAGTGACATTGCTCTCTGGGAAAATGGCCTGAGAGGTCCCCCTGTCTAGACCGAACAGCCGGCGAAGATCCAATTGCGGGATGTAGCGAGTCGGGTAAAAGCTAGGGGTCAAGCCGGTGCCGGTTCCGGGTGAGGATAATTTGAGTCGGCACAATACTTAAATGAATTTATACGAGGCGCCTTACATATTGATCAGGCAAAGTCGAGCGACGCATATTGTCTTGGGTGCCGCAATCGGTCCAAGGAGCTACAGCCATGTCCTCGATGACGCGTTGCATCTATTTCCCCTTTTGACACGGACAAGTCTTCTGCAGGTCTAAAAATAGGTGGTTCGTCAGAGCATCGGATGATGCACGGAGGTGAACCCTGTGTGACCTTGAAAGACACGGCGCGGGCAAGGCAGGCGAGACAAAACCGGCTGGGAGCTCCGGTGATGGTTGCGTACTTCGGCTCCGAATCAATGGGTATTTCTTTGTGGAAAGACCGGGAGGAGAGTGCAGCGAACCGGTGATTAGACGGCGCAAGCTTGACGCTCCGTCCCGGGGCCCGAAGAGAGAGATCACACCATCTATCTGTGCCGGCGAAATCTTCACTTTAAGTGTAAGATATTGGGTGTTCGGATTGTCGCGCTACGAGGAATCAAGGCTTAACCGCCTTTCCGATGACGATGTGGCTATATCTCCCCACATGCAGTTTATTCACAGGAAGTAGCTGTTTGCTGGAGAAGCTGGGTACGCGGCGGGCCTTCTACTGGACGAAGAGTGGGTGTAGGCTTGGCAGGTTACGTGCGCACGCTTGCAACTTTAAATATGTTCGAGGAGGTTAACTGATCTTGAATTGCAACGAATAGGGAAGACTGTCCGCGCTCCTCGTAAATTTATGAATGCCCAGAAACCTCATACTGCACTCAGTCCTCTACTATTGTCGCATCCTTGGCTACTTGGCATATCACCTTGCTCCAAATTTTCGGAGTAAAAGCCGCAAGGTTTAGAAGCATACCTCCTTGTCGGGCCTCCGGGAACACTACGTTCTTGGCCGGGTTAGGAGGATTTGTAAGCCCGGTCCCTGTGTTAACTATATGGGCTCAGCAGTTCCTTTGTCCCAACGTCGGTGTTCCTGTTGGGGCGGCCGCTGCTAGCGGCGATGGAAATGAGCGCTCTATCGGTTGCGTTTTGGTATGTTGCACCAGGTACTTCTTGGAGCCAAGAGCTCCGGTTTGTCTTGCTTTGGAAGGTGCGCACAGCTTGATGACGCTTAGGCGGCGCTATTGGTGGAAGTTGGTCCATCGGACATGGACTCTATGCTGCTGAAATGCGACAGCCTTGCCGTGTCTTTGAAGACACGATTCGTATCGCCGGAAGGACAGAGTGTGGAACCATTCACCGTCTGGTGAATGGTATGATAGTGGCCACAGTCTCAGGTCTCGTAATTTCCGGTGAGGTGTGGTTCACGATCCCCTCTTCCATTACGTTGTCTAGGTGCACTTCGCAGCGTACGCAGCCTCCCCTTTTCGAGAGCTTCTAAGTTTCTGCCTCTGAGTTCGCACACATAAAGAAATACCCTGTTACTCTACTGTGACGACCTAAACTGGGCCCTAGCTTTTTGGCTAGTTTTGTAGGTCTACGATCTGAGAGTACTTTCTATTAGCACCATCTCTCTAGATTCTTTCAGGATGGGATCGTTGATGTATCGGATGCACTTGACATTTTTCCTATCATATATAGACGAAATAATGTACAGACACTCATTAAGCAATCGCCTGCCGAGAGCTAAGCTCTAAATATTAAGGGGCACAACGCCCTACAGTCACGAACCCCGGCCCTATAGATCAATGCACCATTGTCTAGAATGATTTGGCCTACTGTATGCCATGGTTCCAAATATCGTCGTATATGGATACCGTATATATGGCTTTTGCACCATCGATATACTTCGGGTTCTCTATGGAACTAGAACCGGCTAGAACCTAGCATGTTCTTCCCGCAGCGGCGATGAGTGTGGGGAGTCTAAGGCACTCATGCCGCTTGCAAGAACATCTGGAAAGCACCTAGAGATTGAGCTTGGCGGTGGACACACCCTATAAGCCCCTGCCTCTCCACCCGCCTAAGAAGCGGCAAAGAGGACTGAAAAACAATGGGCATTGAACACGGCGCTGAAGTGGCGTTGGAACTCGGACCCGAAGTAAACATAATCGTCATCACTATGACTGAACGGACTCGAGCGATCAAGATAAATCCACTCTCATAACCAATATTGTGCTAATTTATTGACTACGTGGAAGTAGTCTTGTGATTCAACCCACCACACGACACCAGGGTTTGCGTGTACTGAGAATGGCAAGATGCTGTCCGCTATGGCTGGATTTTCGTACGGTAAGGAGGTCCAACCCTGGGTTCTGCGCATATATTCCTGTTCTGCGTGCATGGGGGCGTATCATGTATATACCATCCCTGCAGCCTTGGGTGTCCTCAACCACAAGATCGGCGAGCACGGTGAGAATGATAATTCGACCCGTCGCCACCTCTAGAACGCAGAGTATGGTAACGACCTCTCCTTTCTACCCATTACTTCTTGCTCGCGGGACAACGAGGACTTGGTAGATCACACGTAGTAGCGTTTCCTGGCACATATTCCAGAAATCGTTCGTGGCATCCTGCGTTCCTGAGCGAGTGGCCTGGGGCGAGGTCATTGTGGATCGGGTTCTTTTGCCCGTGGAGCACTAATTGGCGGGCACTTCCTCCGGTTGTGCGTCGCAGCATTTGCCGTGGAGTCTCTATAGATGAGGTCTGATTTGACAGGACGATGGATATTGAAGGGAGTATCGCTCATTGAAAAGCATGTGTGAGAACCATGATGATAGTGTGGTCAAGCAACCCTATGCCTTTTCCAGACTCCATTCTGGAGCGCTTGTCAAAACAACAAGAGGGCCGATGGTCTAGTGGTATGATTTTCGCTTAGGGTGCGAGAGGTCCCGGGTTCAATCCCCGGTTGGCCCCCTTCGTATTTGTTCCTTTTTTTTTCTGGCTTTGCTCGGCCTGCTCGTTGAAGGGTATTTATTCGCCTTCTTTTTTATTTATTTATTATTTATTATTTTATCACGTTTCTAAAGACCGTTGTGTGTCTGGACTAAGGGTCTTCATGTGTTGAGAGGCCCTATAAGTTCTGCAAACAAGAACGAGTGAATAAGATAGGTATCCACAACAGGGCACCTCGCGATGTTTTTTCTAACCATCTGTTGCTTTTGTGGTGGAGTCCTGGAAGTCAGTCTGCTTGTCCGTGATTCGGCAGCCAGAGCCCGATAGCGGGCCATATTTTGCGTGGGGGCATCACCGTATTGTCATTCCATTGGCTACTCATCCTCCGGAACTTCGGGACGGCTCCCGATCGAACGCGGGGGGGCTGCCACCGAGCACGCTGTCCTGGGGAAGGCGTCTCAATTCTCTCTCGGCCCGTCCCCACCACGTGATGACCGTAGCCGTCCTCGCTCCGCGCCAAGGACTTATTCCGCCGGCAAAAATGCGACCCCCCTCAGTGTTGAAACGCTTGGGACTGCCGGCGGCTCCACACATCGGACGCAGGTTTCTCCGTGACGTGGCCGCGAGGGACACTCGCCGCGCCTTGTCCTCTCCCTTCCTCACGACTCCCTAAAACAGGTGCGCACCTATCGGGGTGAGCAAATAGCCAGACACTCCAACACCACCCACCCCCCCAATATATCCCTTGCAGCTGGGCTGTTTTCCCCTTCCAAGATGCCTCTCCTTCAAGCCACTGACAATGGCGCACGCTACGAGCTGTCCAGCCCGACGGCCATGCCCAAGGCGGGCGCGTTCCTCTGGAACCAGAAAATGATGATACAGTCCACCTGCCGCGGCTATGCCACCGCCCAGTTCATGCAGCCCGAGCCGGCCAAATACTCGCATGCTCCGAACCTCCAGGCTAAGACCTTTATGCAGCCGGAGCAGAACTACTACGCCCACCACCCGGGACGCTTTGTCTATATCAAAGATGAGGAAACGGGTGATTTATTCTCAGCGCCGTATGAGCCTGTACGGGCCAAGCTCGACCGGTTCAACTTTTCCGCCGGCAAGAGCGATATCGTGTGGACGGCAGAGTTCAAGGGTATCCGCGTCGACATGAAACTTGGCCTCCCAACAGAAGACGTCGCGGAGCTGTGGACCATCTCGGTGACGAACACGTCCGGCCGTCCCCGCAAGGTCAGCGCCTACCCCTACTTCACCGTTGGCTACATGTCCTGGATGAACCAGTCGTCCGAGTACCGGCCGGACCTCGGCGGCATCGTGGGCAGCTGTATCACGCCCTACCAGAAGGTCGAGGACTACTGGAAGAACAAGTACCTAAAGGACAAAACATTTTTCCTATGGGAAACAGAGCCCGCCTCGTGGGATGCTATGCACGACACGTTTGAGGGTGAGGGAGGGCTGCACGCTCCGTCCGGCGTCACTGAGAGCGAGGAGCTTGGGCGCAACGTTTCGAATTATGAAACGCCCATCGCTGTGGCCCAGTATCGCTTGTCGTTGAAGGAGAATGAAACCACAGACCTCCGGTTTATATTCGGACCGGCCTTTGACCTGAGAGAAGCCCTAGATATGAGGACCAAGTACCTCAGCAAGGAGGCCTTCGACAAGTCCGCAAAGGACTATGCTGAGTACATCTCCCGCGGCGGCGGCTGCCTCCGCATCGAGACGCCCGACATGGACCTCAACCACCTCGTCAACCACTGGCTGCCCCGGCAGGTCTTCTACCACGGCGACGTCAACCGCCTGACCACCGACCCGCAGACGCGCAACTATCTTCAGGACAACATGGGCATGTCTCTCATCCGGCCCAGCGTAACTCGCTATTCCATCATCCACTCGCTCTCCCAGCAGGAGGCCACGGGCGCCATGCCCGACGGCATCATTCTCGTGCCAGGGGCAGAGTTAAAATACATCAACCAGGTGCCGCACACCGACCACTGCGTGTGGCTTCCCATGACGCTGGAGCTGTACCTTGCCGAGACGGGTGATTACCCTATCCTCGACGAAGTGGTGAAGACGGAGAACGGGGATGAGTTCACCGTCTTTGAGCGTTTCGGGCGGGCGATGGATTGGCTGCTCAAGGACCGTGACCACAGAGGCCTGAGCTACATCGCACAGGGCGACTGGTGCGACCCCATGAACATGGTGGGCTACAAGGGCAAGGGAGTCTCCGGGTGGCTCACTGTTGCGACGGGGTATGCCCTCAACGTGTGGGCCTCCATCTGCGAGCACCAGGGAAAGCTTGACGTCGCTGAGAGGTACCGCCAGGGGGCGAGGGAAGTCAACGACGCAGCAAACGAGCACCTCTGGGACGGTGACTGGTACGCCCGCGGCATCACGGACGACAACGTCATTTTTGGTGTGAAGAAGGACGTTGAGGGCCGCATGTGGCTCAACCCGCAATCCTTCTCCATTCTCAGCGGCGCTGCGAACAAGGAGAAGACCGAGAAGATCCTGCGGGAGGTGGAGAAGCAGCTTGACACGCCGTATGGCGTGCAGATGTTCGCGCCGGCCTTTACGGGGATGAGAGAGGATGTGGGCCGCGTCACGCAGAAGTATTCTGGTTCTGCGGAGAATGGGTCGGTGTATAACCACGCCGCCGTGTTCTACATATACAGCCTATACAGCATTGGTGAGACGGACCGAGCCTATGACCTGCTGAGGAAGATGCTCCCCGGGCCGAGCGACGAGGATTTTGTTCAGAGAGGCCAGTTGCCCATCTACATCCCTAACTACTACCGCGGCGCGTGGCAGCGGTATCCCCGGACGGCGGGGCGTTCGAGCCACCTCTTCAATACGGGCACTGCGGCGTGGGTGTACCGCTGCGTCGTCGAGGGGCTTTGTGGATTGAAAGGGGATGCGGAGGGGCTGCGGATCGAACCGCAGCTTCCGAAAGGATGGGAGGAGATCAAGGTGGTGAGGCAGTTCCGAGAGGCGACCTTCTTGGTGGATATCCGGAGATCGGCGGACGTGGAGGAGGTGCAGGTGAAGAACGGGGCCGAGGTGGTCCCTGGGGGCCGGGTTGTTGGGATCAAGCCTGGGGCTACTTACGAACTGAGCGTGCTTATCCCGCAGTAGATGTGAGGATCCGTTGGTATATTAAAGATTTCTGCTTCCGTTAAGCTCTGATAGCATTGTGTGTTTCCCGGGGTGTCACCTCCGATCACCGCCTCTTTCGCAACTTTGGCGCCGGAATCCGCGGAGCCCATGCTTACCCCCCTCTATTCGTCGACCGATTTAAGAGTCGTTGTAGCCGCGCTGCGAAAGATTTGGGAGCGGGGCTGACACTCGGTCCGTTCTTGCAGGATGGTGGGGCTCCAGGATTCTCTTTCTGCTCCTCGACTAGCCGCCTCCGCCATTGCCAGGCAGAGGCAAGTTTCACGATCAAAAAATCGGACATCGGGAAGCTCGAACTCAGCGTCTTTTTCCTAGTATATCATTTGAATTTTTTTTTTGGGCTACGTATGCACTGATCCTTCACGTGTATACGCGGTCCCGAAGGATCCGAGAACATGAGCGAAGAAGTAGCGACTGTCCAACTCTCCGCGACCGGAACAATATTGTATTTCTGTTCCGTATGCAACAAGCCATTTGACCAAGGTACAAGTTTAGCCCTCAAATAAACAGTTGGGAACTGCCACTTTAGCCCTATCCCCTCCGCCCGGGGGAGTCTCCTATTCAAGTGCCTTGCAGACACCGCACCCGCTGACCCATAGATAGAGACCTCACGCACACGCCATGTACAGTACTGCCGCAGGCGCGCTTCAAGGAACAATCCTATCCGTCCAAAGGCGTGTCATTCTTGTAGGAGGACTAAGAGCAAGTGCGACTTTGGGCGGCCGTGCTCCCGGTGTGTCGGGAAGGCGTTGACTTGTTCGTACGGAGCCCGCCAAGAAACGGCCACCGCGACACCACTCTCACAGAGTCGAATCACTAAAACAAGGGCATCAATGGCCGAGATAGAGAGAATTGGGACTCACATGCAAGTCCCGGAATCGTTTCGCTCTTTCGGCGTTACTGCAGCTGCTCCTTGCCGAGGACGGGATTCCCACGCAAAATCCGGTTCTGCCCCTGACAGCCATGGATCCCAAGAAGAATACTTCGGCCATGGGGATCTAATTCATCTTCCAGATAGGAACTCCTTTATGTCCCCTTCACCCGTCGGGAGCAATCTAAACATGATGCTAGCCTCCCCAGATGGCTTGAATCTTGACCTTGGTCATCTCCTTCACTCGGGCAATGGGGACTACCAGAATATATTCTCGAACCCTTTATCGCCGTCTGGAAAGGACGCCTCACCTTCAATGGTATCCTCCAGAACTCCGTTTGATGCGCCTGGATCATCGTCTCATGCTCCTACAGACGGGCGCTCGTTGGTTGCGATACCTAATCGAACAATCAATCCACTAGCTCTGTCGGGTAACCTTCGCTTCTCCGCTAGCTGCCGCCGGTTCACCCTATCCATCATTAGGACATATCCGCGCTTGCTGATGCAGCCGCACGACTTGCCCCCTTTCATACACCCCGTGGGCTGCGGCCTCCACTTCAACCACCGTGGCAGCGTCTCCCTTGATAATACGCGAAGTTCAACCACTTTTGCGCCGCTGAGGCCACTCGCAACCTGTCAGGGCATCGCACAGATATTCGTGTCGCGGGTTCCAAACACGAGTGAATTCTTATGGCGCACCGTCGAGAACGAACAGCAGATAATTCTCAAGGAGGTATGTCGCCTTAATACCCTGCGCCGCTTTGGTAGGGTCCAAGCCTGCGGAGTCTTATCACTAATACTTCCTGGCTTCCCAGATGGATCAGTATTCACCAGGAGAAGTTCTCGCAGCGGTGCAGGCCATGTGCATGTATACTGTGATGCGTACGATCGACTCTGGGACGGAGTACTTCCTTTCCAACCCGGAGTTCGTAGTGACTATGGGTGTTTGTTACTTCCTTGTCTCTCATGAGAGCTCCACCCGTAGTGCTAACGCTTAATAACAATGTAGAAATTGGCCATGCGCTTTGACGAACTCTGCCCGGAAGCTTCATCCTCGCAGGATCAGCAGATACCCAGGATACAGTGGGAGAAATGGCTACTTAGAGAAACAAGAATAAGGTGAGCAAAATCCGGTTGGAGCCGGTACTTGTGCTTAATATAGTGAGAGGAAGCTCAACAAAGCAGGATATTCGCGCATTGTTTTATCATGGAGCTCGTGGTTGGCAGCGAGAGCTCGCCTCTCTTTGCGGATCTCTTTCGGCTCTCTCTTCCCAGCAACAAGGCGCTATGGGCGGCAAGAAGCGCCGAAGAGTGGGAGAGGGAGTATGCTCTCTATTGGGGTTCCTTATCTGGTGGTAAAGAAGGGTTGGAGAGTGTGGGCGACGCTATTCTTGCTCATATGGAGCGAGGGGAAATGAGTTACTCCGGCTCGGGTGGGAATTTGCAGGGGTCGGGAGGTGATGTTCTTGACAACTGGCATGCGGAGCTGGACAGGCTGGGGATGCTTCTTGCTGCTGTAATAGCTGACATGTCGTGAGAAAGGATATTTTGCTCGTCGCTGCCAAGAACGATCTTCCTACCCCATATCTAGCAGTTGCTGGCGTTCCGGCTTCGGGACCAAGAACCTAAGGGAATCATTTGTCAGGATTAAAACAGTTCCCGATGACACAATGATATCCTTTGGTATTGTAATCGATACAAACAAGGAAAACTGAGGTGTATTTTATTGGTTCCTGTCGCCGGCCATTCTCGCCGAATTTCAAAGCGGGCGGCGAAATTCGCCGGCCAAATTGGGTTGCTCCGGTCTGTGATTTTCGCCGGTTAGCAAACTCAACGGACGAAAAGAGTAGTATCTCCAAAATCACTTCGAGCATTAATAATTGCCTCATAAAACCACGAACTGGGACGGGGTTCTCCCGTTCGAAGAAGTACTTAAAACCCCACGAGCCGCTGTCTGGAAAGGTCTCGTCGACTACCCTTCTCAGACGCAGCACACAACTCCTAGGCATTCATACAACTCTTCGAGAATGGCCAGTTCCAAAACCCATTCAGCAGCTGTCCTTCCCTCCGTTGGGAGCGACCTCGTCATCGAGGGGCGTCCGACTCCCTCTCCTGGACCAGGCGAGGTCTTGCTCCGGAACCATGCCGTCGGCCTCAACCCAATTGAGTGGAAGGTTCAGTCGTATCCGATGCCAATGATATCTCCGCCCGTGATACTCGGTACAGGTAGGCATATTCGTAGGACACTGGAGAGAAACACATAGTCCCACGCAGGAGAATAGGGATGTCTTCAGTAAAATAGCTAACATCGTCCATAGATGTCAGTGGTGTAGTAGCTAAGATAGGCCCGGACGTGATAAAGGTCAAGCCGGGCGATCGTGTCTTCGGAATTGGCCTCGCTTTCCTCACTGGCAACCGTGACCACGCCGGGCACCAGGAATACACCATTCTCAAAGCTAACGCCGTCTTCCTGCTGCCGGAGAGATTCAGCTTCGAACAGGGCGCCGCTCTTCCCACTGCAATAGGCACGGCTACCATGATCCTCTTCGACGGACTCGGCGTGTCCCAGGACGGAACCCCCAATGCGGGGAAGTCGATACTCATATGGGGCGGGGCGTCAAGTCTTGGCGCCATGGTCATCCAGTTTGCTCATCGGTTTGGCCTGGCTGTTTACGCGACGGCTAGTAGGCGCCACCATGCCCGTCTGCAAGAGCTCGGGGCCAGCGCCGTTGTGGATTACGACTCGCCCACGGCAGTTGACGACATCGTCTCCGCGGCAGACCGCGACGGTACGCCTATATCATTGGCCATAGACGTCATTTCGGTCACAGAAACACTTCGGTCTGTGATACAGGTGCTTTCAAAGTCTAAGGCACCAGCGGCCTCCAAGAAGTTGGCCATCACATCCCCGCCGCCCGGAGGATGTGAAGTTCCGGAGGGAATTAAGGCGAGGTTTGTGAACGGGGCTGAGATTGGCGGTAGGAGGGAGGATCTATTGACTTGGTTGTCCCAGGACGTATTGCCCAAGTGGTTTGAGAATGGGGAACTCGTGCCGCAGGCTCAGAGGGTCATTGATGGTGGTGTTGATAAGATTCAAGAGGGGCTTGACACGCTGAAAAAGGGTGTTAGTGCGGAGAAGGTCGTGGTGAGATTCTGAACGAACATGACTGGCTGGGCTAGAATAGCAATGCTAAGGAATTCCTCGCCCGGAGATCCTTAGAAATAAGAACGTTGGTTCTATCTCAAGTGAGACCTATCTAATATGAATGCATTCCATCCTTTTCCCATGGACGGCCGAGCCAACTATTCGCGTGTCAGGTGCGGGCAACTGGCAATCCTACCTCTCAGCTAATGGCCGACAAAGGCGTTGCTCGTTGCTGACGGCCCCATCAACGTGGGGCATCAGGGATCACATGATAGAGTACCGAATACCTGATTTGAATTTTGCACCCCGCCGAGGGACATTTCTGTGTGAGCTCGCCTCCCAAAGGGCAGATACGAACAGGTCCAGCACCCGAATATCAAAATGCAGATCAAGGCCACTCAGCAGCTAGAACTTCCGCCTACTGCGGACTTTCATGTCCATTTGCGGCAGGGCGACATGATGAATGCCGTGGCACCGACTGTGGTTCAGGGCGGCGTTGATACGGCTTTCGTGTACGATCTCGCCCCTTACGTCTCGAGGCAAAGGATTAACTGACGTGGACGATAGGATGCCCAATCTCGTATGTAGCCTCGAGTTCCCGGACCAGGACAGATAGGTGTCGTGGTACGCCGTCCATATTAACGAGCCGGCAATAGGTACCGCCTATTACCACTGTTGATCGTGTATGTAAATTCCCCGGGAAGGCTGCTAGAAACACTGCCAGTGGCTGACAGCCATCGAGGCTCTCGAGTACGAGTCGGATCTCCGTAAACTCGCCCCTGGTGTCCACTTCCTGATGTCGCTTTTCGTAAGTTCTCTCCCATCGGTGGGCTGGTGACGCAGGTGCCTCTTGGCCCCATCGCCGTCAGCTGTCTAATAAGCACGTAGTTGCACCCGTCCGTCACTCCCGAAGTGATCGAGAAAGCCGCAAAGGCTGGCATTTGTGGCGTGAAGATGTACCCCCAGGGCAAGTTTCCATCCCTCACTGGGCCGGATGAAGCTTGGACTGACTCTCTTAGGGGTCACCACCAACTCCGAGTCCGGTGTCGCGGATCTCGAGGCCTTCTATGAGACTTTCTCCGCTATGGAGAAGCACAACATGGGTATGTAGCTTCCCCCTCTAGGAAAAAGTCTTGATATCATTGTGGCCCCATGACAAACAGTCTTGGCGTGGCGTGACCCCATGGAAGCCGACATGGACGGATTCAGGCTGATGGACTGCCTGTCTTGTAAAGTACTCAATCTCCACGGAGAGGTCCTGGAGGCGCTTGCGCCGGAGGGTACGACCCTGGAAGAGGCCTTCCTTCCGACTCTCAAGAAGCTGCATGAGCGGTTCCCGAAGTTACGCATCGTAGTACGCAAATACCTACCGGCTCTCCGCCAACGTCTTTACATTCACTAATACGCAAGTAATACAGCTTGAGCACTGCACTACCGCCGCGGCCGTGGAGGCCGTGAAGTCTTGTGGTCCTACCGTTGGCGGTGAGGCTCCCCTGTCCCGAGACCATACGTTTAGTGGTGCTAATATACTTGGATATCAGCTACAATCACGGCCCATCACCTATACCTCACCTCCACTGAGGCCTGCTGCGACCCGTTCGCATTTTGCAAGCCCATACCCAAAAAGCCTACCGACAGATACGCGCTATTACAGGCTGTTGTGAGCGGTGATCCCAAGTTCTTCTTGTAAGTATACAGCCTCAATCACGTGGCGTCCGTCCGCGTATTCTCGAGAAACTAACTGCGATATTTTCAGTGGCAGCGACAGTGCCCCTCACCCCATCCAAAACAAGACATCCGCGGAGCAAGGCAAGGCGCCCGCCGGCGTCTTCACACAGCCCGCCGCCACACAGCTCGTGCTCCTTGCCCTCGAGGAGGCAATCGAGCGCGGGGACATCAAAGAGGAAGATGTAACGCAGGAAAAGTTGGAGGGTTTCCTGAGCCGCTTTGGGCGCAAGTTTTACCAGCTGCCCGAGCCATCTAAGAAGAAGCTTGTACTTGAGAGGAAGGGGGAGAAAATCCCCGCGAGTGTGAAGAATGCGGACGGGAGTGTTGAGGTGGGCATCTCGAGGGCTGGGACGGAGGTTTTCAGCCTTCGGTTTGAGGATGCTTGAAAATCGCTCTCCTTTTTACATAGATGCTAGGAATGAAAAGAAGCGAAATGATGTGAATTGAATGCCGAGATAAAGCAGCTTGTGGATGTTTGCAACGCGCATTGTCGTTGTGCTCTCAACGGGTGTGCCCTGCTCGACTTTAACAAGCTGAAGCCCTCTCCCCGACTGGATAAGTTGGTCCGTTTTGAGGCTAGGTGTTTCCCTCTCCCCTTCCAAGCTATGATAAGCTCGGGATCGGCGAGTCCTCAATATGGGCCATCCAGATGACACCGGGTATCCTGCCGGGTAAAATCAAGGTTGTCAGACTGACAGCACTCCACCCTCGGCCGTGACCCCACCGGATTCATTACAGAGTTAATACAGAAACAGGGGCAGGCGGATTTCGCTCCCGGCCGAAAGTCTCCGGATCTCGCCAGGGGAATGACACCTGCGGGGATTGAGATCCCGTTAGGGTCCAGATCTACGGTCTTGGAGGCCAGTGATCTTCTGTAAGCTCGTCCCGCTGGTCCTGCAGTAAGAAGAGACCACTGAAAGCGCGCATGGGAGTGGGTTTCGGCTCTGACTGGATCCAACCCGGTAGGTAAATGATTGACGAGTGCCATGTTGAGAATGGACGCCGATTCCCTCACAGCATGACAAGAAAGAGGTCCTCAAGGCTGTCGGGTTCCTATTCTCTGGGCGTTATCACCAAAAAAACAAAACATCACTCATAATATCGCAGCCGCATGAGCTCTCCGACGGATGTCTCGGATGTGTCAGTTGTTGTCTGTGCCCGGGAGTCGGGACTGTGTCTTCTTCCCACGCCTCACCACGCTGCCGAGTCACGATGCCAGCCCCCTGGAAAGGAGGGTGGTGTGAAATGGGGGTGTGGATCGCCACGGCATTTCTACCCGCCGTCATCCTCGCCAAACGCGGTCGGCCCTACCAACATCGGATCGGCAAGCAGACCCTCCACAGTCTGGCGTTGATGTAAGCAGCGATTTACCCCCCGACCCGGTCATCTATATTGACTGTATCCTCTACCATCCAAACGTCATATCTGCAGAACAATCTTAATCTATATATCCCGGGGCCTTTTTGTCCAGTTTCTAAAGCTCACGTCAGTGAGTGGCGGTCTCTCCGTACCCGAGGGCTGAGGTTCACGGCCAGGAGCAAAGAAAAATTCGAGCTTTAGAAATTAAGCTTAATATCCGGACAACTTAAACCCGTGCAATTTTCAATACTAAAAACCCGCTTGGTCCGTCTTCCCCAATGTCCCGCCTACTTTCGGCTGTTCGGGAATGGCGCGCGCCAAGGTAGCAACGCACGAGACCGCCTTTATAGTACCGCCGCGTCAGCATTCAGCCGGGGGAGATCAGATAATATACCACG
The DNA here is from genome assembly GCA_030271035.1 of Microascus cirrosus. Classification (NCBI taxonomy): domain Eukaryota; kingdom Fungi; phylum Ascomycota; class Sordariomycetes; order Microascales; family Microascaceae; genus Microascus; species Microascus cirrosus. The sequence continues at coordinate 103,473 of JAMBUN010000321.1, read as the reverse complement.
ATGACCACTGGAAGGTGTCCAAGGCGCGGTTTCTCTCCGAATTTACCCCGCAAACAATATGGCCAGAAGAGGGTAGGAACTTTTCTCTCTATGAGTGAGAGTCTGAGGTATATGCCCACCCACAATCCATGGTGATACAGCCGCCCCTGGCGTTTCCTTTCATGCGCGAGTTTTTATGTTTCACCCCCCAAATTGAGTCTGTTTGCTTTCCGGCCTGGGGCGTGTTACTTCTTATAGCATGTGGATAACGTCGTACAGGGGCCCTTCGCGGAACCAAGAGCCGGGCTCGGTTCCGCGGGCTAGAGAGTGATTACCGGTTCTCGTAAAAGGGTTTGCTGTCCCCTGTTTAACGATCACCAATAACTACATGTATTCCGTTGTACGGGGAGGGTGGAACTACAATATCTGAGGCCGACCTTGCCGCTTTCCTAGATTCTGGGTCTCCACCTCTCTCCTCACTTACTCTTCCCAGGGTTCAGAGATATCTTAAGGAAGGCTGTTTCCCCTCCTCTCTGGTCGCCCAACACCCTAGTGCAACTTGCCACAGAACGGTAGCGCCGTTGCTTTGGAACACGTCGAAGATGCATCTCCTCCGGGCCCTTGCCTCCGTGGCTCTGGCCAGCGTCGCTGCCGCCGATGTCGTGCAGGACCTCGAGGCCGAAGGCCGCCCCGCTCTCGATGCCACCATCGCTCAGTCGACGACGTGCTCCGAGGACCAGCTTGAGGTCCGCAGGGAGTGGTAAGTCTATCTACATAGAAGTGCCCCACTGGCTCCGTAATTAAATCTGACGGGCATATCAGCTAACGCGCTTTGGTTTCTGTAGGGGTGATATTACGCCAGAGGAGAGGCGAGCGTGGATCGACGCCGTGCTCTGCCTGTTGGAAACTCCATCGCAGCTAGATTCGGCGACGTATCCCGGTGCCAAGAATCGGTACGACGACTTTGTTGTGGTGCATATGAACCAGACAATGAGCATTCACGGAACTGTAAGTTGAGATTGGGTTGAGGCGGACGAAGACCTGAGACTGATGCTTGTGGCAGGGTAACTTCCTCGTGTGGCACCGGTACTACACCTGGCTCTTTGAACGTGCCCTCAAGAACGAATGTGGCTACACCGGTACGCAGCCGGTAAGTAATAGTAAACTCCCTCCGTCAAGATCTTTAGCAGGCCTGACAGATCATATAGTACTGGAACTACGGTAAATGGTACGAGGACCCCCTGGCCTCTCCCATATTCGATGGAAGCGACACCAGCCTTGGCGGGAATGGAGCGCCGATATCTGCGGACGAGAAGCGAGCGATCAAGGCCGCCAATAAGAAGCGACAGGGAGACGTCCCTCCCGGCGGCGGCGGGCTCCCTGGGATGCCTGACATGCCCGGCGGAGGATTCGGCGGAGGATTCGGAGGTGGATTCCCCGGAGGCGGCTTCGGGTTTGGTGGCGGCGGTAACGGGGGTGGTTGCATCGAGACTGGACCGTTTGTGAAGTAAGTTGCCTATGCCCTCCAGTTAATTGCTGGGGAACAAGTTGTATCTAATCCCTTGGCAGTATGACTGTCACCTTGGGGCCCATGGCCGCGGTTATCCAGCCTGCCCCGGCCGCGAACCCCCAGGCCGACGGCTACGGCGACAACCCACGCTGCATCCGCCGCGACATCACCAACACCCTCGGCATGAATTACGGCAAGCCTGAGGATATCGTCAACAGCATCGTCAACTACCCTGACATCCTCACCTTCCAGAACTTCATGCAGGGGGGCACTGGCGTGCACGGCGTAGGCCATTTCACCGTCGCGGGGGACCCCGGCGGTGACTTCTACATTTCCCCCAACGAGCCATCCTTCTGGCTTCACCATGCTATGATTGACCGCATCTGGACTATCTGGCAGTCGCAGGACTATGAGACGAGGAGGATGGCGATGGAGGGGGGCACGAGTATGATGGGAGGCGGGAGGGCTCAGTCCTTGGATGACCCTGTCGAGATGAATGTTGTCGGAGAGACGTATCTAATCAGGGACTTGATGAGCACTGTGGACGGGCCTGGCCCATTCTGCTATGTTTACGAGTAGATTGTGGGGATATAGTTGCTGGCTTACAAGGCTGCTGAGCACATGTGGCTCCTGTTTCATCAGCATATACACAACGAAAAATTCCCCTCCCAGACTTGTTATCCTGTAAGAAATCGCGGCAGGAGATTGGAGTATTCGAGTTTGTTCAGATAGCCGCGTAACAAAATATTGCAAACCATTCAACATGACCTCGCTTATCCCCATACCATATGCCAGACCCGGTTAGTGACTGCTACTATCTTTCGCATAGACATCCGTATCTTCGGATTAATAGGCACAGGCGAGTGCCGTATCAGGAGCATGATATGTTGGGAGATGCATGTCATCCATACAGACACGTAAGTTCATGTGTCATTGTGCGCGAGCGTGGCGCTTGCATGCTTGCATTACCCATATATGCCTACACCCGTAATACCTATGGTTAGATAATGAAGCAGACAACCATCTACTGACGATACAGATGAATAATAGTATAAAAGCCACTATAGCATACAATAATCACTATAGCATACAATAATAAGTCTAAAAAGCTTCACTTCAACAAGAGTGACTTTCTTCCAGGTCATGCGCTATTCCGCCAAAGTAATTGTGATCTCCGGTGCATCCCAGATATCCCAATCCTCGCTAATCTTCGGGTCCCCAAATGGCCTCAATGCCGCCATCCTGACGACGTATGTCCCCGGCTCAACCCATGCCCCATGTGCCAACTCTCCCTGCCACGCGTAACGTCTCTCTGTGAAACCTTCAGTGTCCGACCGAGGGTAAAAGTCTACAGGGAACGGGTGGCGCCTGGGAGGGGGTTGGAGCGCGATGATTTCCAAGACATCGACTATCGAGCCGATATAGCCGTCTTGACCGGGGTTAGGAGGGTAGGACCATGAGGATTCTTGCCAGCTTGATTCGTAGAGCTAAATGTTGGTGTCGGTTATCCGCTCAGTTCGCGGGGGAGGTTCTGGTGAGAAAAACCTACGTCAAAGCGGAGTTCACGAGTTCCAAAGAGCGTTTCAACGGAGAGCAGAGGCGTCGTAAACGTTTCGTTGAACCAGTTGAAGGTGTAACTATCAGCAGCCTGTTATTATGGCGCCCTGTGGATAGGGTTTAGGACGCACACACTTGGATATTGCGCCAATGGACTCGACCTTCGGCGACCCTGGAGTGAAAACCAACGGGAACTGGTCTTTCAGGTTGAAGGAGGCGCCTTCAGTTTGTTAGAGAAGAAAAGTATATCCGGTTTGTGAACAAAACTTACCAAAATAGGGTACAGCTAGCTCCTCCTCGAGACTGCTGCTAATCAGAACCTTCCCGCTATAGCAGGGAAGCAAGGACTCGTCGAAATAGACAGGGCGCTCGAAGCTGAATCTAACTTGATATCAGCTGAATCCCCACCAGGTCTATAGCAGGGTTATCCCATACTCGATCTCGGCAGTTCCTCCTGGAGCAACTGTGACGTCCGCCGGTAGTTCTACTATGGCCGCTAGGTCAATAAGCTTGAGCTGGCTATACCGTGCAATGGACAACCCCTCGGATACTCTCGCTTCATAACCGGTGAGGGGCTGGTGCGCAAACGAGTATGTAACCGGCTCTGAAGCCCCGTTAGTGATCTCGAGCGAGTGGGTAGAGACAAAGTTCGCCGTATCGTTCAGAGAGAACGGCTCGTGCTTGATCGTTGTGGTGTAGGTTAGCACCTTCCACGCGTCGACCAAGCCCGTCCCGACTTGGGACGCCGGAGCCAGCGCATCTGATCCGGGTGGGTTAGGCGTGGGCAATTCATCTTCCAGGGGGACTCCCCAGTTGACCGTCTGCCCACTGGATATTATTCTCTGGTGGAGCTCCCTCGCAAAACCGGGACCATGCCGTTTTCGACCACCGTAGCGATTGATCCAGAGCGCGGCGACACCCGAGACGTACGGTGTTGAAAAGGAAGTGCCTCCGAAAGTCTTCCATGTAGGGGCAAAGCTACCGTCGCCGGCCAGGTAGAAAGCCGTGCTATAAATCTGGCCCCCGTATGCGGATATGTCCGGCTTAAGGTGGAGATCGTAGAGGCTCCCCCAGCTGGTGAAATCAGTTGGTCTTCCTCCGTACGGATCAAAAAGATTCAGCGCGTGGCCCTCATGTGGGGGGGACACGGTGAGATAGACGGACTCGGAGCTATCCAAAGCTGCGTAAATTTGCTCCGCAGCGGACTCCTCGATAATTCCAGCGAAGAATAGCAGAGAGACGTCGGGGTAACTTTCGCTAGGGGGGGTTAGGACCTGGCCATCGTTATAGAAAACGATATACGTGGCGTTCCGACCGGTGAGGTGGTTGATTTTAGTGTCGTAGGTGCAGCCTGCTTGGGAGACGAGGACAACGTAGTCGCCTAGGTCCTTATCATCTTGAAGTTCTTCACACGCGTTAAAGCCTTTTCTGGGAGACCAGATAGGAAGGTTAACTGCCTGGGAGAACCCCTCTAGGTCAGACCTCGTCATCAGGGGCACGATGGTTTCGTGCCCATCTTCGAAGCTTGCCGTAATGTGGAGATTCCCAGGCTTATTCGGTGGTTCGATTGCTCCCACGGCAAGGACGTTCGTCCCGCTAGCTCCGGAGTCCAAGAAGAACGGGCCGCTTCTTCCATTGTTTCCCGCCGCCACGACGACTACCACGCCCTCGTCAACCAGGCGCGATCCGACTTCTGCCCAGGCACTGTCACTGAAGCCACCCTGAGCTCCAATGCTGGCACTGATGATGTCCGCGCCGTCATCGTAGGCTCTCAGAAACGCCTCAATGAAGATCTCTTCTTCGCCGACGTTCGTGTGTCCGAAGACTTTGTAAGCGAGGATGGTAGCTTCAGGGGCAACTCCAGTAAACCTTCGATCTACGTCAGTCCACGCTGTGAGTTGTAGGATGTCGAAGTGAGCTGGGCTTACCACTCAGAACTACCTGCAATTATGCCGGCAACGTGGGTGCCATGGTCATTCTGATAAAGGGCAGGATCTCGGGACTCGGGGTAGGGGTCGTCATCCGGGAGGATGTCAGCAGTGGGATATGAGCCTCCGACGAGGTCATAGCCGCCTACGATCTTGAACCCCGGACCGTAACCACCACCGAGTGCTGGGTGCGTGTAAAAGATTCCCGTGTCAATAACTGCGACTTTAACGCCCTGGCCGAGAATGCCGGAGGCATGAACCCTGTCAACGCCAGTATAGCCGTGCAAATTGTAAGTCAAGTTCGAGGGTATGTTGCCTTCTGCCACATCCTCTTGACCGAGCTGCTGGAGAGTACTGCCGGTGTCTGGAATGTTAAGCACAACCTTATTGGAGGTCCACGCCCTAGCAACCTCCTTCCGCGAAGAGAGTGTTGAGACACTTTCGGACCTAGACTCTATGCTAAGGCCAGCGAACATCGTATGATTGAAGCTCTTGATGACCCTCGTGTTTGGATTGGATAGTAAGGATGCTTCAAGAGCATCAAGGCTAGAGTTCTGGGAGATAGAGGTCAGCCGTCAAGGCATAAGTATCATGGATTTGGGAATGCTGTACCTCTGATGCCTCGACAATATATCTTTCTGGGATAATAGTAGACTCCCAAGTGCGGTTTGTGGGGTTTGCAGCTAAGGCCACTCCCAGTACGATAGGAAGCGATGAATACCACAACATTGTAAATATTGGAGGAAAAGGCATGGGTTCAGATGGAGGAGGTGCGAGCACAATGTATTTTACGACTTGAGAATCACATCAGGCGCCGTCTAGGTCAGCGTTAAAAAAATAAAATGAAATTTAAAAAATCACTGAGTTAAGAGCCCGCGACTTATATGGGCTTCGGCCATTCTTTGTCGACTTCGTCATATTGAACTAGGTAGGACAGGTATCTCATCGAAAAAGAAATATGGTGAATTGTATCATATCGCAGGGTGTTTGCGCGCGGTAGAGCCTCATCGCCCACGCATGTGGATCCAAAAAAAGGAAGCGGCTCGGTCATATTGTAGGACGGAGCGGTGGGTAGACATCATCGCGATCTAACCCGATGGAGGTGACCTAATTTATGGAACATGGTTGGGGGTCAATACGAAGGAGAGTGACCCAACCGTTGGGAGAGGACGCTACACGTTGACCCAAGGACCAGGTGAGACCGGTCATCATGGGGTCGGAGAACTGGATCCGCGGTGAGGTGAGTGGGTGAAATTACCAATGCTCACTATCGCTTGTATGATAATGTGTTAGTAAATCTCTCACATTACAACGGTCTTAAGAATCCTCGTGGGCTTCTGAGGCGGAGAGTGCGTGGGAGCAAGACGTCTGCATCACATTGGACGCGCGCGAGGCTAGAAGCGGGGATCTTTGGTAGCGACAGTCTCATACTGACGGGAATGAGACCGATACGAGGACGGTTTACGGTCCATCAGTAACTGGATTTTGTATTAAGACGGCCGACGAAGGAGGTGTGGGAGGCTTACTGAGCTGTCCCCCAAACCCGGAGTGCCCATCCTACTTGCAGTATGACGTAGCAATCTCAGCGACGGTTTGATGTGCAAGTGGATTCCGTTCACTTAATTCCTAGCCTGCATAGGCAAGAGGCATGGGTAAGGGTGACGAGGAACAAGGTATGTCCCAGTTTCCTGGAACCCGGTTCGGCTAAGATTGGAATGACTTTGTCACAGCGCCTGGCAGGGCGGATGGCCGGCAAGAGTGTCGCCGAGATAAGGTTCAGATGGCACGGGTAGAGGGTTGCATCCGTAAGGCCACGCGTACTTCCGCGTTTGCCCGAGCGGGAGCCCACTGCAACCCTTGGGCGGCTACATGCTGAAATCAGGGCCACAATGGTAGGGGGCGGAAAGAAGCCCGTGGCCAAGTACGACGAAATGACAGGAGGATCTCACTCAGCGTCGCAATACCTTCACTTACAAGTTTTGTGACGCGGAAATGACCAGTTCAGATCTATTTTGTCCCAGACTCTGCCCGCGCAGCATGTCAGTATTGCAGTCACACGCAGGATTCCAATAGTCCGTCCTCGGGTGGTGCCGCGGACGGCACGGCCTTGGACGTACGGCTCGGTGTAAGGTGGACCCACTGCGGCACCAAGTCCGGACTCCGCGGACAATCTCTTTTCCCGTTTGACAGGGCGAGAGAAGCACACCGGCCCGCAAGGGTCCCAGGCTCAGACTCTCATCCCGACCCACCAGTAGTCGCCCACGCCTAAATTCAAGGCCGCGTTTCGCGCCTTGGATTCCCTAGAGCGACATCTCTTCCTTCGCTTCTACACTCTGTTTATGGAAGTACTAATGAAGGCCGCCGCAACGCTGTCGTAACGCTAGGAAGGCTGTCCCAAGCAGCCGCCTAAATTGCCGCAAACGTGGCCATGAGAACATCCGGCCCCCTTGGCCTTCGGGAGCAATAATGTCGTTGTATGATGCCATATTCCTTAGTGCGGGAGCGTTCTAATATTCATAATTCCCCTGACTTCTATATTTGGCATGCTGCGTGTTGTGGCTGTGGGCATAGGAAACTGGGCAATACTTATTTTCCTTCACCCATAGATGACGGAAGTATGCATGGATCGGCAGCCACATCGCTGACATCGAATGGCCGCTTGCCACAGATGATCAGGCTCTTCGGAAATAGCAGGTTATTCCCTTTCCCTTCTATTTCTATCACAAGGACAAAGTTTCATCCATCAATGGAAAACTCTTGTCGGCTATGAGCATGCGCTGGCCCGGCGCTTGGGCAAGATCTCCGTCACACCCAAAAGCTTCTCGGACTTGTCTTTCGGGAGCCGCGGACGCCTTGCACGACATGTCACGCAAAATATCCTCTCGTTTAGAATGTAAGCGTACCCACACCACCTCACTACCATCATCGCTCGACATGTGCGTATTGTCATGGCCGACTGAGCAATGTCCAAATCAAGAGGCCCGGCCGCTGCATGATTCCCGTGGTTGACAGCGATCAGATGGCCAAATTCCATCTGGATGGAAGGGTCTCCGGTCGGGTCGTTACACTGTAAGTGGGCACTAATCGACAGGGGGCTCTCAGGACAACTCATTCCTCGCTAGTCTCAATACCGAACTAAATCCAGGACACCCATAGTCGACAGGCTTTGAGTTTCAAATCCGATGGTTATGCTGTGTTGTGGTATAGGACTTCAATAGCCCAGAGTTACGACTAAGTGGCCTGCAGTAAGCTGGGGGCATTTTGTTCCTCTTTCCGCTAGGTTCTCCTGTCCGGACCCGTGCTGGTAGCCTGTGCGTAGAGGTCGTATGCCGTGTCCTAAGCCGGCATCATTGCGTCACATGCGTTCGGCATGCTAACTACCATGCATGAACTAGGAGATAACTGCATTCGTCACGCGTCCGGCAACGCTGTGCAGAACTTCAACTCTAGCCTGTCGGCGCTAAATAATCGAGCACAAGCTTGCTAACCGCTGTGATACAGATAAACCCATGTGCAGCGCCTGCCTAATCTGTCTCTGAAGCGATTTCCACGCACCAACTTTGTACATGGCCCTCAGACTATCCATGATGGCGACTCTTCCCACCAGCGCCTTCTCACCAGGCGCTGCCACAAATTTCAACATCCTCACCCCCAATGCCATGCTGGGCTACGGCTATGACTCGAACCACTCCTAGTATGGCAATACTAAGTACAAGCCCACCGCCATCATTTTGACAGCGGATCCACTGATAGCGGGCATTACAAGCTGGGCATGGGCAAGATGATGTCCGGTCGAGGTTCGTACGTGAAGGATCTCGAACCTATCCTTGCCGCCTGTTTCCATCACAAAATCCAAGTCCTCATCGGTTCTGCCGGTGGAGATGGGAGCGACAAACACGTTGAGGAGATGCTCTCCATCGTCACCAACATCGCATAACCCGAAGCAGACCCCGCAGGAGCGTCATGAGGGTTGTCAGATCAACACGGACTTGCTGGCACTGAAGGAAGTCATCTGGGCCTGGTCGACAAAGCAGCCGGGAACCCCGTTCCGGGCCTCTCCATTGACCATGGTTCTGCGCGAATGCTTCCAGACCTCGAAGAACACGACTACGGCTATGATTGTCACGGTCTCACCCGCGACTGAGCAGCACGCTGCTACGCTCAATTCTCTCAAGTTCGAGAGCCTCGTCGGCGCCGCGGGTGTTTAGAATAGCTGGAAAACGTTTGCACTTGGTAGGCCAGGCCCCGGTGCTACGCAATGGCCTAGGTGGATTGGGAAGTGAGTGGACTTGTGCTATGGCGGAAATGGTGTTGGGGTGGAGAGGAGGAAGGAGGGCGAAGCTGCAAAGGATCATCTTGATCACTTTTGCTTCGAGACATCAGACTGTCCAGCCCCTCACCTTGGGAGCAGCCTCATTCAGTTCTGAGTTTATTTCCTTTCGCTCGAGCCGCCAGATTGTTCAGTCTTCAACTTGATGGGGGTAGGTCCTATGCCCTCGGGTCGAGTTTCTCAATTTATGTGTCACCTCTTCTAGCGACGGGATCTTAGAGGCCCACCTGTGATGTGTATTTATCAATCGTTTTAATTTCTTCGCCATTAGCTCCAAATAATCCCCAACACCTCTCCCATGACTTTGCGGTACTTTAGTATCGGGAACTCTAAAGAATGATTCCTGACCCAAATATCGGATAGTCGAAATCAAAGCTAATGTCCTGGAATATATCATCGTACAAACCATGGCCACACTCAAAGGCTCCGTCCGTCCCAGCGTCCCCACCCGTTCCTTGAGCCTCCAGAATTCTAGACGAGAGCATCTTAAACCTCCATATACAATGCGGCACATAGGTACTAAGGTGCTCATGTGCGTGCAGGACTGATATAATACGGTCGAACGACTGCCTAACCGACTCGGTATATAACTCTGGAGCGAGCATGGCGGCTAGAAAGTTTGTGCCCGCGATATGGAGGTAGTAGATGCGATACCACCACGGAAAGAGCCCTATGTCTACGTCTGGCTCGTAGGTCTCGACTATTAGTGAGGTGAGGCTCTGAGCTGCCTCGATACACAATGATGCGCATTCTCTTAGGAGTCGGTCACTTAAAGTGGAAGGGGTGCAGCTTCCCCCACCCGTCGCTGTTCGAGATCTCGTTTTGTAGAAAGATGCGAGGATGGGTCTGTAGAGGAAGATTCGCGTGTGGAGAACACTATTGAGGCTAGTATCAGCAAAACTGATACTGGAGAGAATGCAGATCCAACGAGGATAAATCTAGCTTCACTTACCGAAGACGCAGAAAGTATGCCTTCTCCCGAGCTTTTCCATCATCAGCCCCGAGGTTCAGGACTTTCCATTCGTCTGGAAAGCCGTCTTCCCATTTATTCAGGCAAGCGTCTAGTTGCACCGCCACCGCATGATACTCGTCCTGCTGGTATAGTCGCGGTAGGCCTAATTTTGAAGCAAGGCCATTACTGGTCTGGGTTTGGGCCAATTGGATCTGATATCCGAATTCAAGCAGTTCCAGTCCCAGCTGACGCCCGAGATCGTCAGAATACTCATCATTGGAACTGACCCTGCTGGGCAAGGCAATCAGAGAAGGGGTCCTGCCGAGAGACCACGCCACACAGCTATTAGAAAGGTCAAATGAGCCCATAATGTCACAGCCTTGCTACGTTTCAACATAGGAGGCTTACCGATCTAAGTGTAGGCAGCTCTCCCAAACCCTTCTCCTCAGCTTCCTAGCTGAGGGGGAATCTCCGGCCCTCTCGGACGGCTGACAACACGTGCTCTGCGCGATCCTCGCCGCAAGCCCCGCCGTCATCCACGTCAAGTGCTGGTTATTCGTGCAGTGGAGGTAGCGACTCATCAGCATTAGGCACTGCACTATCTCGACAGACCCAGGACGCCAGAGGATGGTCTCAGGATTGAGGAGAGCCCACGCGCGCCGGAAGAAACGATTTCCCTCATCGCATCTTTGCGAGAGCGGCGTGTGCTCCTGTCTTTGCACAGAAAGAGCGAAGACAACGTGCAGTATGCTCAGCCAGATATCGGGATCGCCGTCGGGACGGTTGCGGGGGGCGGCTGAGTACGAGGCTTTATAATCTTGGAAAAAAATCTCGCGATCCAAAACAGGCTCTGTAGGGTCAACGTGCATCCAGTAAATGCCCACAAGTTTATCACCATATGCGCGGGGGGGCAACGCGGTGATGACACTAGGGACCTGGGCCGGAGAGTTCAGGTCGAGGTCGCCGAACAGGGGCGCATTCACAAATGGGACAGGGTTGGGGGTGCAGGTTGGGGCAATCCCCGCCTTTTCGTCTATCGCGGCTGCAATTTCGCGAGAGAAGCGTCCGTGGGCAGTGTAGTACGCGCCTTTCTGATCCGCATCAGTATCCGGATCCTGCTCCACAGGAAATATTTCCGGTATCGCCAGGGAACCGCGCGTCGGCACTGTATCGGCCTGGACTGACGACGATATACCAGCGAAGGGGCTTCGCCCTGCAAGTAGTGAGGCGCTGACGGGAGGACAACTCCGGATCGGCACGTGTTTCCCCCGTGGCTTTCGTTTTGGTCGTTCATTGGTGGTGAGGGGGGCCAGAGGTCCCTGGTTGTAGGTGCAGGTCTGTCCCTTCCCAGAGCATCTAGCGCATTCTAGGAACAGGTAGTTCATTCAGCTATGTATGGACTAAGGGGTAGAGGAGAGGAATCATACCTGGACGGCCTCCGTCGCACTTCGCCTTCCTTAGCCGGCAGGACTCGCAGGCGTTTGAAATCCTCAGACGCGGCCGGCGTGGTGGCCTCGGCAACCCATCTCGAGGTTCCTCGTGCTCAGGGATAGTGGCCATTGCACGAGATCCGTAAAGTCATTCACCGGATCCCTCCCAGTATATCCAGAACGAGGAAGAAAGCGAAGGGACAGATGGGGGATTGGAAATCCAGCAAGCTGCTGGCCAATCATATGACGCTCCGTCGGCTGGCGGAGAGCTCCCTCGTTGGCTGATGGAAGCACGAGTGGGGTCTCAGGTTGGGAGCCAATAAAATTTCTTTCCGCCTTGAGTCAAAAGCCAATGAAATATCATCCCGTTAAAAGCGCAAGATCCGGTTATGCTTGAGTGAGTATCAAGACGACATATAAAAGCATATCTGGACCTTCAGAAGCCTGCCGATGTAGAATTCCATCTTTCTTTAGCTCTAAAGACTAGCGTTGCCACAAGATCCCTGCACCATGGCCCAACAAGACGACTCCAGAAGAGCATCTCCTGCCGATGTCGAGAAGACAAATACTTACAATGGCCGCGGCACGGAAGAAGAGCCCTTCGTGGTCCAGTTCCAGAAGGATGACCCTCACAACCCCATGAACTGGTCCCAACCCAAGAAATGGTTCATAACGAGTGTCGTGAGCACTTCTGTCTTCGCGGTAACATTCACATCTGCAGCATATTCCGTTTCGTCCATACAAGTCAAACGGGAATTCAATGTTAGCTCCGAAATCTTCATACTAGGAACCTCCCTCTTTGTTCTGGGGTTTGCTGTCGGACCAGCGTTCTGGGCCCCTTTGGTAAGTACCTACCTATTCATGTATTAATGTTAGACCACTATGGGGCGTTGTAGACTAACACTGTTTGGTTTGTAGTAAGTTCATCTCAATGTGTAATCAGGTCTGTTCTAGTACCGATCAACAACTGAAGATCCAAGGTCCGAGATCTACGGAAGACGAATATTCTGGTTCATCTCCCACATCGCCATGGTCGCATTCGTCGGGAGTTCTGCCGGCAGCCGCAATATGGCTACCCTCCTCACCATGCAATTTCTTGGCGGAATGTTTGGCGGGTCGTCTCTGGTGAACGCAGGCGGAACGATTGCGGACATGTTCCCGCCTGCTGATAGGGGTCTTGCCCTGTCGTTTTACAGCATCGCTCCATTCCTTGGACCCGTCATAGCTCCTGTTATTGGGGGTTTTATCGTTCAGAATGTGGGGTGGAGGTGGGTACAAGGGGTGTGCTGCGCATTTATAGGGTTAACAGGTGAGAAATTCGGTCATCAACCGCCTTTCTGCCTCTCTAATACTCGTGGTGCTAATCTATGATGACAAGGGGTTGTTGGCATGATTTTCCTCCCTGAGACATATGGACCTGTACTCTTGGAGAGGAAAGCACAAGAGCTTTCAAAGCATTACGGGAAGCTCTACATTAGCATTCTGGAAAGGGACCAAGGCAAAAAGAAACCTACCGATATTTTCAAGAAAGCCCTGGTCCGACCCTGGGTCTTGTTATTCTGGGAGCCGATTGTACTGGTGGCTTCTATATACATTGGTGTGATCTACGGAACAGTTTACATGTTCATGGGCGCCATGCCGATTGTGTACAGCGAACAACGCGGATGGAGCACAGGCATCGGCGGTCTCGCGTTCATGGGAATCACAGTGGGTATTATTTTCGGAACAGCCTACTCGGTCTACGACAATAAGCGTTATGCCGCGCTTTTTATTTCCAAGACTGCTACTCCCGAGTCACGCTTGCCACCAGCCATGCTCGGTGCCGTCGCCCTCCCGGTCGGTATGTTCGCCTTCGCGTGGACCAACTATCCCAGGATACACTGGTCCGTCAGCATCATTCTCTCAGCACCCTTCGGTATCGGCTGCGTCCTAGTCATCCTACCAATCATGAACTACCTCATCGACTCATACACCGTTTACGCGGCCTCCGTTCTTGCGGCTAATGCCGTTTTCCGGGCTGTTGTCGGCGCCGTGTTCCCTTTATTCACCGCCAAGATGTATCATAACCTCGGAATCCACTGGGCGAGCTCCGTTCCTGCATTTCTCACCCTTGTCTGCATGCCCTTTCCGTTTGTTATGTATTGGTACGGTGCGACGCTGAGGCTAAAGTGCAAGTATGCTTTCGAGGCCGCGGAGAAGTTGATGCAGATGGAGAGGCAATGAGTTGCCTTTCGGGATGAGGAGGGAAGATCCCGCGTTTAGCCATGTCATGAAACATTCTCGGGGAGGAATCCCTCGAAAGACCGGCGCTTCTGTGGAAGGTGGACTGAATTACCATGATATCGAGTCGAAGACAGATCCTTGTATACCCAGGAGGCATAACGCCTTGGCAATTCTCTCAATGCGTCTTCCATTTCCTATTTGTGGCGGATTTCTGGGCAAGCGATCCCGTGGCAGCAACATGCTATTGAAATTGAACCTTGGCGCAGTTTGCCAAGATACTACTTCCAGCCTGGTGGCCCTTCATTCTTTCACGCACGTTCCCAACCCCTCCACCTTCGGCTTTCTCCCGTTGCTCTTCACAAAGAAAGCCCTGTTTTGGATCTTCAGGCCTCCTAGTGTTGTCGCGTCAAGACGGGGATTCAGTGTTCTTTTGACTCGAAGGAAGCGGTCATGTTTCTCGCGACACTGGCCCTGCTAGCGGCGGGCCACCGGGCCCTGGCACAATCGAGTTTGACTGTTTCCATGCCTTGGGAGCAAAATAATCCCTGGATTGCTTCCAGTGTTTTCGACGTAAGAATTGGGCCCTTCCTCGGCGAAAAAAAAAAAAAAAATCAAGGCCGATGCGCCTCCGTGCTAGTGTTTGCTAACCGCCGCTGGCACAGTTCGACGACATCACGGAATACGAAGTGGGTTGCCACACCACCGCTGACCCGGATGACTGCTTGATCTACACGCCCTTTACGCTCACACAGGCGCCATCTTTTGCGCGCTTCACGACCACGCTCCCGGGGGAGACCGACTCGTGAGGACTCCCACCATCCTGCCATATGCTTAGCATAAAGTAATATTTTGCTTACCTACGAGACTGCAGATCGGTCATCCACTACTGCGACTGGGCCGCTCGCACGCCGGGCTGTGGGTGGTCGGACAACTTTGCTGACGGCACGTGGGGGAGCTTCTTCATGACGCCTGACGGATACAGCAACACGCAGACCGTTATGCCCCTCGTCACGAATGCCGACTTCCTCACTCTAGACGAGCCGAGCGATACGGAAGCAATTCCGACGCGGACGACGCCGAGTCTGCTGAGACCCGACAGGCCAACAGTAACGGCGAGCGAGGCCCCTCGTGGACCCGCCGACGATGATGATGATGGTGGTGGCGGGCCGCAGGGTGAATTCCCGGGACCATATGGTGGCATTCCTCGTGCGGACAGGGATGACGAAGGATATTCTGAGCGGAGATACTCGGGCCATGTCGGATGGGTTACTGGTATTGCGGTAGCTATAAGTGCTCTGCTTATGTAGTCTGCGGTGGTATTGTGTATGAAAACGATGCCTCCAGAAATCAGTATATATTGCTGTAGCACCACATTATGGAGACCACGGAGCCAAGTAACGCCATTATATGTCATCAACGTCACTTAGGATTACACTTTTCATATAAAGCCATAATAACGCAGGTCTTCCACCTCTCCGCCGACGGCGTCCCCCTAAAAATGCAAGAGTGGGCGGTCCTCCCTACCATCATCACTCTCGCTGTCTTCGGACCAGCGAGGCGTTGCTACAGGCTCCCCGAGAGTCGATGATGACGCAATGGACGTATTCTGAACCCCATTCTTTCGGTCAACCCCGACCTCCTCGTCTAGTCTAAATGTGTCGGCATCCGGGTGCGCGGGAAGACTGGCTTCGGAAGCCGAGTACGAAGGTGGCTGCTCGTCCGGTGTCGAACGCCGAGGCGAGTCTGGGCTAGAGTCTTGACTCGTGTCCTGAGTTGAGACGGGGAGCCTCTGCCTACTCTGGCATTGGAGGGCGGAGATCAGGATTGCCGCGCGGACGATGGTGTGAATAAAGGACGATCTTGCACTTGTATTAGCGATTCCGGAAGAAGTAGAACTGAGGCAATCGAGACAAAACTTACAATATGATATTCGAGAAGACGAGTGACGACCACACGATGCTGCACGACGGACCCGATCTCTCAAAGTGGCCGGTGAAGCAGCGCTGCGAAGGCTTCGCCACGAATATGGTGATGATAGCGAGCAGCTGCAGCGAGAGGCAAATCGAGTCTCCCGTTATGGACAGGGCTAGCGGTACCTTTGAATCGCTTGCCCATATGCTGAAGATGAGCGTCCAAGTAGTGAGTATTAAAGTCATGCAAGTCTAGATTGCATTAGTTCAGCTGTTTGAACCTCAACCTTGCGTCGAGTTTTGGCCTTACTAGAAAATGGAGCACTGTGCCGATGCTGCCATGACCTGTGAGAGCGCCACTGTACAGGATAGGGAGGTAGTAAGCGACGATAATGGCGCTCTGGACAATCTTGGTCTGACGGAGCCGCAGGCGGAGTTTCGAAGGATCCCACCGCTCCCTCCTCTCCGCATATCTCGCTCTCCTTGCTTCCCTCCTGGCGCACCGCTTGGACGGCTTACGATCGCAACCGTGGCAGCACATGTTGTTTGATTCGCACGATAGTTCGATTGGGCATAGATTTGTAAGTGCAGGAAACGCTGTTATGTCGAATATTCAGTCGCCTGCGGATGGTAGTCAAGGTTCGAACGCGAAAGGGATGGATATATGTGAAGGGTCATCATCGGGAGGCTTCGTCGTATCTTCCGTATTGGACGCCATCCCCGCCCGCCAAGCTTTCTGACGTCCCAAAGTGTCGCGGACGCGCAATGTCAAAGCCAAGACCCGCTCGATCTGCCAATAAAACTAGGCGGAAACTCAGGTGCTGACGAGCGGGATTGGGCAGTTGCGCCATCATAAATCCGGTTCCAGCCAATCACAGACTCGAGTTTGTAAAGTGCCGATCGTCCTCGGAGGTATCTGTTGGTCTGGGATGCTGCAAATTTTTGGAGGCAAGATCGTGGAAGGGCCGGGAGTACCTCAGTAGGTCGATGTTTGGCTCCACGATAGTAGTGCCTTTGGCAATCGTCCTTTCACCTAGCGGGGATAGATGAACCGGAGATAGTTGTGAGAGTAATGGTTCACTCTCGAATTTTTCGTTGGCCAGCATCATTGCTTGGACAAGGCTCGAATCGCAAGTTAAACTGCGGGTTTTCTTGCCATCCTGTCATTTAAAGCTTGAACGCCGTAACAGCATCTCGACGATTCCTTGTGGTAATAGTGAATTCTTTCCTGGTAACTGCATATAAAATACCTCACCGACCCCGTACCAAGTCCCAGGTACAGATCCAGTATGAGGAAATACTAGACTGAGTCCTTTCCTGGTATGGAGCAGTAGGTCCTCGTATAGACAAGGTCACCTGGATACAAAGATGGTTATTTTCGATTGTACAGCCCAGTAGCACCGCATCCCGCGTTCGAAATAGCTCCAGCTTGTAGGAATATCAAGCTTCACGACAAGGGAACCTGGGTATAACTGAGCATACTTCTTACGACTTTGCATGAGAAAACTTCCTTTTACCTCTTCCTTCGCCTCCGATTCGGCCCTAACACCACCTTAAACCATCTTCCGAATATCGCTTGCTCTATCGACTGCACTTTAAATTATTAAACACCAACTCCTCCCTCAACCCACCTCAATCTTCGAACACCAACCTCCAGGTACTAATATCTGGCCTGGAGAGGACGGCAGGGATATCAGTCAAAAGAACACCCTCTGCCAGCCGCTAAGCGGCCATTCTGGCAGCGGGTGCAGCAGGTGGTAACTTGGAAGCCCTTCCAGATAGTCATGGGAGAGGTCTGGAAGAAGCTGCCCTTAGATGTCTAAGATGAGACTTGGACAGCTCTAGGGCCTGTTACCAACCAGCTACGGATTCACAACTTTAATATGGACATGTTTAGAAGCGTCTTGTTGGTGAATTTATTCCTGATCAGGAGGTTCTAACAGTGGCAGATTTGTTTCAGAACTGGCAACCTCGGATCACATCGAGACCAACGGACTGAGCCAGCACCGGCGATCCCGGAACTGCCGCCCTTCGTAATGGTTTATAGCGCTGTTTCGAACAACAAGCCCGCCAACTCGCTAACCAGTTAGGCAGGCGTGAGGTTAAACACAACTTAAAAGAGGGCATAACATCCAATCCTGTTAAAGAATATACTCACCCCTTATACATGGCTCTTGGCTGTACCGCGGAATCATGCCAGCAAGGATGCCACAAACGTCACACTATTGTTAGGGCATCAAGGGCAGAAGCCCGAGGATAAAGGGCAGTAGCGCTGGGTCCTGAGCAGAAGCCTATCAAGTAGGGAATCAAAGCAGCGCACGCTAACCTGCGTCCGCAGTTGGCCAATATCGAAAAAGTTGTAAACGGTACCATATTTGAAGAAAGTTCCTATGGCACTCATGGATCTGACTCCCCCTTTTCAGGAATATGCCGCTACTTGGGAGCAGCCCGCGTATCTAGGGTGCCACGGAACCCGTCCGCCGCGCCGATCTTCGTTCTATTACCGGAGGAAAATAAGTGTAGTGGGCATCTGCTGAACCGAGCGAACCTTCCGGTTACTTAGCGACATCCTTCTCACCGTCATATCGTGAGCGATTTTGCAATAGCCGGTGGCGGGCATAAGATCTGGGCGTAGCCCAGGTCGGAATCGTTCCCCGTGGCGGCTTTGGCTAGCCGGAGAGGTTTACTGTGGCGGAGTAGAAGTACTCGACGTGAACGGTGTCATGTCCGCGCGCGGCGCGGGCTATGCGCATTTGGGACGCCCTCAAGGAAAAGTCGACTAATAAATTGGAGGGTTGTGTCGGTCTGAGACAACTTCACATAGGCCACCCCGAAGAGGCATCACAATCTCCGAGTGAAACACAATATAAAATATTGAGCTCGTCCTCCCTGTTCTCCCTATTTAAAGAGCCACAGCTCCAGCGACCAGCTCCAAGGAAAGAAAAAAACGCCTTCACCCAGTCTCCTCGTTGGTATCCTTTCAAAATGAAGATTTTCCTCATCTTCGCCGTGGTTCTACCCTTGGTCCTCGCCAGGCCCTCTACCTTCCGTCGCAGGGAGGCGCCCGCTCCAATACTCCTCGCCCGCGACGAGGAGGCCATCCCCAACAAGTATATCGTCGTCATGAATAAGGATCAGGATAGGGTCTCTATCCAAAACACTGTTGACACCCTGGACGTCCAGCCGGACTACGTCTACGACGCGGAGGGCTTCAAGGGCTTCGCTACCGAGCTTGGTGAGGAGGCCCTTACCATCCTGCAGGATGATCCCACTGTGAGTATAGCACGGTATATATTAGATGGGTCTCATCGGACGCGCTCTTCATCTAACTCAGATCGTGTGCATAGGTCGTCTACATCGAGCAGGATGCTGTGGTTACTATTAATAAATACACCACCCAGACTGGCGCCCCATGGGGCCTCGCGCGCCTCTCTTCAAAGACGCCCGGCAAGACGTCATACACCTATGACACCTCTGCTGGTGAGGGTACCTGCTCCTATGTTATCGATAGTGGCATCTACACCAGCCACTCGGTAAATCACCCGCTGACACGCAAGGCCCCCCCAACACAAATATGTCATCTGCGGAAATACACAAGCTGACAACCCTCCTCCAGCAATTTGGAGGCCGTGCCAGCTTCCTAGCCAACTACGCTGATAACAGTGATTTTGACAGCAATGGCCATGGGACCCACGTAGCCGGCATTATTGGCGCTTCCACCTACGGTGTGGCCAAAAAGACCAATCTCTACGCCGTCAAGGTTATCGACGCCAGCGGCACTGGCACTAAGTAAGCTCCTCACAAACTCAATAAACCTCCAAATTATTCAATTGTCTTAACATATACGGTTAGCTCTGGCGTCATTGCCGGCATTAACTTCGTCACCTCAGATGCCCGCACCCGCTCGTGCCCTAACGGCGCAGTCGCTAATATGTCCCTTGGAGGAGGCCGTTCCGCAGCTGTTAATAGCGCCGCTGCTGCGCTTGTCCGCTCTGGGGTCTTCCTGGCCGTTTCAGCCGGCAATGCAAATACCGACGCTGCGAACTCATCTCCCGCTTCAGAGCCCACCGTTTGCACTGTCGGGGCTACCACCTCCAGCGACGCCCGCTCCAGCTTCTCTAACTATGGCCCTGTTGTTGACATTTTCGCTCCAGGCACCTCGATCCTGAGCACCTGGATCGGCAGCTCCACCGATACCGTGAGTGAAAACTGTGCCCATCTCGGTATGTCTGACCGTTGTGCTAACTCCTGCTGCTTTCAGAACACTTTGTCTGGTACCTCAATGGCGTCGCCCCACGTTGCTGGTCTTGCAGCCTACCTCCTTGCCTTCGAGGGCCAGAAGAGCCCCGCTCAACTCTGCGATTATATCGTTAGCACTGCCAACAGTAACGTTCTCTCTGGCATCCCCAGCGGGACCGTCAACGCCCTCGCCTTCAACGGCAACCCCTCTGCCTCTTAGATGGCGGTAGCGTTGTCTGGTGGAAATATGGGGACGTTGAGATCTTGGGACTTAGGAAGCCGCTGTAGCAAATTGAACTTGAATTATGAGTACAACAACGATGTTTGTTCTGCAGAGGGGGTACGAAGTTATTTATTCTTCGGGTATTCTTCTGTACCCCTTAGCCAGAAAATCGAAAGGAGCACATCGCACTTGGTCAAGTAACACTGCAACGACCCTTTCTGTCGCTATATGTCCTTAGGAACTGCTATTCGCAATACTATCATTTTAACCACGTGGAATGTTCCTCGATTTATATCAAAAGCCTATTCTGCGTATCGTCTCTCCTTTGTTTGTCTCTGCGATCATTGCCAGCGCAGAGAGAGAAAGTAGAAGACTTGAGACCGCAATCAATAGCTTCCGCTGGTGGGAAATCGAAGACCAAACGTACGGGTATCAATGTAATTGATAACGGTGGTGTTGGGGAGTTCGTTTACCCACAGGAATTTCCAGGTTAGATTCGGGCGATGGAGTGGTGCCAGAGTCATCGACCGGGATCAGTAGTGGCATTGTGAAAATTAGAGCCACAACGCCCATGGCCCTATTAGGCTCCGCATTCATACCAGTTCTTATTAATAGAAAGTAGTTTGTTTACCGTCCATATCTTGCGATCAACTGTACTCAGGCTGATATGTATTAAGTAGTGTACGAGTACCCCCATTGGAGCACTTGACGTTTCTTTGCCTCCAGCAATATGCCGTAACAGGAGAATAGGTAGGTCGTAAGGGCCCGATGTTTGGATCCACACCTGGAATTCGATACGTAGGGAGGCAGTCAGTTCCAATTAAACCCGGGGAATATTGTTGGAATAGCCAGATCCCCGACCTTCAAGTCTATTGAATCTATGGCTTGTGGAAGTATGACCCTTTTTATTCGCATAGGCTAAGAGGCCCTCGAAGGTTACAAAATCCGTATCAAGGGCGGCGGTTCCATGATAATTGTGGTGACGAAGCTAAGAAACTGCGATATCTCTAATGTTTTGGGCTTGAATTGCTGTTTTGTACGAGGTTGCGGCGAACGGCCTTGGCGTCCGCTTGCAGCTGCACGCGGCTCTGACGAGTGGCATTGCTTACTAATTATTCGTCAAACCCGTCGGAATATCCAAATGCCCCCAGTTGGAATATCTATTGCTAATGCCAATGTCGCTGGCCACATAGTTCTGTATAGGGGCTCTGGGACGTTCGGGATCTCCCGCCGCTCCGCTCGGTGCATACCCTATAGCCACAGTTAGGCCCATTCCGACCAAATGTACTTAACGTGTACACTCAAAGTCTGTTGTTCAACATTGCCTGCCTGGTATTATCGTGATCAGCGGCTCGTAACATTCAAGATGTCATAATGCATACATGCGACCAGGTTCAGTGGCTGAATGGCTGCTCATTGGCCGTATGACCCGAGCCTTGTCGAAGCGCTCGGCGTTATTCTCGCCTATTGGCTGGATGGCCCGAACCCCTGGCATCCCACACAGCGTCCCGAACCTGTGCTCCTCACGAATTGAATATTATTGCGACAGGCTGCCTCCGTTTTATCCATTATGTTTCAGCGCATTCTGAAGCCAATGTTGTATTTATCTGACAGACCAGGTTGCAACCGACGATGCACGTCAATACCAAATGCTGCCCGTGAGGAACACTGCCACCAGCAAAGGCTACACAGGCTCTGAGTCTGGAATGGCGGGGCAATAGATTTCACTTCGTATTATATCCTATTTTGACATATAGTAACTTAGCCTCAATGCCGACCATCAGTATGCAATCCTGGCTCCCAATAGATGCAGGGAGCGGTAAAATTAATGCCAGGCCGCGAACCACTCCCAGGACCTGTTGATGTCTCGTGAACTGGGCCCATCACAAACGAACACTCGGAGAACGTTCAGTTGGCTACCTCGGCCGCCACATGATCATTCTTCGTCCTCTCATTTTCATTCTCGTCATCCAACCCAATCTCGTGCTTAAGCCAACAGTTGCCTCCCTCTTCGTTACTAAGCATGGAGTTGAACTGTGTCGCCACGCAGCCCCTAGCTGTAGCATTCAAATCGTTGTACGTCGCGCAGGCGATGAGGCAGTCGCGAAAGCTGTAGGCGGGAAGCCGCGCAAGGTCTCCCCCGGGGTGGTTGACGCCACACTTTGCGACAAACTGGACCTTTGATGATCCAACCTGTACCTCGGGCGTCGTGTCGCTGAGGTTGGGGCAGTCGAGCTCTACCTGCCCACTGGTAGGGGGTTTCTTAATTCGTCCCCCTGACTCGCCCGGGTCCGGGCCACTAGCTGCCGTCGAACCGTCCGCGAAACCACGACTAGTGGGATCAGTTATTTAGCGCTTGTTCGACACAGCGACAGGGCGGGAATCGCACTGGACTTACTCGTATGCCCCATCAACCGCTCTCGATCCGCCGACACCCCCGCCCACGGCGGCAGCGACGATGACCAAGGCAAGAACCGCCAGGAGTATGGCCGTCGTCCTGCGCAGACCACAAATCCTCTTTTCTGGCGCGGTGGACGCGTATGCCGGTGGTAGATTGTGCGGGGTTACAGGGCCAGGAGATATCCCCTTATCGTTTACAGGCTGCGGATGGACGGCTTCGGGGTATGTGGATTGCGGAATGGGCTCTAGGCCATCGGGGACTCTGTTTGGCGTCGCGCCGTGGTACTCAGCTGTTGGCTGATTCATTTCCGAGACGATGAGGCTCAGGAGAGATGATGAGGTTAGTTTTACGCCCCGAATAGTAGAAGCGGAGAAAAAGGATCGCAGGCTGTGCGTCGAGTTTGGAGTGTCTCGGTTAGGTAACGTTCCTTCTTCGTATGGGAAGGAGAGATTTATTACATACAACCTTGGCCGTAAGCTGACTGCAGGGATCTTCCTGCCGCTGTTTAGGATCTTCCCTCGACACCAGGCTGTTGCGACCAAAGGCGATGGACCCTTACAGTAGTTACCTTTAGTCATTCATTCCAGATTGTCCAATTGGTAATCACTTCACACGTGGCTTCTGCGCAGCCACAGAGGCTTCACCGGAGGAACAGGCTGAAGAATGTACGTAGTATTATACGGGGCGGAGCAAGCATGTAACTCTGGCACATCCTTCCTCAACAATTATCACTTTGACATGCATACATAGGGCCGCTATTGTCGTATCTCGCAGACCATGTTTCTTCTTCCTTTTGTCGGTCTACTACGCGTCGCTCTGATAACCCAGTTATCAGAGCATGAGCCTCCCCTACAAGCAACGTCTTGTTGCAACCCACTTCGACCCACAGTAACCTGTGGGTCCACAACTTACCTTCATAGGTTAAAGCTTGACGGAAGTGGGAGCCGCTAAACCGCGCCTCCCTAAAAGGGCACACTCTTCGGTGTCTGTGCCGTAATCGCCGCATCCTTGGGATGGTAAAAGATTGGCATGGCGGACCGTTAACGGTGATTCGGAGTCCGTTCTGGTATTCACGAGTAATGGCGCCCAGTTCAACTTCGTGCCCTGTCATGTATCCATCTGGGCGGCATGGGTTGGTATCCGCCAGGCCGGATATGACCGCATTCTTTAACATTGGTTAAAGCGCTCTCCTTTACACCTATATACGACGTCCAGAGATCATGTCTATTCCTTTCACCTGGTTGTAGGGGAACACAAAAAGCTACGTTGTATTCAGATCTATCCACTAATTCCCCGGTTATGCTGATAATTATTAACGAAAATGGCCTACTCTATAGTTGACTTGGGCCTCGAACTGACCCTTCAGGCACTGATGTCAAGGCCAACAGTCTTTCCAATATCTTCACATCACCCGTGAACTGGTCTTCCCCCATCGGCTCTCCTCTAAGAGCCAGTAGTAGCTCCGACTTCGGCATCTTGAGGCTCAAGTCCGAACAAGTCGCATCCGGACTGGTACTGAAAAGAGTCAGATTACGCTTGTGCAATGTGCCGTTGCTGAGAAATAACCTCCATCTCTCGCCAACGTCGGTGACGTCGAAGTCAATGGCAAACGAGTCGTTCCCAGCCTTCTCACCATCGAGCTGGATAGCCATGACATCAAACCATTGTCCAACAGTGAGGTTCGAGCCCAGCGCAGTTCGACCGCCGGCAATCATACCAGGAGCCTTCCCGCTCCGTAGCTGTTGGGCCGCCACTAGGTAGAAGTTGCGCCAGGTCGCGTTCTCGGCCCCGTACCCGAGGTTCTCGTAGGCCGACGCAAGCAGGTCCTTCACCCGCGCATTTCCCGGCTCCGTCGCGAAGGCGTGATCCAGGAGCGTGGCAGCGAATCGGGAGTCGCCATTGTCTATGAACTCCTTCGCCTTCGCGCAAACGGAGTTGACCCCGCCCATACATTGGACGTAGCGCGGCCCTTCTTCAGCGCGTGGATACTGCCACAGGTGAGAAGGATTGCCGTCGAACCACGTCATATACTTCTGATAGATACCCTGGAAGTATGTAGTTAGCTAACATGATAGCGGCACTGACGAGTCTTTCGAGATTTGGATACCTTGACATTATGGCTCAGTGAGCCATAGAATCCCCGGCAGTGCCAAGCCTTTTGGATATTCGCGTGAAGCTGGATTCGCTCCGCAATTTCTACCCCAGTCATGCCTGTATGATGAGGTTAGGGTTAGGCATTTCCTCGGTTGCACGGCATATAGCCCACGTACCCATATTCATCATGCGGACAGTCTGGTCATGCATATACCCGTACATATCCCTCTGCTCCCCGAGTCTCCTTATCAAGGCTTCTCTTCCCCAGGTGGGCCAGTTGTGACTCCCAAACATGACATCCGATCCGTAGCCAAACAGCACGATTGCCTCGTCGAGATAGCCTGCCCACGCCTTTGCGTCCCTAACCTGGGCTCCACGCAGAGTAACCTGGGACGACGTTAGTGCGACCACGCAGAAGGGGCTGGACATCTTGTGGTTGACCTACGATATTGTGCATGCAATTGGTGGCAGTTTCAGGGATGCACAATGCATTAAACTCGGGGAAGTGAAAGTTTATCTCAGCGGGAGCCTCGGATCCCGGCACCATCTGGAACACTATGCGGACCCCGTCGACGACAAGCTCTTCGCCGGTTTTCTGGATCAATGTGTTTGGGAGGATGAGTGATGTTGTGCCAGTTGAAGATGCCATTCCAAGCCCTACGCCAATATGTCCTTCAGCTGATTTCGGCAGGCTGTTCCCGTACATGTACGCACCGCGGCGTCTCATGGCCGGGCCGGCGAGGATGCTCTCGCTCATGACTGCCTCGATGAACCCTTCCGGCGCAATGATCGGGATGGAGTCCCCAGCGTCTTGTTCAATGATTCCTCCCGCGCCCATGTAGTGGTCCCCGTGTGAGTGTGAGTAGATTACACCCGTCACCCTCCTCCCCTTTCCCCGATGCTTCTGGTAGATATTCAAAGCCGCCGCGGCGCACTCGCACGAAACGACCGGGTCGACGATGATAATCCCCTCCTTTCCCTCGACAATCGACATGTTCGACAGGTCAAACGCCCTGACCTGGAAAATGCCGGGGCAGATCTCGAAGAGCCCCTGTTTGGAGTTCAATTGGCCCTGTCTCCATAGCTTCGGGTTGGCAGTTGCGGGGCAATCACCGTGCAGGAAGTCGAACTGGTCGATATCCCACACGACGTTGCCCTTCGCGTTCCGGATAATGCCGGGTTCTAGTTTTGCGATGAACCCGCGGTCGGCGTCATCGAAGTCCGCCTTGTCGTCGAAAGATGGCTCGACTGACATCGTGTCAATTTCTACTTCGCTAGATCAGTGTTACGACTTGTGTATTTAAGGTTTTTAGTTCGGGTTGAAATTGCTGACGAAAAAGAGCCGCGACACCAACAGTAGGGTATCGTGGTATCCGTTGGAGGGTGTTGGAGCTTTAAATCATGCGCAAGATGGGAGAAGGGAGTGAGACTAAGACTACTAAGAGCCAAGGCTAGCCACCATCCAGGCGTTGGTGATCCTGAATTGACACGACGTTGGTTAAACACTAACAGGCAAATTCCCCGCAAAGGATGGGGGCTGGGAATCTCAGATCAGGAGAACGTAACCGAACCAATATTATAGGTCCAGAGCAAAATATGACCCACATGTTAACCTCTGTTGAGGCGGCATGCCGTCGGTTATCTTTTTTAGGGATAAGCGAAATGGACCCCACACATTTGCAGGCGAAGGAGCAGACTATCTCCGCATGCGGATAGCCAACACCCATAAAAATCACCAGAGGCTCGATATCCTCGAAACGTTACGACTTAGCGTCTTGTTCAGGGCTTGGTGTGGTATCTGCTTGCGGTCTTTAACCAATATCACAATTTCCGCCGCCCATGGCATGGATATCAACCTAAGCCTCAATGAGTTAGCCGAGCACGGAAACTCCTTCTCCTCGAAGCTCCACAGTAGGTACCCACTAATTATATGTCTTTCCCCAGACTCTCTTCCCCGGATTGTTCCTCCCAATCCCCACAATCTTAAAACATAGTTCAACTCGTGTCCACAGCTTCTGACCTCCGGTACCATGGGCGAGGTCAAACCGAAGGACAGCACAGCTTCGCGTGCTCTCGCAGATGATGTCCCATCCGACGAGAAGTACACCGACCTGCGGCCGGATGTCGACGACGACGAAGAATACACCATTGCTGAGCAGCGGAAGATCATACACAAGATCGACCGCCGCCTCCTTATCATTCTCGGGGCAATGCAAGCAGTGTCCTTCCTCGATCGCGCGAATATGTCTAACGCGGCGATTGCTGGGATGACAAAGGACCTGGAGCTCCATGTCGGCAACCGATACGTAAATACACACCTGTGAAGCCGTTAGCCTCAAGAATAGCGCGTCCTAACAAATCTCGTGTAGTCTATAGCACTCCTCGTGTTCTTCGGCCCCTACGTCGCCTTGCAGTTCCCGGCCGGCGCCTTCGTCAGGAAGCTCGGCCCCAGAATGTTCTTATCTTCGATCGTCTTTTCCTGGGGCGTCATCATGATGGTGCGTTGATCCAACCTGGAATGCGTTTGTCAGGGCGTTGAACTGACGTGACAAAAGTGCTTTGGCTTCGTCCAGCACTGGCACGCGCTTGTTGCTCTTCGAATGTTGCTCGGCGCCCTTGAGGCAGGTTGTTTTGCGGGCCAGTATTATCTGATCCAGGCGTGGTATTCAAGATGTTGGTCTGCCTTGAAAAGGTCGACTTCTCGGAGTTGGGTGCTGATGAAATGCAGATCACCTTCACAAGAGGATATCGGTATTCTACCTTCTTGGTGTAGCTGGCTCGGCTCTCGGAGGTGTCCTAGCGCTTCTGTTTTCTCAGATGAAAGGGTTGGCAAACTACAATGGCTGGAGGTTCTCCTTACCCATCGTACCCAAGTAGGGGCGAGCAGCTGCTGACAACTAGCACATAGGTGGATCTTCATTATGGAAGGTCTGATAACTATTCTCATCGGTGTTCTCGGCTTCATCTTCATGGTGGACTTTCCCGAGGATGGCCACAAAGCTTGGGGGTTCCTTAACGAAAAGGAGGCGTCTTTCGTGGTTCGGCGGATTAATCGTGACCGAGACGATGGCGAGCCTGAGAAGTTCGCGTGGAGGAAATACTTGAAACCGGCCATAGACCTCAAGGTCTGGTGCTTTGCTTTGATATTTTTGTGAGTGTCTAATCGGAGCCGCGTTCCTCATGCGTACCCAATTAACGTTCCAAGTTGCTCCACCATTCAAGCGTATTCCGTCGGTTTTTACCTACCAATAATTATTAACGAGGGCATGGGGTTTTCCACAACTATCTCTCAGGTGCGTCTCGCTAGCCACGGTACCGACTACGCGCTCCGACTGATCTTCCTCCCAGGTGCTAAGTACGCCTCCTTATGTGTGCGCCATGATCCTCATGTTCATCCAGGGGTGGCTGTCGGACAAATACCGCATCCGCGCTCCAGTACTGATATCCAACGCACTCTTGTCGATCATGGGCTTAAGCCTGATGAAATGGGGACCGGATCCTGGTCCACAATATCTAGGGTCGATTTTCGTCACCGCCGGCGCCAGCGCAAATATCGCCGCCGTCATGGTGTATCAGGCGAATAACATCCGTGGGCCATGGAAAAGAGCGTTCTGTAGCGGCAGTATGATCAGCTTCGGCGGTACCGGAGGAATTGGCGGGTCACTCATTTTCCGCGCTCAGGATAAGCCGGAGTACTTGCCTGGAATCTTGGCATGCTTGACGTGAGATATTCGATGAGCTTGACTTTGCACCAGAAGCTGACTGAGAGGCTAGGGCTAATGCGGTCATTCTGATGGTCGTTGGTGGGCTTAGTGTCTACTTCTTTGTTAGCAATCGAAAGGCGGACAGAGGGAAGAAAGTAATCGAGGACCTCCCAGCTTTCCGATATACAATTTAGAAGGCCACGCTACTACAATTACAAAGAGGATTGAATGATAGTAACGCCAATAGGTTTTAGGATTATGCAAATGGAATGAGGAGAGACAAGGCCGAACTGCACTTACCAGATACGTAGGAGAGAAGGGGCTGTGCTGGCCGAGGTATATAGCTTAAGGTACTCGTTTCCTTGTACCACTGCCCCATAGCCCACGATTCAAGCAAGTGATTGATCCAGGAGATGTTCCTTCCCATTTAATCGACCGGAGAGCCGCGAGCCATAAGATGCAAGCCTGGCAGGAGTTATCCCCACCGTAGCATACCGCGGGCCTTACGCTCGCCTAGGCTACTTTGATAGATGAAAGTGGGCAAAGAAAGTACGTAGACCAGCAAATCCTCGACATATTAACTATACTAATACGACTCCTTGTCAACGTGTTTCATTCGTTGCTCCGTTATACCGAGAGTTCATGCTAGTCGTATGATCACCTGTATCCAGAATAATCTCAAAGTCTTTCAAGATCGGCTATGCGTAAGCTAGCCTTGTCGTTCCAGCCCCATTAAATCGTAGTTGGTCATGAAGCTTTAACTATTAACAGGCTGGTCCCCCATAATGAGACCTTTCCCGAAGGATACAATCCCGATGCGTCACTTATTGACCCCGTGGTTGCTTGCCGTAAGCTGCCCATGTGCTGCAGGGTAGCTGGATCGAGGGCCTTTCTGCTACGTAACAATGGCACTCATTAACATGCACCCATAATTATTTTACCGTTGATCCCCATACCACCGGGTCGCTCCTCGATTTCTCGACGGATCTCCTTGGAGTTATCGATGAACTAGTATCCGGCAATGGAAATGCCAGTTCCAATGTAAATACTTGAAGGCTTTCCTGTTGAAGAGCTACGTGAGACCTTGGGATACGCACCATGAATTGATCTGAGGATGGAACGCTGCAAGTCCGTCTTACACCTAGCCTTCTCTGCCTATCTATGGCTGTCAACCCCACTTTACTGGTCTCAGAGAGTATCCAGTACCCTTGATGAGTGGAAGGATGTCTTTATACCCTAGACGCAGGCATCGTTTCGTTCGGGCCGCGTATTTTTGGCAGGTGGGTTGTAAACCGTCCCCTGCGGTCCGTTAGCCAAGTAAGGAAGGGGCGGATGCGGACAATCGAGAGGCCCACACGTCTGCTTTCGCCTGTAGCACGGCAAACTGCAGTAAGTGTTAATTGTATGGTTTGTTCTTCTATGATACGAGAGCGAACCTCGTAATCTGGATCTCGCGTGCTTCGCCTTCGTCCTTTTGGACGTGGGTTTTGGCAGGCCCGAACCGACCTCAGCGTCCATCCCCAATCCTAGCGGAAAGCCTATGTGTTGAGATGTTACGGGTTGCAATAGGACTTCCTCTGGGCCCAATAGCCTATCGAAAGTAAGCGGGCAGAATTTCTATGTTTTGACAGGAATAGATATCGTTACCACTTCGCAGCAAATTCGGCTAGCGGATTAGTCTCATGGTGCAAGTGGAAGAGCTCCTTGGCGATAGCAAGATGTTCCCCACTTCGCCCAACCCAAGACTGTGAGAATTGAGCCCGTGTTGAGGTTATCTCGCGAAAAGGGGCTGCAGGTATAGGTACGAATGTATGTGTGGTGAGGAGGGCCACACATGATTGGTGATAGACCCGCACAGGTGGTGCTGGGTGCCTGCAGCGACAAGACTTGTTGATGGGGTAACCTTCTTGACAGAGCATCGATGACGTAAAGTCCAAGGGCGCCCCGAATATCGTATTAGTAGTCGGCGCGCTCAATAATATTGAGCGCCCCAGTGGGTACAAAATGGCTCTGCAGCCCACTAATACGATCTAGAATAGAATCAGGTGTTCTTCTTGTAACTACCAGGATATCAAGGCCAGTGCCCGGGCAGTAAAGCTATGCCGGCTTCGGAGTGCGAGTTGCATCGTACTATAGCAATCCCAATATTCTAATTATACACCCTCCAGCTCGATGCGTGTGGGTGGTAGCCCCTAACAAATGATAATCCCCACAATCGAAGTTGTCAACTCTAGTAAATGGCTCACACAGACTGTCACTTCACGGTTCCCGGTCCAAGGTAAGTCGTCGTCGGCGAGGCACCGTAGCTGGGGATATGCTCTGTCATCATCGATTCTGTTACTAGATATGAACTAGATACGCTGCCCAAGCTCAAGGCTGGGCTCTTGGGCTCTTCGAATTTAGCTGGTAAGAAACTTCTCAACTACAGCATTGAACTTCTCTGGATTCTCCCAGAATGCAAAGTGGCTGCCTTTCTCCTCGGCCGAGAAGGTGTACTGCTTGGCCCCAGGGATCTGCGACGCTACCCACTCGACCCCGCGGGGCGGTAAGTTGCTCAGGTTCCCCGCGAGGACTAGGCTGGGTACTTCGATCCGCGGGAGCACGTCGCGCCAGTCCCGGAACGCATGATCAAGAAGGAGGGCAGCAGCGCTGGCGTCGCTCATCTTCTCGTTTTGCGACACGATCCATTCGAAGTCAGAGTCGGAGATGGAGTCAGTAAACATGCTCCGTAGAAGGCCTTGCAGCTGGCCGGACATGTCGTTGGCCAGGTCATACACGGCTGCTGGGGTGAAGATGGCCGAGAGCGCGGCTGCTTCCTCTTCGGTCCAGTGGGGGTCTGCCACCATGACCGATGACTGATCCACGAAGACGAGGTTGCTGACCTGGTCGTGGGCCTGGGGATACTGATCCCACCATGCCCATGCGATAGAGCAGCCCATGGAGTGGCCGACGATGGTAAGGTCTGTGAGGCCGAGCTCCCCTATGAGGTCGTTCAGGTCTGTGGCAAAGCGGCTAATGCGGTAGCCGAACTCGGGCTTCTCAGACTCGCCATGGCCCCGCATGTCGTACGTCGTGACGCGGAAACCTGCCTCGGCGAAGTAATCAACCTGCTTACGCCATTCCGCGGCAGCCTGGCGCCAGCCGGGGATGAAGAGGATCTGCTGGCCGTCGGATGGCCCACTCTGTGCATAGTTCAGCTGGACGCCATCCCCGGTCTGAACAACACCGCGGTGGTCTTGCGCAATAGCGCCAAGAATCTGAGACGCCGAAGCGAGGAGGAGGGTGCCGGGCTTCATGGCGTCCAAGTGCAATGCACGCCTAGTCTTAGACGGCTTTCGAGGGTGGGTGTGAAAGGGACAACAAAATCCTGCAAGGGGGCAACATGAAAAGTGCGTAATTAAATAGAGACGCTGAAGCGGAATGCTACGGCAGATATTTCAACGCAGGAGCGGACTCATTTTCGTACCAAAAGACCTGGCACGGAAGAGCCGGAGGTAGGACTTGCCGGATTACTAATTCCTGCTCCCTACTTGGTCCTGATAATGACGGATAGAGAACAATCTGAAAATAGCTGGGAAGCGGTGTCCAATAGGGATAGAGTCATGAATTATTTGGCTCCTTTGTGCACTTGTACGGCAATATTCCAGTTGCTTCGCAAAGTGCGGTGCTGGCTCTTAACCCGGCGCCCCCCTGCAGTGAACGACCCAAGCCTGTAGGGTTCAGCGCCGGCAGCATCTCCATTGAGAGCAGGCCCGCAAAACTCCATGCGTATTATTCCACTTCCCGTCTGATCCAGCTCAATTTCTTCAAAGACATGCATTCGAGTGCTTACTCCCCAACTGGAAGAGGCAGGAAGTAGTGCGGAGGATATACATGTCCATCGGCCGTTTCTCTGGAGCGTGCCCTGCCTCCTGCCGGCGATATGACGATTTCCAGACTGCACGCCTGAAGACCCATCCGCAGACTGACTGGCTGCTCCATGAGTCTCACGTACTAGAGCGAGAAGAACATGGCCGGAATCCCGCTATGGCCCGATGGCGTCTTCAGCGTTATGGACACGATGTTTCTCGCCTTGCGTCTATACATCGCGAGTGTGTCCGGTCCCAAAATCATGCTGGGCTGTAGACGATGTCGTCTGCCCGGTAGCTCCTGTGAGTATTTCTTCTTTACCCCTTCTCTTCCTCCCGGAGTCCTAGAGTACTGTTTAATCAGCTCTCGGCACGCCCAGGATCAAGAACCACACGATGCTCATCGGCGAAGGTGTTGTTATGCCCTCTTTGCCAAGGGAAGTGGATCGGGAGCCAATAGGGAGTGCGTAACGGCGTCGCAGCTGGCCCGTTCGTGGGGTCTGAGAGCTGCAGATGGGAAGATATAAAAAGTTCGCTGTCATGGTCATATTCCTGCCTGTTAGCAACTAAGTTGACCATACTGGTATTCTGCATTGGATTTGTCCCAACGCATACGTTTATGAGCAGGATTGCACGAAACAGTGTCGTGCTTGCATCGTGCCCCCCTTCATTCTCTTCTCCATACACCATTTCTGGAGGTGGCGAACACGGCAATATACTACAGCCAAACTGCAATTATGCCCCACTCGGCCTAGGGGATCAAGACTTACCTAGCCAACATCGGCGCCTACCTCCCGCTGTACGCACGGCCTTTCGTTCGCATGTTCAACGCTGTGTGCCGCTACTTGTCAAACAGCCCAAGGTCAGCCAGGGATAAGCCACTCCTGTTAATCATTGCATGCGGGCACAAGCAGGTCCTAAGCCCAATCCTGTTGCTCTCTTTTGAGACACTGGCTGTGTTCAAGTTTAAAGGGCTGATAGTAACGAGAGCCTTCCAACTGTTGGTCGTAGAGCCAGCCCCGCGAAGTCTCAACCGCCTCCTATAAATACTGGAAGCTTTGATAAGTTACTATAAGGGGCAGTGAGTCCCCAGGTGACAGTCAGGACGGCGAATATGTAACTCCGCATGCTGTCTTCTGATAGTAATGGCGCCTTGGGCAATCTGTACCGCGTAGAGGGCTACCACTGGACCAGTTGCCCGCGGGAAGCCACATAAATTGTTTGCTGCTTTCAAGTGTATTTAGTCTATGGCAACATATTCTTATCTACCCATAGCAAGGGCTAAGATACTGTGGTGTCTTCGCGAGACATACTGTCTGACGCCTAATAGTCTTTTAGGTCAGTCGCTGCGTCTGCTCGGCAAGCCGATCCACCCAATAGCAATAGGGACCGAGGACCACAAAAGCCGTATCCAAGACCGATGTGTCTGCCAGGAAATCACTCCAGTCGCTTGAGCTCCGTGATTGGGCGGCGATTACGCGTTCACTTATGGCGTGGCCAGGTATCATCTCCTCTATCAGCACCTCACCATTACTATCCTGGTCTGCTATCGAGTACCCTGGCGCTTCATGTTTATAAGCATAATCATATAATCTCATCCTCCTTGAAGATCCTCACCTTGTAGTCGTCCCGCCACTGGTCCTCGATGATCACGAGCTGCCTCTCCTGATCCTTCTTTAGGAGTGCATCCTCCGGTGTATCGCGGTAGTCTTCCCTATCGATATCTATCCATCCTTCCTTGGCGATGGACCGAGGGGTAATCATAAGAGACCGTCCTGCCGCATTTCCCCGTTAGACCGGAAGCCACTGAGAAAAGGCACATCAGGAGTGGAATCCTACCGTTGATAGATTTGTCCGTGGCGATCCTCATGAAGCAGCTCGACACGTCGATCTGCTCACCGAACTCGACTCCGTGGTCCATGAGCCACTTCTCGTACTCCGCGGTGCGGATAGCGCTCTTGATCCAGCAGGGCGCGACGTAGTTAATCCGAATGCCCTGCTCCCAGCTGTTTCGGCGCGCCGTGCGCATGAAGCCACGGAGTGCGTACTTTGTGGCTGTGTACTGCCAGTTACCCTGGTGCGATATTAGGGCAAGAAAAATACCGTGAGGGGATACGGGTGACGTACGGGCGAGTCAATCCAGGCCACCATGCTTCCCGTGATGATGAAGCACCTATCCCTGTCATCGATGTCGGGCTGTTTCCTGAAATAGTGGACGGCTAGCTTCCACGTGTAAAGCGTGCCGTCCAGGTTGACCCTGACGATTTTTAAATCCGGCTTCGTCGGCTCGCCGTTCGGATCTAGCTCTCGTCAATGGTGCTATCCCGATCACGAAGGCTAAGTATCGCGCTCACTCACCGTCAAGATTCCACAAGGTGTCCCCGGAGCTCCGGCTGATCCCCGCATTCGCAATCACCACGTCTACGCTCTTGCTTGGGCTCCGTGCCTTCGCCGTCTCAAACATCACCTTCTGCTCCTCCCACTCCCGGATATCGCACTTGACGAACGTGCACTTCTCGCCGTCCTTGTTCAGCTCTACCTCAATGGCCTTTCCCCGCGGCTCGTTGACGTCGGCAAAGGTCACGAAGGCGCCGGCAGAGACGAAGTCACGCACGGCAACCTCGCCCATTCCGTTGGCGCCGCCCGTGACGATGACAGACTTGCCACGGATCTTGTCCCGCGCAATGGGCGCGGTGTGGTCCACGGGGCCGGTGTACGTGTAGCGCGGAAGAGGCATCTTGGTAGTTGGGAGAAAGTTCTCCTATGGACTAAGGGGGATGGTGGTTCTTGCTCGGAGATAAGTGATAGGCTGACGATTGTAGAATGCGGGCGTGGGATAATTGTATTTTTTTCGCGAAGCCTTTCAGAGTACTGGTTATCGGTGTTTAATACGGAGGAATGCGGGGGCGAAGCGTTCAAGAGACCTCTAAAACATAACCCAACCATTCGTCATCCATCAATACTGAAGTGTGTTCTCCGCAATGCTATCCGGGGTCACGCTAATCACTAGCGCGAGGGCTGCGACCCTTGTACTAGGCGGCAAACCAAATGCAGATAGCCGGATTGCCGATCTCCCACCCATGCCGAGTCCTCCCGTTACGGCTTTGTCGGTACGGCGCTATGGCGTGCCGTTAGGCTAGGTCGTTGACACTCGATGCAGGCCATGGTCGGCCGGCACAAAAGGGATACCGCTCCAGGAATACTACCGCCCGGCCCAGGGTCGGTCTAATGCCAGTCCCAAGCGCTTCCACAGCAGGCATGTCACAGAACGGATCCTGACTCTTTTCCTGTTTCCATTAACAAATTCCATCCTTGCTGGTACACTGCTCGCGGCCCTGGATGTCTTCATCGCTACCCAAACTCTTATATCTATCGCCCTGCATTTCCCCTTTCTGGATAGAATCAACTCAGCACACTTCACTCTCCTCGCCCAACTCTTCACACCTTCACCCTACACAAAAATGACCGCTCCAGTAGTAAATCCAGTGGGCAACCCACCCAATCTGCCCACCGTTACCACAAACGGGGATCATGGCTCGGGACACACCAACAGCCCCTCTACTCCCCAGACCAACGGAACCGCGTCCGCGGCTACAAACAGCGTGAAGGCCAACCCCTTCTCTCTTAGCGAGGAGTACGCCTACACCCCGCGCAAGCTCAAGGTCATCACTATCGGCGCCGGGTTCTCAGGCCTGCTCATTGCGCATAAGCTGCAGCACCGGTTCCCGGAAATGCAAGACATTGTCGAACACAAGATATTCGAGGCGCGGAAGGATGTCGGGGGTACGTGGCTTGCGAATAACTACCCCGGTGTGCAATGCGACGTGCCGGCGCACATCTACGTGAGTTGTGAACCTCTTGTTTCTCAAC
Source organism: Microascus cirrosus (assembly GCA_030271035.1). Classification (NCBI taxonomy): domain Eukaryota; kingdom Fungi; phylum Ascomycota; class Sordariomycetes; order Microascales; family Microascaceae; genus Microascus; species Microascus cirrosus. The sequence goes on along the minus strand of JAMBUN010000321.1, from coordinate 67,275 downwards.
CATCAGTGGTCCTACGCATTCCAAACTTGGACATGCCATGCTGACGGCTACAGGCATTTCCCTTCGACCCCAACCCCGACTGGGCGAGGTTCTACGCTAGCGGGCCTGACATTCTAAACTATATCAAGGCCACAGTGAAGAAGTGGTCCCTCGATCGAGACCTAGAGCTTGACACCCGCGTCATGGGCGCTTGGTGGCAGGAAGACATCGCCAAGTGGAAGGTCCGCGTCGAACACGCCGGCGTCGAGCGCGACGAGTTCTGCGACGTACTAATCTCGGCGCGAGGCGTGCTCGTGCACCCTATGTGGCCCAAGGGCGTCGAGGGACTAGAGACCTTCCAGGGCCACGTCACGCACTCGGGTGCGTGGGATCACAACTATGACTACTCCCACAAGCGCATCGCCGTCATCGGCAATGGGTCCTCGGGCATCCAGATTGTCCCGCAGATGCGGAAGCTCCCCGGAACGGAGGTGATGAACTTCGTCCGCGGGCCCGCATGGGTGTACTACCGCGCACCACCGTCGAAGCACCTTGGCCGCGACGACCCGGACCCGAACCCAAGGTACACGGACGAGGAGAGGGACAGGTTCCGGGACCCAAAGTACCACCTCCAACACCGGAAGGGAATCATCAGTCGCACGAACAAGAGCTTTTACATCTTCGTCAAGGGGAAGAACAATAGGGAGGGAATGGAGCGCGCCGCAGCGCAGATGGCAGAGAAGCTGGGGCACGACAAAAGGTTGTGTAATATTCTAATTCCGAAGTGGGAGCTGGGGTGCAGAAGGATCACGCCCGGTCCAGGGTACCTTGAGTCGTTCCGTGAGCCGAACTGCGATATCACGAACAGCCCTATTACGAAGATATCAGAGAGGGGCATCCACACCACAGACGGGAATTTCTTCGAGTGCGACGTCAGTAAGTGTGACCCTTCTAACCCCTTATCCTACCAGCGCAGTGTCTCCACCCTTCACGCCATATGATACACTCTTGCTAAACAGAAGCTAGTCATCTGTGCCACCGGCTTTGACGTGAGCCACTGCCCCCGCTTCCCCATCGTCGGCCGTAACGGCGTCGACCTCCAGAAGAAGTGGACCGTCGACGAGCCGGAGTCCTACATCTCCGTCGCAGCGCCGGATATGCCTAATTTCTTCATGATGACAGGACCCAACTGCCTTGGCGGCCACGGGTCTCTTGTTGAGTCACTCAACTGGACGGGCGACTACTTCGTGCAGTGGCTCAAGAAGATCAGCCAGGAGGATATCCGCGCCGTGGTGCCTAAGAAGCAGAAGGTAGCGGACTTCATCCGGTACACAGACGAGATACACAAGACGCTTGTGTGGTCAGGGAGCTGTAGTAGTTGGTATAAGAGGGGGAAAGTGGACGGTAGGATCACGGCGCTCTTTGGTGGGAGTGCGCATTTGTTCCAAAGGATGCTGTCAGGGATCAGGGGCGAGGACTTTGAGATTGAGTACAACACGCCGAACTCGTTCCGGTTTATGGGGAACGGGTTCACAGCGTTTGAGATGGACCCCGAGAGCGACCTGTCATGGTACGTGGAGGTGGCGGAGAAGCCGCGGGAGTGATAGAGAAAGGAGGTTCATCAACACGTGTTCTAGTGTTTGTCTTGTTTAACATTCGATAGATATCAGCCAGATTTGCATCTATATATGCGTTCTCCGAGATACTAATAATCCTTAGGAGCAAAGCCACGACCTGGTAGCTATTTAAAGAAGATAGACGGAAATCAGGGGCGGCATAATACATCTAGACTACAACCAACATAACCAGGAATGGGTCCTGAAGATATTGACGCCACGTTGCCACCGCTGTCATGTATGAACTCACATAGCTAGAGCACTCCAACATACTCAGGCTTCAAACATCATGTCCGCAAAATCCAAGAACCGCGAAGGGTCCAACAAGTCGTGGCACTGACTCAGCAGCGCCTCATCGAACAGTGTTTCATCGGAGAATGGGAAACCTCTCGTCTCCGTCCCCATCTCATTCTCCTCCAGCAAGCCCTTCGCAATGCCGCTCGTCGACCGCGTGACGAACGGGAACAGTGCCTGCCAGTCAAGCCCTTCGGCTGGCATGTCCATCGCCTGCATCTCAGAGCCTGACTGCATGGCAAGGTCACCGTCGTCGGAGACGCCCCGCTGTGCCGGAGCCTGCGCACTATCGGTCTTGGCTTCGCCGGGGGCCTCGCGTGACCTGCGCAGTCGCTCAAAGCCTTTCGCGATCACCCTCGCTGAGCCCCACATCGTCTGCAGCTGGTTGACAGCATGCGCTAGCACGTCAAGCCCCTCCTCCGCCTCGCTCGCGAAGCGCTCCACACGGCAGGCCTGTAGCAGCGGCACGAAGGCTGTGCCGCTGTACCAGCAGGTGATGGGCATGAGGAAGCGGGCGTTTCCGCGCGAGAGGATGTCGCGCAGGATACGGGCAGTGCACGACGCGGCAAGGATGGCGGGTGGGAGGGCCTGGGGCAGGTCGTGGGCGGAGCGCTTGAGGTGCAGGATGATGATGGTGGTCAGATAAGGGAGGTGGAGCTGGTGGACATCGCGGTCAAAGGTCTCAGTGCGGGGGGAGCCGATAGGGAGCTGGAGCTCTGGCGGCAGGGAGTGCACCCAGTCGGTGAGCTCCTGCTGAAGGCCGACGGGGAAGGGCTGTGCGGCGGAGCCGGAGGAGCGGGACAGGCTCTTGGCAATGCGACCCATGATGGCGCAGAGGCGCACCCAGTAGATGAAGACGAGACCTTTGCGTTGGGATGCGAGGTCAGAGGGGAAGTCGGAGAGCTGGGCCTCCTGGAGGTTGCAGTCTTCCGGGTCGATGATGCAGGGCTTGCTCTGGCACAATGCTGTGAGCCGCTCGCGGGCCTATGGAGAGTAAGTCAGCGGAAGGGAGCGTATGCAGTGGTGTGTAGAAAACAACCCACGAAAACTGTCCACCATATACGCCGCCTCGAGCTCATGTTCAGCCTCCCTATGAGGGGGTGATTGCTGCTCGGCTCTCGATGGATGCTCATCTGCTGTGCGTGCCGAATGATCACGGACGTCCACCACCAGGAGGAGTGTCTGTGCGCGGTACTCGGCGGGCGCGGCGCCCACCAGTAGAATAGCGCCAACGCTCGCAGCATCGTCAGCCCGTCCACCTCCTCGTCGTTGTAGAATATGTTGCGTGCCCGGTCGTAGTAGGTCGCCGGGCCCTCGTGCGGGACCAGTGGCGGCTGGATGTGGCTTGCCGCCAGCGCAAGGGCGTTCGCCAGCAGGGGTGACCGCTCCAGGTCCTCCGCAAGCGTGTCGCGGTCTAGCACAGGACACCAGGCATAGCAATACTCCCAGTAGGTCTCGGCGAAGCTCTGCAGTAGCTCCTGTTGCTGAGGGTGCGAGAAGCGGCGCTTAAGATCGAGAGTGGCCTCGTACTCTTGCTGCTCGGCGTCTAGTTGGTTCTCCGGGCCGTAGATCTGGAGGAATCCCGTGTCGACGTCACCAGAGAGGCTGCGGCCCGCACCTTCGCCAGGTGAGGCGCTTGACGGCGGGTTGGGGCGGTGGGTGTTAGTGAGGGACGGGGCGCGGATGGGGTGACTGCTAGCGCCGTTGACAGAGGAGGCGGAGCGTGGGGAAGGGTTGAAGGGTTGCCTGAGGCTGGGGTCAATGACGTCGGCCAGGGGTCCGTCTGACGGGGCCAAGGTCGATTCCTGGCCTTGAGTGGCCTTGTCAGAATACCGGTGACCCTTGCATAAGACGTCGATATAGCGGACATACCTATGGAAGGGGTAGGCTCCGGCGCATCATGCTGCGGCTCGACAGCGACAGTTATGGAGTTGGGTCGCGGCTTTGCGCGCTTGGACGGCCGGAGGCGACATTCGCGGTCGGGGGCATCGCAGTTAGAGCACTTCTGGTGGCCCTGGAGGTTGCGACTCTGCAGGCCCGGCGTCTCAGCATTGCGGCTCAGGCCACTGATCTCGAGCAGCTTGTGCTGGCGCCGTCGACGGCAGGCCACTCACCTGGAGGTCACACTTGATCTTCTTCGAGTGACACAACACGCACACGAGTTCGGCCCGCTTGCGCTTCCGCTGGCGGCCCGTAAAGTGGAGCCAATTCCCGACGATCTCAGTAGTCATCGTTATATAACAGCTTGGCTCGGTAGAGGCGATGGCTGCTGCGAAAAGAGCGCGACGGGTCGGGGTGGAATGCTCGGTTGTTGTAAAGCGGTAAGGCCCAGTCAGAGGTGACATGGGGCGGATTTTATGGCAACACAACCCGATTGGGGTCTCCCCACGTCCACCGAGCCAATAATTTATCAATACGGGTGGGTGCTCCGGGTGGGAAACTCAGGGGGGGACAAAAGAGGCCTAACTCTATATCTCACGTGGCACCTGCACTGCGGGGCGAGGGGAGAAATGTGGGGAGAAATGTGGGGAGCGTCGCATCTTTTGGTGCGGGGACTCTGACTGCGGAGGTGTGGGTGCGTCGCCAATAACACAACCCCGTTAGGCGAGGGAGGGGTGGCCGCCTTTAGTGTCTGATGCGCGCGATAGTTCTTGCACGCCCTGCACACGCACTGCCGGGGCTTCCGCCTTCAGAATAAATTACCTAACAATATAGAGGTGAAAGATTTCCACGAACGAGCTCCCTCATCTCGATCCTGATAGATACTAAGAATCGTCAAAGTACTGGCATCTCTTCCTCCCCGTTTCAATTCCTTCCCTTAGTATATATCGTAGTCCGACCAATGGCAAGATGAAATATCCTGATCCTGCCCGAGTTCCAGCACAGCACCGGGGTTGGGTATACTGCAGAGATGTATTTTGCGTGAGGGCATTGGGAGCAATCTGGACGACGTTCTGCAGTAATTCTTGGCTTAAGCAGTCTGTACAAATGGTGATTCGAAGCCTACCGGTGCAAGAAGCACCGTGTCGCCAACTTCGCAGTTATCAACCAGATACGCGACGGGCTTACACTGGAATATATACGTGAACTCGAGAACCGCAGGGACCCAAACTGCCTAGGCAACGACCTTGACGGGGCTCACCTCACCCTCCTCATTTGGGCGTGCCAATATACTGAAAAGGGAGGCTCAATAAAGAATCAATGCAGTAAAGCGCACCCACATGCCGGCCAGGAATAAGATGCTGTATCTCAGCCGCCATGTCACCAAACCGTCCCAGTATACTGATTGTTTCCCATCCGAGTTTCTCACAGCGTCTCGAGAAGTAAGAAAAGCAAAAAGGTATAAGCAAGGGATGCCGAGGTTCACTCCCATGAACGTGAGCCGTATCTACAGGCTGCCTTCAATGCAGATATACTTCGAAATGGTGCGAAAATTCTCCCGAAATGAATGTCGCATCAGTCGGAGAAGCAAAATAACAACTCGAATAAGAGGGGAATCAGAGTTAGAATCCAACCCACGTATCGCAGCTACGCGCACTATTGATGTGCGGGAAAGTTAGTAAAGAGAAAGTGTCCCAATGAAATTTCTAGGGGTGGGTGGTGAAGCCGCTATGACATTATATAGAGGCCGCGGGGTCCCGTTCCACTGGTTTCGGACATGTATGCCTGCAGATCCCTTGACCGGGCTCGCGGAGAAATTCATTTGGGTTAAACAGGGTAATACCACCAAAAGAAAAAACAAGCCAGCAAGGAGCGAGAGTTAAGTCATTAAAAAGTTCATGGGAATAAAAATGAAGACAAAAAAGGGGAATCAGATGGTCAGTATGAGGGTCGAACTCATGACCTTGGCATTTACCGCTAAGCCGGATAGCTTATTAGTACCACGCTCTAACCAACTGAGCTAACCGACCTGTATGATGATATTTCGCGTTGTGCAGCATCTATCCCTATGCAGCTTTGACGAACACTTCGGGAAATATGATCGAGTTCAAGATGGACATCTCTAATCGACCTTCTCGAAAAGAATAAACTAGAACGCTATACAATCAACTGGGCCTTTGCGTAATCAAACGCAACTATGCAAAGGGTTATGAGAGTAGTAAAAGATTAGGGTTATATCAAACTTATCTTGAACCTAAAGGGAAAGACGCAAAAAGAAAAGGAGCCCATCCTGATATATAGAGATGTGCTAGATTGTATTTAGGGGCGGAATTTAACTAAGGGCCGGGGTTGAGCATGGATTCGCTACTAAAATAAAGCGCGAAAAGAGCCGTTCAGCCACTTATTCATTCCGGCGTAGTTTGGCAGCCGGGTCATTGCCACTGGACTATGCTGCGCCAGGAAAGGGCGTTGCAATGGTTATTCTTTCATTCTCGAATACAACCCACCGTCGATATGCCGAATACTACGTTGTCACGTCCGACTGCGATCCTCTGAACCACACGGGAGAAATTTCTCTATTATAATATCAATGATACATGATACGTCAGAACATGCCACACGCCAGCGGCGCCCATCCGTTATGCTCGAGGGTAAACCGGGATTGTGAAGATCGTTTCTTAGTAGGTTCCTGTGTGTTACAAGGCCCCCTTCATGTAATACTGGGCGGCATGCGGATATCACTATATCACTGGACTAGCTCTCAGTGACGGTGAATTGTTATTAGGTTGACTGGTCCCTGCGCCTTCTATGAACATACTTTTACAGATTATGGAAGGCAAGTCAGTTTCACTCACGCAGGTTAAGATTCAGGCCTTTTGACAACGCCAAGGGCCAGCCATATATAGTGTACATTTCAACTGCATTGTTGTCTCCCTGTCTTCCGGCTGCCCTCGAATCGCATCTTGGTGCTTTTGCTTTACTTCAAGATATATCCCACACGGAGTTTTCAGCGCAATCAAATGCTTCTGTGAGTGGTTCTAAAGTTCTCTACTTGAAACCGGCTTGACAATAAAAGTCCCTTCGTCACAAATTGTGAATGATAAACATCGTCATCCATATTTGACCTTAGGCGCGAGAGCGTCGCCCCGGAATGTCTCGTGCCGTTCTAATCCTTGATCTGTAATTAACGTCACTAGGCACAGGCGGTACCATGTGGCACGAAACCAAAACATTCTGTGTGAGGTATTTCTAATATTAGAAACAATTCATAAGTACGAGATGTATGAGGGCGACTGCCCGGATCATTGGGGATCATTGTCAGTATCATTGGTACCGAGATATTGGAAGGATTCGGTCTCCCATTTGCGAAGCACTCAGGGGCTTTCTCACTGCTAATTTTTCAGGCAGTGTACAGTGTATGGGCCATGCTCAGCAGGCCACATAAAGGTGGCATGGACACGGCACAGCATTTAACGGGTAGGGATATGCGTTCCTTGCGGTTGTGTGAGAGCACTGCCTCCCACACGTATAGTCGATCGGCCCAAGAAAATGAGAGCCTCGCTGCCTGGGGTCACACCGCTGACCGTGGAGGGTTGAATAAAGGGCGAGGAGTTACGCTTTCGCAGGAAATACGAGAGTCGACTCAGCACGAAGATCATCCATAGCAGCTTGAAATGAAGGTCTCAACGATCTTGTCGCGTCTGAGCGGCGTCGCATATGCGACATCTCTTGCACCAAGAATGACGCAGCCAATATCCGTACCGCCCACGAAGCCAGCCAACGCCTTCGTTGTTCCCAAAGACTTTGTTGGCTTCGGCATGGAATCCGCATTTTTCCCCCACTTCAACAATAACTTCTCTGCCAACCTGATCAGCTCCCTCGCATCCCGCATGAGCGAACCCCGCATCGTTCGCGTGGGCGGCACGAGCGGCGACTATTTCCTATTCGAGCCCAGGCAGGACAGGGATAGGGTGTGCTTCGATGGAGACTGCGGCACGCACGATGCAAGCTACCTCCTTGGCCCCAGCTACTTCGATGCCTACGGCCGGTTTAAGGATGCGAAGACGATCATACAGGCACCGCTCGGAAAGCCAGTCAATATATCCAACACGCTTGCCTATGTATGGCAGGCGTGGAAGCAACTGGATAATGGCGCCCGAGTTGCCGCAATTGCGCTCGGGAACGAGGTCGAGTTCATTTACAGGGAGGGAGCGGAAGCGTACGTCGATGCGGCGCTGGAGCTCCAGGACAGCATTGTTAAGAACCTGAGCTTGAGTGGCGGTGCTGCGACGATATTCGAGGCCGGAAATACAGCCAGTGGTACGATAACTGGGGACAGACCGTATCGAGTGTGAGGAACAAAAACTTTCCGAGAGAGTGGCCGTAAGAGTTCAGCTAATGTTCTTGTCCGGATGCCAGACCAGACATTCTAGGTGCCGACATCAATCAAAATGGTTTAATCTCGGCTGCGGCAGAACACTGGTATCAAATCTCAGGCAGAAACCACTCATGGAGTGATGAAATGATGCAACGTACGTTTGGAGGCTGCCACTGGCGCGTCAAGTACTCACCATGGTACAGGCCAAATGATTAACCACACCGCCATCACAAACCGTTTCGAGCTATACATCCCCGGCTTGGAGGCCTCGCATGATCAAGGGATAGAGTACGCTATAACAGAAGACTCCGCCTCACTCGGTGGTGCTATAATCGAATTCTCCTGTGGATTCGGCTACACTCTCTGGGCTGTCGACTTCAACCTCGCTGCCATGGCGCGGGGCGTAGCCCGGGTCACGAACCTCGCTGGCCGGCCCAGTGCCAAGCGCGTGTTCTGGACCCCGGACAACACCGGTGGCGACGCGAGCCCGGGACCTCACGTCCGCGCCCCGTTCCCCGCGGCGATGTTTGTGGCAGACTTTATAGGGATGGGGGATGCCACTGCGGTGACGGAGCTTGATACGGACGGCGATCTGACGAGTGCTTATGCCATGTACGATGAGGGGACAGGGGCGCTGCTGCGGGTCGCGCTCGTCAATATGCGGTTGTATAACGGTACTAAAGACTCTGATAGGGGACAAGAGACTTTCCAGGTGTCTGTGGGTCAGTTTAAGTCAGTGAGGGTGCGGAGGCTGCGGGCGGACAAGGGCGTTGCCGCGATGGGGTACGATTTTGGCGGGCCGGAGAGCAATGTCTCATGGGCTGGGGAGCAGTGGAGCCACGATATTGATATGGGGAATGGGCACTTTCTCGGGGACGGGCCCCAAGAGGAGACAGTGCAGGTTGAGGACGGGCTCGCGTCCGTAGTTGTACCTGACAGCGAAGTAGTCATGTTGCAGGTCGAGTAGTTAGGAGATTGGATTCAGACGTCGCTGATGGGCGAATGGTGACTGAAATTGAGAGCCATCATAAAAGTTCAACACTACTGGTAGCCGTGACACTCCAGTGCTGCTAGAAACAGGAGTGATAGAGGTATACGGCAGCCCAGGCCTAGGATTAACGGCTGCAAGAAATTTGGACAGAACACCAGGACTGGAGAGAGGACGCATACATATTTCCGGAAGTTTACTGATAAGAGCACAATCAATAGATCAATCAATCCCACTTGGCTGTATTCTCGCTGTGTCCAATAAGTGCATTTAATACCGTGCGCCAACCCGAACCATTGTGCCCTTATGGAGCTGTGTCATCCTAACATTGTAAAGCCTCTAGGACTATTAATAGTTCGTCGGTAGTGACATTCATGTTGCTCACGGTGTAGGTCGTCGATAAAATACAAGCAGCCGCTGGCTTAGCCCGTCCTTTCGCAGACTCGGTCTCTGCCATTTTAAAACGGACAGATAGTTAGGTACGTCCCCCAGTCGTCAAAGTGAACGATTTGGGCTCTTCTCACCCTTCTCCTCGGAAAGCACATGTGTGCGTACTACCTGCCTTCGTGTTGTAAATTCCTTACGGGGATCTATACCACCCGCAGGATTCACTGTCGGCATCCGAGCTAGACGTACCGCACTTTCACCAGAAGCTGGACCACACTAACAGAATGTATTATCGCACTCGGAAAAGTTTCCAGAGCCGGACGAGAAACAACGTCCTGCCGCCTTCGAAGCTATAACCCCGTGCAGTAAAGAAAGAAATCGAATCACAAAGTATACCGAAAGTGGCGGTTCTATATCCCTGTTAGCCTCACTCGCGGCTTAAGAGCAGAAATCAGAGAGGGTCTATACTTACTGTCCTATCAGTTAGATCATCGTCATACGCGTTGTCGAAACTCTCTTCGGTGCCCTCCTTGTCCCGCCTCCGATTGGACCAGATACAGAGGAAGCGGTACACGAACGCCAGAAGCATCGCGACGATCGACGACACGACCACGACTATAAAGCCATCCATGTACCGGGGCGCGTCCTCGGGCTTGAAGACTAGGGGACCGACAAAGTTGCCTAGCTGACATTAGCGATGGGATCACGGCGAGAACGCAGGAACACGTTTAGCCCTACCCAGACAGTAGCCGATATACATTCCAGATGATGCGACTGTCTTCTTGGTGTAGCCCGCCGTGTTTGCGATCACAAGACCCATCAGGACGGCATAGCCAGCGCCGACGGAAGGGAGGATGATGGTGGCGAATAGGAGCCCACCCGTCGCGTTCATCGGGAGGAGCCATAACAGCAGGGACGCCAGAACAGTCCCTGCCTGCGCCAAGGCGACGAGGTAGGTCCGGATGTCGGGGAATCTAAAGGCGAGGTAGGGTAGGATCAACTGCATGGTGCCTGCATACGCGCCCGTCGGCATCATCAACAGCAGCGAGTTCAACGAGCTGAAGCCGAAGCCATTGATAATGATTGGGATGAAAGTGGAGATGGGCCCATTGGCGATCATGGACAGGAACGAGATGGCAAACACGACCCAGAACTTGGAGTCTAGAAGTAGCTCCCAGATCTGGCCCGCTTTCAGGTGCGTGTTGCGCACGCCCGCATTGTTGGACCGCAGGCGGGCCACAAGGATGTAGCGCTCCCTGTCAGAGAAGCCGCGAGCGCGTACGGGGTCCGGGGGCAGCGCCCACCAGAGAATAATGCCCCAGGCGATAGTGAGCCCGCCGGAGAAGTAGTACATGTAGCGCCATGAGGAGACACCACCGTTGATCTGGCCGAAGGCGTAGTTGACCAGTGGCGAGAAAATGGAGACATAGCCGGTGCAGCTATACCAGATTCTGCGAGAGGAGTTAGGATATCCAGTCTGTAGGGGGGTCTGGGTATGTGGTGGCGAACCCCATGCGCATCGCCTGCTCATTCTTCCTGTAGAAGCCACCCTAGTTTCATATCAGCCAAGAGTTTCTTTTTTTTAAGACAGGTTGCTCTCAAGAATTCGCAAATTACCACAATGACCATGAACAACGGGCTAATGCCGCTCTCTAGGAAGCCGAGGAAGAACCTCTGTGTGTAGATGGTTTGGTAGTTCTTGCACACCGTTGTGAGGATGAGGCAGATCCCCCAGACCGTCACGACGATGGACGCCACGCGCTCAATCGGGAATCGCTGCGCGAGTACCATCAAGGGGTACGCGCCAGCAATGAAGCCCAGGTAGAAAATGGACGCCGTCATGGAGTAGCGATCCCCCTCCACGAGATTGAGGTCATCCCTTAGGCCAAAGAGCGCCTGCCACGCCGTTAGCAGGCTAAGCAAATACTGCGAGCGCGTCCAAGCATGTGAGAAAGGAGTCATACCGCCTGAGAAAGCATCGCCTTATCATAATACTGTAGGCCATACGTTGCGCATAGCACGGGCATGAGCTTCCAGTCCAGCTTCCGTCGCAGCTTCTTTTCCTCCTCCTCGCTCCACTCTGCGTCGCCCGTGTAGGTCTCGAGCACCTTCATCGCCTCATCCTGATGCACCGTTTCCACGGCTGCTGCCGCGGCCTGCTTGGAGGCCGAACCCATGCAGTCTTCGAGCTGCCTCACTGAGAGGGCTTTCGGGCTGTCCAAGTCTGATGACATCTTTACTTGACGGCCGTGCTCGAAACATACAATATGAAAAGTAAAGCGATCGCGAACGATGTTTCAAAGGGACCCGACCGATCCGAGGCGGATATGCAGTTGTTTTATGTCGGTGAAGTGACGATGCGCCCCCGTGGGGAAGCTCCTGGCCCCATGGGGAAGTGTCCCAGCAGCATGAGGCGGGTCCAGATTGCCGGCGGTGGTGGAACGGTAGGAACAGGGAGATTCCGAAAGGGGAATACCGGCGTAGCCGATGTGGCACTAAAGACGCTGGTGGCAGGAGAGAGTGGGTCTTTCCCATGGCGTGTGCAGGGGAGGGTTGCTAGTGACAATCTGACGCACAAGAACATGAAGGATCGGAGGACTACGTGTGATGCTTTTGTCCTATGCTGCAGTAGCGTGCACAGGCGAAGCTGGGGTTGTGCTTGACGATAGCTTCAGAGAGGGAAGCCGGTGATGGATGGAACGCGAAGGCGGAACGCGAAGGCGGGGTCGTATTTTGGACTAAAGTAGCTCCACAATGCTAGCCCCGGCCAAGAAACTCAATAGTTTGCTTATTTAGCTCTCTCCTGCAGTTTCTGATCCTAGAATCCAAGACATCAGTTGTTACACTAGCTCCATTCTGCACGAACTTCAGGCACAAAGTCCAGTAGAGCTAAGAACCCGGCGCTGCACTGCTGCTTTTCCACTATGGCGCAAGTTCCACCCGACGTTCACATCCCCTCTGGGGACACAATTAGCGTTAAGCTTATCAATCCCGTCAACTTTGGTCCCTCACACATCAAACGCTTCATGGAGCCGGCCGTTGAAGGGTTGGATATCTTCCCGTCGGTTCCCTCGCTATGCTTCTTGCTCGAGCACTCGTCCGGCCGCAAGCTAGTGTGGGACCTCGGCATCCGCAAGGATTATACGAACTACGCGCCCAAGATCGCCGAGTACATACCGACGACAGGATACTCCATCGACGTCCCGAAGAATGTCGCGGACATTCTCGAGGATGGTGGGATCCCACTCAAGGAGATCGAGGCTGTGATTTGGAGGTAGGTGTGCCTAGACTTAGGGAAATTGCGGAGTGTGGGTCGATGACACTAAGACGAGACAGCCACTGGCACTGGGATCACATTGGGGACCCGTCCACTTTCCCGTCGTCCACCAACTTAATCGTCGGACCCGGCTTCAAGGAGGCCATGCTCCCCGGGGCTCCCGCGAACCCCGACTCTCCGCTCTTGGAGAGCGCTTACGCGTAAGTTGATCCCGCCCCTTTCGGTTGACCGCAAAAGAGTGCATGGAGCCTTATCGGACTAGCAACCGGAACCTCCATGAGATAGCTTTCGAGGGCGCGAATTCCTTCCGCATCGGCAAGTTTCCGGCGTTTGACTACTTTGGGGACGGCTCATTCTATCTCCTGGACACTCCAGGCCACGCCGTGGGACACTTGTGTGGCCTCGCGCGCACGACAAATGGCCCTGACACCTTCATCCTGCTCGGCGGTGACGTGTGTCACTTCTCAGGCATCCTCCGCCCCTCAAAGTATCTCCCTGTCCCAGAGCGAATATCCCCGAACCCATGCCGGCCTAAGAGCAACGCGCCGCTATGTCCCGGGTCGGCTTTCGACGACCTACAGAGGAGGCGCGGACGGGAGCCGACTGATACGCTGTTCGACCTATACTTTGGCGGGGACATCCCGCTGGCACGGAAGACCGTGCGGGAGCTGCAAGAGCTGGACTGCCGGGATGACATCTTTGTGATAATTGCGCATGATCAGGCTGTCAGGGACGGCGTGCCGCATTTTCCGGAGAGTTTGAATGGATGGAGTGAGAAAGGTTGGGGGAAGGCGTTGCGATGGTCGTTCTTGGGGGAGCTGCGGAAGTATTGGGAGTCCAAGGGTTTGGTTTGAAGCATACCATGGAGAGTTTTCTACAATGAATACGGTACTCACAGCTTTATGATGTTTTTTCTCGGGATACTGCTCTACTAATCATCTGCTTCTCTCTCAGTAATAGGCTCCCGTCACAGTGCCGGAATATTGGTATTGTTGCAGTTACGGAAGTTCGGGGAGAGGTTGCTATCCGGACACTCCGGACCACATCAACGCGACATGGGCTTTGAATTGTCCAGCACAGACCTAGACCTAAGGTGTCGACTCCAGCCTCGCCCCTTCTCCAATGCCCGCTCTACGAGCCGGCGTTGAGTGGTCCTGTTGATGTAGTAGTTTTCCCGCTATATAAGCATTATGACGGGAAGGCCCTTGATGGCCTATTCTGGGAGGGCGTAAGGATATTTGTCCCTTAATTTCCTCTGGACTATGGAAAATGTGCGGTCTAAAACCGTCAAAACGTATACTATTATGATCACCTTTAAACATACAGACATACATCCCTTTAGTCAAGTCCCTGTGCCTGACAAAATTAAGGTCCGGAAGCTAAAAACGCCCCCTTAAAGTCGCCGCCCAAGCCCATCTCCCTCATATCAATTCCGACCAATAAGACTATAGGGAGCTAGATTCATCCGGCTCATGTGTAGCTGCCACCTTTAACATAGACCGTGATAAGGCCTCTGCCTAACGCGAGCGCTTTGTACGAGGTACTGCTCGAATCTCGTGGCGAGGGGCCTCTGCGGGGAGGTAGATGGGGGGTTGTTTAAAGGCAGAGCAGACATAAGGGCAACGGCGTTTCCTTCAAAAAGTAGGCGTACTTACCTTTGAGGTGGGCAGGCTTAAGATCCTATCTAAACAGTGGTGAATGTGCTACTTGAACTGAAAGAGCATCAAAGGAGGTTGATCACCAAGTGGAAACATGCAAAGGAGGCGCAAATCAAGCTGGAATTCCACGCAACGTCAAATCAGTTATAAATGACACTGGATATGATAGGGGTTAGCAATGTGGTTTGGATTCAATATTTTCCATCCTATATCGCTTCTTTCGATTTATTATGGAATTTTGAGATTCGTGATGCTCATGCAGCTGATGGATGCGATTCCGTTAAGCCAGTACTGGCCCACCAAAGGTGGGCCCGTGGGGCGGATACCATGATCCGCTTTGTAATTAGCGAAACTAGCGCCGACCTCCCCCGCCGGCAAACCCGATCCGTATTGGTGTCTCCTCGGTATCGAATAGGATGCCACATGAACGCCAGCGGTATGCCCTGCCTACCACCTGCTTCTACGGTCGGTTTCCTGGATTCGGCTAGGACGCACATGCCATTTCATGGGGATAGTCTGGGCCGGGGTTCCCCAACCTGGCAATGATGACGGCTTCGCAACGGCTCTCGAATTGCCTTGTGGACATAGCCTCCGGCTCTCTTGGGATCTGTAGTCTTACTTACCGGCTAGGAACTCTCTGTTCCCAATATATCATCACTGCTTGCCGTGTAAGGCCTTAAGTCAGCGCAGACCCCATTTTGGCTGGCCACTTCGGCCTCTTCCCAGCATACACAGCACCACCAACCATTCCCCCGCTCGTGTGCCACCACTGCCTCTAGAACCCCACCACACGCCATCGCCTGCTTTCCTTCTAGAGCCACCGCAACCATGAGGTCGATAGACGCAAATGCCCCCAACGGTGCCAATGGCGTCAACGGAGTCAACGGCAACCATATGAACGGCGTGAACGGTATGAACGCCCATACGCCCGATGTCAATGGCCAGGCGTTTTCTGCGTCAAATTCAGGCCTCGACTACGATGTGCTCATCGTTGGTGCCGGTCTCAGTGGCATATTCTCCCTTCATCGCATGCGGCAACTAGGTCTCCGGACGAGGGTTCTCGAGGCGGGTTCAGGAGAAGGAGGCACCTGGTTCTGGTAAGTTCTAACGCCTGCTTCTGTTCTTACTCAGCTTGACTCTAACTACTGCCCCAGGAACCGCTACCCCGGTGCACGTTTCGACTCGGAGAGTTACTCCTACATATTCTCTTTCGACCAGGAGGTCCTTGATGAGTGGGACTGGACCGAGCATTTCGCCCCTCAGCCCGAGACCCTCCGATACATCCAGTTCCTCACCAAGAAGTTCGACCTCCATCGGGATATACAGTTCAACACGCGGATTGCCTCGGCGCACTGGCAGCCCGCCACGGACTCTTGGCTCCTGACGGATGAGGCCGGAAACATATACACGAGCCGGTACCTGATCACCGCTATGGGCATCCTCAATCAGCCCACCTTGCCCAACATCCCCGGCGTGAACGACTATAAGGGTGAGGCGTGGCACACGGCACGGTGGCCTGAGAACTCGGCCGACGCATTGCGTGGGAAGCGTGTCGGCATCATCGGCACTGGCGCGACGGCCATTCAAACCATCCAAGCGATCTCTGACCAGGTCGGCTCGCTGACCGTCTTCCAGCGCACGGCAAACTGGACGGCGCCGCTGCGTAACACCACGATATCCAAGGAGGAAATGGCTGAGATACGCAGGTCGTATCCGGACATCTTCCGACGGTGCCTGGAGTCGTACAGCTGCTTCATCCACAACAGCGACAAGCGCAGCGTGTTCGAGCTGGGCACCGATGAGGAGCGCCGCGCGCATTGGGAGTCCCTGTACGCGAAGCCCGGCTTCGCCAAGGTCCTTGGCATCTCGAGTGATATCTACACGGACCGCCAGGCCAACGCGCTATATAGCGAGTTCATGGCGGAGAAGATCCGCGAGCGGGTGACGGACCCCAAAGTAGCTGACCTCCTGACGCCCAAGGACCACGGGTTCGGGACGAGGAGAACGCCGCTCGAGAGCGGGTACTACGAGGTGTTCAACCAGGACAACGTACGACTAGTGGACATCCGCTCCGACCCCATTGAGAGGATCACGGAGAAGGGGCTCAAGACAGGGAACGAGGAGTTTGAGTGCGACATACTCATATATGCGACAGGTTTCGACGCCGTGACGGGGTCCTTCCATGCCGTGGATTTCAAGGGCGTCAACGACACGCAGCTCCGCGACGTCTGGGCCGAGGGCATCAGGACCTTTCTCGGCCTCACAGTCAAGGATTTCCCCAACATGTTTATGATTATGGGCCCCCACCAGATGTTCGGCAACATCCCCCGCAGTATCGAGTACGCCGTCAATTGGGTGTCGGAGTACATGAAGTTCGCAAAGGAGAACGACGTGCGGTACATCGAGGCGACGGAGGAAGGGATGGAGATGTGGACGGAGCATGTACACGAGTGCGGGAAGGGCCTTCTGGCGAACGAGGTGGACTCGTGGATGACGGGAGTGAACAAGAACCTGAAGAATAAGCAGAAGAGGAGCATGACGAGGTATAATGGACCGGCACCTGGGTACAGGCGACGATGCGAGGATGTGAAGCGGAGGGGATACTCGGATTTTGTGATGAGGCGAGGATAGGTGTTTACAAGGTATTATTTTAATGTTTTAGAAGACTGAATTTATGAATATGCTGTAAAATCTACCCTCCTTGCGCGCGCTGTTGGGGTTGTGGGAGCTTGCGAGACCACCAAGATCATGTGCTACATGACCCAATTGTCGTCCGGAAAGAAACGACCTTTGAAGCCCGCCACACCTCCTACAAAATGACCCATAGGACCGTCGCACATGATGAACGTCTATTCTAACCTTACGTTGAACTCGTACGAAGGTGAGGGGTTTCCTACGGCCCAGCGGACCCCGTCCTCCATTACCTTATCCCATCTCGCTGCTCCCGATAGCTGCCCATATCGCCGGAACCCGTGGGGTAGGCCCTTGAACAGGTTTATATCGGTCGGAACACTAGGGGAAATAAAGTTAGTGCGCTGTGGTACACCAGAGTCCTGCTGGGAAATGGAACAAAAGACTCACCCCGCTTCTGCTAACATCTTGGCATACAGCAAGCCCTCATCCCGTAGAGGATCCAGGCCCGTGATGCCAAACACTGTCGGGGGCATCCCCTTCACCTGTTCTGGCGTCGCGTTCCCAGGACTCAGCTTGAGCCCCTCCCCCTTCGCATCCTTAACATCCAACAGCCTCGTAAAAAACTCGCACCTGCTCTTCGGCAGGATGGGCGCGTTCTCGTTCTCGATGTACGAAGACACTGACGGATCGATGAGCTTCGCAAGCTGCGATTCGTAGCACTCCGGGCTGACGAGGGCCGGAATCATCAGGACCTGCCCCGCGATCTTGGGGAGTGAGGACTCCCTCAGCTGCCCGAGATGCTGACGCAGCGTTATGGACGCGGTGAAGTGCGCCCCGGCAGATATACCGGCCACAACCACCTTCTCGGGGTGGCATCCTAGCTCGGTAATGTGCTCGTGCGCCCACACGAACGCGTCCTCGGCGTCATCAAAGGGGACAGGATACTTGAATTCGGGCGTGTGGCGGTAGTTCACGTTCAGTACGACGGCGTCAGTGCCGACGGCGATGCGGCTGCAGATGGCGTCCTCAGAAGACAGCGTTCCGAAGAAGTAGCCGCCGCCGTGAAAGTAGATGCAGAGTGGCAGCGCGGTGTCCTTGTCAGTGGTTTTAGGTCGGTAGGTGCGGGCCTCGATCGAGGCTCCGTCGCGCGTTGGGATGAAGTAGTCCTTTACGAGGAGTCTCGGCGCGAGCGACTTGAAGGCCTCGGCTGCAATGGCCTCACGCACCCCATTTACCTTTTGCTTTAAGTCAGGGAGCGAGAGGCCCGTGGGAGGAGGTGGAAGGGTGGGCTCGAGCGAGAGCCATTCGTCACTAGGACCGCCGTAACACGAGAAATCGCACATAATGATGGTAGTGGCGGGATATCGATCTGGGGGGGCGGGGCGCGTTGGCTGGGGCTCAGGAGCTCACAATTAACTTTGTTTGGGGTCGCAAGAGGAGCACCCTCTGGAGCGGTGGCCGATGGTCCACTACCAAAGGCCTGCTTATGCTCCGTTCGCGGCCCAAGGTTCCTTGCCTCGAGTAACATCAACCCAGCGAGTAAATTACCCCGCAGTGCCACTTCATCTTAGCCTTCCCCGCATTTAGTCCCGACTCGAAGGCTGCCCCCTCCGACCAAGGACTCCGGGCCTCGGTACAGCGGTTGTCCCAGAACGGAAATCTAGTACCGCCGCCCCCACTCGATACCGCGCCTACCGAACTCCCAATCCCGACACGCATACGAGATGTATTGCATAAAGTAAAGGCGCCATTCAAGCAATATCTATCCCATACCCGTTCACAGATCATTGCGAGCTTCCCAAAATCAGAAGAAAAAACACGTCAAAAATGGCCCTGCATCTCTCCGCCGATCCGCCATCCCGCTCCTTCAAGGGCAAGGTCGCCATCGTTACCGGCGCCGGCTGCACGGGAGACGGCATCGGCAACGGCCGCGCTATCTCCATCATGCTGGCTGATGAGGGTTGCGACGTTGTGTGTCTGGATATGGATCTCGCGTGGGCGATGAAGACGGCCGAGATGGCGAATTCGAAGCCCGGCCGGGGCACTTCAGTAGCGTTCAAGGGGGACGTCACAAGCGCAGCAGACTGCAAGGGGGCAGTGGATTTTGCACTTCAAAAGTTTGGACGACTGGACGTTCTCGTGAACAACGTCGGCATTGCGGGGGCGCCAGGGACGGCAGTGGAAGTCGACATGGAAAAGTGGGCCAAGAGCCTCGAGGTGAACGTGTCGAGCATGGTGCTCATGGCAAAGTACGCTGTCCCTGTAATGGCGAGGAACGACGGCGAGTTAAAAGGGAACATCGTCAACATAGGGAGCGTGGCAGGACTGAAGGGTGGGACGCCGCACCTACTGTACCCGACTGCAAAAGGCGCAGTGGTGAACATGACGAGGGCGATGGCGGCACATCATGCTACGGCCGGGATTCGCGTAAACTGCGTGTGTCCAGGTGTAAGCTGCCTATATTGCCCACAAAAGAAAACTTCTGACTGTTGGCTAACATTTATAGATGCTCTACACACCCATGATGTACGACAAGGGTATGTCAGAAGAGGCAAGGGAGGCGAGGAAGAAGAGGAGCTTGCTAGGGACCGAGGGGACTGGGTGGGACTGTGCGTGTGCAGTGACGTTCCTTGCGAGTGACCATGCACGGTGGATGACGGGGGTGATATTGCCCGTTGATGCCGGGGCTACTGCTGCTGTTGGGATAGGATTGCCAGCGGCGGCGAGTGTGAACGGGTAGGCATAGAACACGGATTACAGATTATACACCTTTGACGTTTTTACCAATCGCGCCTTGAAACCAGAAAATAGAGTGGCGTGGCAGAGAAAATCATTTCAATACCCTTGTCGCGCAAAGTCTACGTATGCATCAACGCTACCCGCCCGGTAATCTTGCCCTCCCCCAGCTCGCGAAGCACCCCAGGAAAGTCCCCTAGCTTCCGCTCTTCAACCCGTGGCGTAATATCCCCCTTAGCAATCAGATCCAAAACTTCTTTCAAGTCCTGCAGCTGTCCGCCGTATGAGAAGATATAGCTCAGCCGTTTCCTCGTCCCGGTCTTCATGTGGATCGTATTGTCTGTGTCCAGGCTCCCGATACAGAGGAGCTTGCCTCCCCGCCGGACTACTACATGTCAGTGAACAGAAAGAATACCCATCGCCCCTCTGGGGAACACTCACCAATATCCTGCGCGTCGTCAAACGTCTGATGGGTCCCCACAAAGTCAAGCACAGTATCAATCAGCAGCCTGTTCTTCTCCACAAACTCCACTGGCGACTCTCCAACCCGCACAATGTCCTCCCTCGGCACCCCCAGCTCCGCCGCCGCGTCCAGCATCTCCTGCCGGACGTCGCACACGATGATTCGTGCGCCGATGGATCGCACGATCTGCAGCGCGTTAAACCCGAGGCCACCGAGCCCAAAGAGAAAGACAGTTTCTGTCGGCTTGACCTCGCCGCGGCGGGTGATTGCGTGGTAAGCCGTGTTGACGGCGTCGGTGGCCACCGCTGCCTGCGCGGGAGTGACCCCTGGTATCTATCAGCTCCACCACCTACGTGGCGCTGCGGAGAGGGAATATATTTACCTTCGGGAACGCGCGCAGCCCCACGGATGTCCAGAGTTCCGTAAGGTGCGTAGAAGCCGTCCTGGCCTATCCCCGAGTGGTGGCCTCGTTCGCAGATCTGGGGCAGGTCGCGGGAACACTCCGTGCAATCCGCGCCTCCGCAGCCGGGGACCGCATGCAGAGCCACGACGTCTCCCTGAACGATATTAGTGTTTGGAAAGCCTATTGGCGGGTTATTTCCAGACGTACAATCTTGAGGTCAGTGTCTGTATCTTTCACCTTAGCGCCGAACTTGATGATCCTCCCACAGCCCTCATGGCCCTACTCAGTGTAAGTAACCCACATCTCTGGCGCAGTTAGCAGAGGGCGGATAATGCGAACCATGATCCACTTATCCTGGAACCAGCCGGCCTGCTTTTCGAGCGTGAGAAGAGAGTGGTCGCTTCGACAGACTTGGCTCCCTGTTAGAGCATATAAACGACGAGATTCCAGCAGCGGGACGTGTCACGAACCTCCCGACGCTATCATCTTGACCAGAATTCCCGTCGGTGGAGCATCCGGCACTGGAACTTCCTCCCAGACCTAATCCTTCGTTACTAAGCTGAACCAAAAGTCGGAAGAAGGGATATGTACTGGTTCGGGGTTCCCCCTGTGCTTCCTCCACACGAACATCGTCTTTGGGATAGCTTCGCCCATGGTGATTCAAGTTGTAATGTGCGTGACTTGTTGTGGTTGTGACAATGTTGTGGGAAGCGCTCCTCTTGTCTGGTGGTTGCGCACTTTCACCAGGTTTCGCACTGCTGTGACCAGTTACACGGCGATCTCTTACCGATGATAACAGAACGCGGCGTATCCGTTTGGGGTAGCGTTGTCTTAGGAATGCGGAGATGCCTGATTATTCCTCTCCGGGTTCCTCGAAAACACTCCTATCCGTTCATCACTGCCGTTGTCGCCCCACGGCATAGCCACTGTACGTCGGTCCGCTCTGGCCCTCACTCTAAGACCAAGCTGGCAAACTTCCATTGTTGAGGCGTGATCTGTACCGTGATTGGCTCCGGCAGTGAGGAGCGGCATCGGCAGCACCGCGGCAGTCCTAATACAGTAACGCGAGGGTCCACCTTCCCTCTCCACTTCCCCCACCTCGAGATGAGCCTCTTAGAGCTTGCTTCAGGCACAGTGGCTGGCAGCTTGGAGCTTGGACCAACTGCACGCGACAAGTACTCCAACAAAAACGGGAGGGCACCAAGGCGAAGAGCAACTCGCCCTCTGCAAAACCTGTGTTCCATAGACCCTTCCAGCCGCGCTTCCGACTTCTTTGTATTCGAGTGATCCTCACAATGGTCTTTCACTCGCCCTCATGGGTGCCACAGCTGCCCATAGGTAAGATTCCCATTCAAGCCCACGCTCAGACAATGCACTGACGGGCTGTAATAGACCCTCCGGACTCGATCCCTATCGCCGAGTTTATGAGAAACGAAAAGTATGGCCGCCGAGCACTGTCCAAGAGCCGGAACCCTTTCACATGTGGGCTGACCGGCCGGACTTACTCCGTCGAGGAGTTCTTCCAGCGGTCAGAGTTGTTAGCGAGGGCTCTTGCGCAGAGACTGGAGTGGTCACCTAATGAAGGGACAGAGTGGGACAAGGTGTTGGGGGTATTTTCCCTAAACTCGGTGAGTTCAACTTCACAGGCCGTAGAATGCAGAAACGATCGGGCTGGCTGACTGCTCGTTGGGACAGATCGACTACCTCACTCTCGCCTACGGCGTACACAGGCTTTCCGGCATCGTGACGCCCGCGAACGCAACTTACTCCGCCGACGAGCTGCGGCATCAGCTCATATCCTCGGGCGCCAAGGCGCTCGTTACTTGCGTGCCGCTGCTCGAGACGGCGCTCCGGGCTGCGGAGGGGGCTGGAATCCCGGAAAACCATGTCTTCATAATAGACGTCCCCGGGTTTGAGGACAAGCGGGATAGGCCATTTGTAAGAATTGAGGATATGATTGATGAGGGGAGGGGCCTTCCGGGGTTGGAGGGGCTGAGGTGGGTGAAGCGGCAAGGGGCGAGGCAGACGGCGTTTCTGTGTTACTCGAGCGGCACCTCAGGACTGCCGGTATGTAAATCATCCATCTTGAGCATCGACAGAGTGAACCTGACCTCGCCTAGAAAGCCGTCATGATCTCCCACCGCAACGTCATCGCCAATGTCCTACAGCAGTCCACTTACGAATCCGTCGGCAGGAAGGAAAGGGGCGTGGATACCCAGAATGTGGCTGGCTTCCTCCCCTTCAGCCACATATACGCGCTAGTGATGATATCGCACTCGTATCCCTTCCGCGGTGACGGGGTCATTGTGCTGCCCAAGTTCGACTTCGTGCCATTCTTGAACTCCATACAGAATTATAAGATCAACCAGCTTATCTTGGTATGTAACGTTCAGCAGCGCCTAGGTCCATCCTCTAACACCGGACAGGTTCCCCCAGTTATTATCACGATGCTACGCAACAAGGATATCTGTCGGAAATACGATCTAAGCAGCGTGCGATTGGTCTACAGCGGCGCGGCTCCGCTCGGCGACGAGACGATCCGGGAGGTCAAGGAAATGTACCCGAAGTGGACGGTCGCCCAAGCATACGGTAAGCGCCACTGACGTGCAGCGCTCTCAAGATTTTTCTGGAACTAAACTACCGAAGGTATGACTGAGACTTGTGTTGTCGTCGCCTCACCCAGCGAGCACGACATCTACCCAAGGGCATCTGGCTCCCTCATTTCAGGCGTCAGGGCCAAGTTAATAGACACTGAGGGCAACGAGGTCACCGAGCACGAGAAGCCCGGAGAGCTCTACCTCCAAGGACCCATGGTGGTGCTGGGATATCTGCATAATATGAAGGCTACCTCAGAGACGTTCGTGCATCACACCGACGGGCGGTGGATACGGACTGGTGACGAGGCGCTGGTGACTGTCTCTCCGAAGGGCAACGAGCAGATTGTCATCGTAGACAGGATCAAGGAGTTGATCAAAGTCAAGGTATCGGCACCACCGAATGTCGCATTCTGTTAAGGAGTAGACGCTGACTTGTTGTGTGCAGGGTCACCAGGTGGCGCCGGCCGAGCTCGAGGCTCACATCCTCTCGCATCCGCACGTGGCGGACTGTGCCGTGATACAGATCCCCGACGAGCGGGCCGGTGAGGTCCCTAAGGCATTCATAGTCAAGGCGCCTGGCGCCACGGATATCGCGGACAACGTCGTCCGGGAGGCTGTTCTCAAGCACGTGTCGGACCACAAGGCGCCGTATAAATGGATCAAAGGGGGCGTGGAATTTCTGCCCGAGATTCCAAAGAGCCCGAGCGGCAAGATTTTGAGAAGGCTATTGAGAGATCGGGAGAAGGCGGAGCGGAAGAAGGTGGCGCCTAGGTTGTAGCTGAGCAAGAATCACAACATGTTTGTGGCTCTTCTGACCATACTTGCGTCTAAACGGTCGCAGCTTTCGTATGACCATTTCATCTTGTCATACATCTATAGTTTGAACCAAGCCATCCGAATTAAGGCAAGAGGAGATTTGGCTCCTCCGTGCGGAAGAATTGTATGCCTGCCGATGAGCCCCATTCCTTATTTAACGCCGTATTGAGCCTCTTCACATCATATTAGCGTAATTCCCTTAAGTCGTTTGCTGGTTTGGACAAGTTATACCTCCCTCCACACGACAAAACCCATAAACAGGACCCGCTCCAACGTGCCCTAGGATTTGGCGGCCCTTGGTATACCTGCTAAAGAGAGCAGGAAAAGACTGTGTTAGAGCGAACCTGATGTAATATGGTCGAAAGAGTGGCTGCAGTTACATGATCCTCTTCATTTCTCAGAAGCAGGGGAATCTGCCTCTTGCGTGGACGTGCAGACTCAAGAGCCTAACATCCCCCAATCATACCACGAAGCTCTCGCACAAAAGGACTCCTCTACCACCGGGGTGATTCCGCCGACTCTGGTGCAAGCGGTTTGTGGGTGGGCATGACTGGCATAGCCGCCTATGTCCTCCCTCTTCTCTTTTTACGCAGGGCTGTCTCACCGGCTAACAGACACCACTACAACATAAGTAATGTCGTAATTAGCCAGCATATGCAAGTATTCAGGCAAGTCGCCTGAGCATTTGAGGCTGAGTTCTCCAGACAGTAGTAAAATATAGACCTTCGTAAAAGAGTATTTCCCCGCCCTGTTCTCCTATTTATTTTGTAGTGTTATTTGTATAGCCTAGGTGGCATAGTCGTCATGAAAGCAGGCAGTGTTGCCAGCCATAGTTTAGCTCACCACCGACAACCCATTTCAGGCCTTGATCCTTGCACATGAGACAGAAGATTTCTGCGGGAGCATCTTCAACTCAATCAAGGGTCATATTTATGGCTACTCCTCGTCGAGGTTCAAGCCCTGTGCCTTGGGCACTTCTCTTTTCCAACCTCGTGACTGGGGAGCTTTGGACGGACTTTAGAAAGCCTCTGTTGCGTGACATCAACCGGAACTCGGACATACTTGTGGAAATCTCCAGGCAGCTAATACACCGCGCCACCAAGCCGAAGCTGATGAGTTTCATCTAGCAGCATGTTGAGTCGCCTTTGGCCACATTGCTACATCCTACGTCTCCATCTCTCAATGATTATTAACTCATCCCATGGTAATGGTAAGGAAGTTGTTCTGGAGTACTCAGCGGTGCTCAATCTCCTAATGAGATCATTATTCCAATGAACGCAAATCATTGGAGTATCTGCTGTTCTGAAAAGTGTTAGTGAATGCCCGCTTTTTATACGTCTTGACAGGTTGTAATAACCGAGAAGTGGTAATGAAGCAGGAGAGCGCGCCTTAATGCAATCAATGTCCCAGGTTAGAACCAATTTATAAACGATATATTAAGACCGCATGTATTAGATCCCTCACCAACCAAACCGCGCATTGCGATTCGCCATCTTTACCGCCTCACTGCCACCGTCCAGGTGCTCAGCTGCTATCACCCAATATTCCCAGGTGGCAGTCACAGAGGCCCGGTTTCCAGTATTCGGATTCAATAGCATAAGCGACTCGTCCTATCATTTGTTTCTGTGTATGGACATGCTCTTGCCAGCTAAGCTTCGGGTTTCTTGGCCACTGGGTGGAACAAAACATTGCTCCTCTAGACGCGTCTCAATTTCCACGAACTGCAAACTCCTCCGGTCGCCCCTATCCGGAGGTTGGGGCGAGGGCAATGCAAGAAAAGGGCAAATCAGTACCAGCCTTTCGTTGCATATCGATGATACGTCTGATTCCCAGGTCTAGTGCCTTTTCGCTAAATGCGTCTTCATCGTATCCCAAAGGCCCTCGGTTCAACGGTCCCTTCCTTGACCCTTCGAGTTCCCACAGGTTTCCATCAGCGCATTTTACCAGCGCGACGAAATGGTGAATACTATCCTCGTCGGGGCCCAGAGCGTGGGTGTCGCCCTTAAGCGCGACAGCTTCGCTGGCTTCGTGCAACGACTCGTTATCGTTTAGGAGTTTTGCCCTTTCGTCCATACCAAGTGGGACAGCCTTCTCTAGAAAGTTGGCTAGCTTGCTTCCGGGTACAATCATCTCGGAGGGGACACCGTTGGCGACGCAGTGAAGAAAGCCTATGAGCCCGCAGCCGTGAATGACTGTCTGCTGAAACCAGACGACCGGTTCGTCCGGTCCGGCGCCTTTGTACCACTCGTTTCTACCGTCCTCTACATTGCGATCTTCCCTCCAAGCGTCTGTCATGGGTATAGTGACCAATAGAGCGAAGACGGGACGAGGGACCATGGCCATGACATCAGCATCGTAGAGAGAATAGACGTCGTAGAAGGTAAGCTTCTCGGTAACGCCGAGTCTGCGGGCGAGTTCGTTCATGACTTCAGGGTTGTTCTCTGATGAATGTCAACTTGTATTTGTAGAAGAGGCAGGGAGGAAGGGCAATTACCCAGCATGGTGAAAACCCGAGGGGTTTCACGAGGTACCTCTGACGTGGCACCGCCGCTGTCTTCTGCAGACTTCGTCATGCCGAGGGACAGAAGCCGTGGCTAGGATGGTCGAAGCAGGTCGGTTTCTGGCGAGGGCATCGAGGGGTATGGCCGACTTGACTTCTTACAACATGCTTGACCGTTGTAGCGATGTTATGCGTGTGAGCCTGAGTGAAATGGCCATTGCGTATTTGTCGTTGCCTGCTGGCTAGTCGACGCTGCGTCCCGCTGAGTCATTATCGGGCGACGGAAAGAGACAAAGGATGCCCCGCACTCTCGAGGCCTCTTGCAGTGATACAGGCAGGTGTGCCCCACGCTGGCTGCTTTCCTAGTCGAGTCAAAGAGCACACTTCATCCCACACTGATGCTAAAGAACACAGGTTATATCACGATGCATTTTGTACCCCTGTGTCCTTCTGTTGAGAGATACTCGACCATGCTGCTAGTGGATACGCCTAGACCATGCTTCCAGTAGAGATCGTGCTTCCTAGAGGTTCTGCTGCTAGCCACTCTGCTT
Source organism: Microascus cirrosus (assembly GCA_030271035.1). Classification (NCBI taxonomy): domain Eukaryota; kingdom Fungi; phylum Ascomycota; class Sordariomycetes; order Microascales; family Microascaceae; genus Microascus; species Microascus cirrosus. The sequence goes on along the minus strand of JAMBUN010000321.1, from coordinate 40,117 downwards.
CCAGGAGCTGTATGAGGTAGAGGGGCTACGAGATACGCTCAGCAGGGCTCTAACTATCCTACAGCCATCGCCCTTCTCTTATCCGAAAGGCGATTGCATCGAGCCTGCAGAGGGTCTTTGAGCACTCATTAACTGGCAGCTTCCTACCCTTAGGACGTGTCAGCAAAGGCATAGTGTAGGCAGTCGTCTTCGAAGAGAGAGGCGGCGCGCCAATAATTCCCCTGCTTTGCCGGATAGGACACCGCTTGGCGAATGGTCTAACTTAGGCTAAGTATACCCTGCAAGCTTCACCATTCAGCAGTTCGATTCTGCTCAACATTAATGGCGGCCTGTTGGCTTGGTAGCCATACTCCCCCGTTTAGCCATCCCAGTTGTTCCCTTCTTAGTACTAGTTTCCATGCGCCCGGTTATAAGAACAGGTGGCTAAGGGATTCTGTATTCCGTGCTACCTCCTCATCTGATTATGGGTCCAAGTCCGTTCTCGTCAGAAGTTCAATACGCGACAAATCAAAGTCACGTCGAAGCACCTCTACACCCTCGGCCCCCTCCCCAGAAACTTCCACCGTCCGTAATCTCGGGAAACGCTCCGGCGCAGCCCTCGCGAGTGTCGATAGAGCGCGCCACAGATGAGCAAGATCAGGGCCCTGCGGTCCCCTAGAGATATGAAACTCACGTATCGAAGCAGGCAGCAGGTCAACGAATGCAGAGTCGTCCACCGCCATCGCCTCTGCATCGAGCGGCGGCGAGGATCCCCCCTTCACGTGCGGGCTCTCGTGAGGTTGGAGACACCGCGTGTCGAGTGATAGACTTTCCAGCTCCGTAAGAGGGGAGACGTCCGCTACAAGGTGAGGTTCTGTCAGTATATTGTGAGAGAATTCAGCGTCGTAGAGATCTAAATGGAGGGACTTCAGGCGCGGCACGAGCGCTAAGGTGGTGCGCTGCGCCTCGTCTGGTTCGAACTGGTCGTCCCCCACACTGGGGCCGCCTGCGACATAATGGAAAGACTCCAGGTGGGGGCAGGCGGACAGCAAGTCCCAGAGGCTCCCCGAGTCGATGGAGCTGTTCTCGAGGCGGAGGTGCTTAAGGTTCGACAAGCCGGCTGCATGTTCGTCCGTGGCCTCCACCTGCCAGCCTACGAGCATCTCAATGTTCGGTGCCGCTTGCATGATGGGACTAAGCACCCGTAGCTCTATGCCGTACTCGTCGTCCGCGTATGATAGCGCAATGGCCCTGAGCTTCTCCAGCGTCGCCGGCTCCTGGAACTCGACGGTTTCCTCGCCGTCTACAATAGCATCCAGCTCCTCCACATCAGGACAGAGCGACGACACCAGCAGCACCACGTCGTTCATAGGCAGGTCAGTGATATCATTCCCGACCCCGAAGCCATGCGGGACCTGTCGCTCCCAGTAGCTGCGCAACTCGGTGGCGAACGACGCGTCCGTGATATCACCGGCATTCCAACCCCGCGTGCAGAGATGTCTAACGCGGCGCGCAAGGTCAGAGCGAGAAAGGAGGGTGCGCGTGAGAAGCCACCACCGCGAGCAGATGGGCCGGTGGTAAAGATGTGGTGTCGCGAAGGCGCTGACCTGCCTAGAGGTGAGGCAGAGCGCCGCGAGTGCAGTGACGCGCTCGCGCTCTGTTCCGAGGTTCCCGCACGGGAGCGGGGAGTATGAGTTGAGGCAAACGCGTTCGGGGAGCTCGTGCTCGAGGGTACATTGCGGGCAGATGGTCTGGACAATGGTCTCGAGGGTGAAGAGGTCAAGGGACTCCATATTCCTGATAGCGCTCTGGCGAGTGGTCTAGGGTTGGTCTAGGGCCTTTGTGTGCTTTCTTGGCCGTTACCCTTGTCCCTTGGCTAGGGTGCATTTTCCACGATGCTGTTTTGCTGAAAGTTCGCGCCTTGGCTGTCCTTTACCGGTCATTTAGCGCCGAGGCCCGCCGCACGAACCCCGCTGCGGCTAATTTCGGAGCTGAAGTCTCACCAGGATATGGTCTTCACCATCTGTCACAGAAACGAAGAGAGCGCTCTAACTTGGGACGTCTAACCACATAAAATTTAAAAGTACGGCTTTAGATCAACGATGGGAAGCCAGTCAAGTGTTCGGAGCCCAAGGGTTTAAGATGCTGTAATAGGCCTGACCAAGGCATATATGGATATGCACTAGGGGGTGATCCCTGAATCCTTCTGTTGCATGTTCCCCACAATTAACGAACATTGGACTTACGACATATCCAGCATAGCTGTATATGGAGGCCACGCTCCCACGCCCATCTAGTCTGCCAAGCCTAGCCGGACGTCCTCAGATTGTGTTCCAGTCTCGTCCGCAACGGTGGGAGGAGAGTGAGGGTTCAGCACGGACCATCGGGCGATTCAGAGAGTAGAGTTCCGGAGATTATTACACGTTGCGGATCAATGGCAAGCGACATTTCTGCGTCCTCTCACAGTATCCGGCTGGGAGCATCAAGCGTATGCATTGCGCAGCCTGGACATGGTTCTCAAGCCGCTCATTCCGAAGTGTATCTGACACATCGGTATTGACGTGGATACGCTCTTTAACAGTCGTAACCATCGGCTGATGGATGATGTGACTTTGCATTCGTATCTACATGTGCCTACCGAAGTTTCCAGACTAGTACTCATTCTGGGAGCTCGCGTTTCTCACGGATATCCTGAGCCAAGCGTTCATTATTGGCGGGAGTGTTCGATTGGCTGCCTCTGGGAGCTATTCATGCCCTTTTTCAGGGCCCTTGGAGAACAGTGAGACCGTGATGCTGGCCGGAGTCTGCGAGCCCCTCTTAGCGCTTGACGGGCCACTGTTGACGGACGCCGTGCCTTTCCGGCGGTGAGTACATAGAATCCGTTCATGAGAAGACGAAAAATTACTAGCTACAGCCCGAACGGCAAAGGGCGACGAGAAGCGGCTCAGGCCATGGAGCGGACACGGAAAGCCGCGAGAATGTAGAGGGTATGAAGCACGATGTCCCGTGCGTTCGAGGTGGAGGATGGTACGGGAAAGACGGACACAATCGAGGTCGTCAATCGAAGGGGGCTCACGTATCATGGTGCTGGCGAAGGGAGCGGATGGAACACGATGGTGTCGGCGGGCATGTGTCCTTCGAACTTCTCCATAACATGTGACAAAATAGACACATCTCTCAATGACATGTCAAACCAGGCGTCTCACCCTCGTCCATCGAATTCCGTGCCAATCCCGCCGCGATGGCGAGACGGCGCCTGTCATCAGGATGAAAGATGCCAATCCCAACTTCCAGAAACGAAATATTAATTGCTGTCTGTACCCATTCCCACGGACGAGCACGTCTTCGTTTCTTGGTGCACACCACCAAACTTAATCACCGATAAACTTTGCGGCGAGCATGGACCACCTCCGTTTTTAGGCAGAAGCTGTCCCCCAAGCGCCAAGCGAATGAGGACAATAAAGGGAGGCCAGTGTCGCATCGCCCAGGTATAACACCTTCCTACTGCAGAAGGTGCCGAACCACTGAGCGCTGGTGAAATTGGGCGGGAAAATGACGACATCGCACGGGACTTGGGCGCTGACGGGGCCTCACGGCCAGTGAGAGGAGCCCCGCGGAGAGAGGATGACCGCCAAGCAATTGAGCCACCCTAACCCATGGGTAAAAAGGTCCGAAAAAAAAAGATCAGCGTCGCGTGCCGGATTAGAGATCTGGGCGAAGGATCACCCCTGCTGTCCCATGGGAGCGTGGCGGGGGGCAGCATGCAATAATATGCGCCAATATCGCAAATCGGTCGATCTTAGCTGTTCTGAATAAAAAAGCTTGTGGTGCCCGCTGCGAGTCCGTGTTCCCATCAGCATATGTACTCCTTCCTTCGTTTTTGGTGGCACGCGTGTGACATTGCACAAGAGGGAAGGCTAAACACGCCGTCGGGAAACCTTCTGGGTTTCGTGATTCGCGAAGCCTTTTCGAAAGCTCTTCTCAATCTGAAGGGTGTCGAGCTCTGAGCTCTCTATGCGCACCGGTTCGCGACTCTGGACAGAGAGTCCCCCTGCCAACTAGACGAGATAGAGAACCAGCTCGACTACGCGATGGCGACTGAGGCCGACGAGAACGGCGTCAAGGGCGTGAAGGGCGAGACAGCGCCCTACTACGCGCCAAATGAGGACAGCGACGAGGGCGAGATCCAGACAGAGCGGTATGAGTATGAGGAGTCGCGCAAGCTGGGTATCATGGGTTCGGCCTTTATCATCCTGAACAAGATGATTGGGACCGGGAGTGAGTGGCCTCGTGTCTTCCCCAAGATTGCATGGACCCTAACTTCGACAGTTTTCTCCACGCCCTCGGGTATATTTGCCGCGACGGGCTCAGTCGGAGTCAGCTTCATCCTCTGGATAGTCGGTCCGTCCTCCCTCTTCCCCTCTCCCCCCTCCTCGCCACAAGCCTTTCGCTCAGTCAGCGGCTAATCCACCATCCAGGCGGCATTATCACCTTCACAGGCCTCAGTGTCTACCTCGAGTTTGGCCTCGCCATCCCCCGCTCCGGCGGCGAGAAGAACTACCTCGAGCGTGTCTACCGCCACCCGCGCTACCTTGCCACCTGTGTCCTTGCCTCGCAGATGATCCTCCTCGGCTTCTCCACCGGCAACGCCCTCGCCTTCGGCCGCTACATTCTCTACGCCGCGGGCGACCGCGAGGGCGATGGCTACACGGCGCGCGGTATCGGTGTCGCATGCGCCACCTTCGCTGTCGGCCTGCACGCCATACTGCCCAAGTGGGGTATGCGCCTGGTTAACGTGCTGGGCGTGTTTAAGGTTGTTATCTTGCTGTTTATTGTTTTCAGCGGGTTTGCGGCGCTGGCAGGGCGGAAGAGGGTTCCCGATCCGGGGAACTTCGAAGGGGCGTTTGACCTCTCCGAGGCAGATAGGTGGGGCGGCGGCGGGGTGTATCAGTATGCCTCAGCGCTTTTGCGGGTGATCTACAGCTATAAGGGGTGGGAGAACGCCAACTACGTGCTCTCGGAGGTCAAGTCGCCCAAGAGGACCCTTGGCCTCGCAGCGCCGATCGCCGTCGGTGGAGTAACGACGCTGTATGTGCTCGCCAACGTGGCGTACTTTGCCGCCATCCCGAAGGACCAGCTAGCCAACTCGGACGTCATCGTTGCTGGCGTGTTCTTCACCAACGTGTTCGGGGACAGCGCGGGGGCGAGGGTGCTCCCCGTGTTCGTATGCCTGAGCAACCTGGGTAACGTGCTCGCCGTCAGCTTCGCACACGCGCGGCTGAACCAGGAGATGGCCAAGGAGGGGATGCTCCCCTTCAGCCGGTTCTGGGCGTCCAACAAGCCTTTCAACACGCCAGCTGCATCAGTAAGTCTTTCAAACTCCCCCTATACACGGTGTCATCTCAAAGGCAGCGTTGTTAACGGCTCTCGCAGCTCTTCCTCCACTGGTTCGTCACCGTTGTAATCCTCGTCGGCCCACCCCCCGCGGGCCCGGCGTACGACTTCATCGTCGACCTGTACACCTACCCGGGCGCCATAATCAACGTGTTCGTTGCGGCAGGACTCATCTTCCTACACTACAAGAAGTCCGAACAGTGGTCCTCCCCCTGGCACACGTACCTTCCAATCGCGGTAATCTTCCTCCTCAGTAACGTGTTCCTCACCGCCGTGCCGTTCATCCCGCCGGATGGCGACTGGAACGCAGACGGCTATCCCTACTACGTGTTCCCCGTTGTCGGGTGGGGTGTCCTGCTGCTGGGCGCGGTGTATTGGGTTGGCTGGACGCAGATCTGGCCGCGGATCGGCGGGTATAAGATCATAGCGGAGAGGACGTTTGATGAGAATGGGGTGGAGGTAGTGCGGTACCGGAAGGTGGACAGACACAAGCTCGACTGATTTCGTCTGTTAGGTCAGGGTTTGGGTTGTAGTAAGATACCCTTGCGGCGGATTGTTGCGGTTTATTCTCGGAGTGCAGAGCTGGAGTTAATTAGTGGAGTATGAAATGCCAATTGTGTACGTCGCGTTCTCTTAGGACTGTTTTAATCAGATCCGCTTCCGTTTCAAGAGCGCAAACGATGTTGAAAATCTGTGCGGTTCACTCTGATCATCCGGTGAGAGTTTCTTCGCCGCCGGGACGAAGGGAGGAGCTAGTTATCGTGAGAGGGGGAAAAAAGGGGAATTAAAGTAGAAAAAAAGAAAAAAAAGACGAAAAAAAGGAATTCAATCAGGTTACCCCCGAGGTTCCTTTGGATCTCGGGGGTGTCTCCTATCAAGGATCTTCTATTTGGCGCACTTGTCCTCGCACTTGTCCTTTTCAGGGATCGTACCGCGGACCCGGTCCTGACACCACTGGTGACGTTGCGATCCAAGTCCGGTCCGTTACCAGCTAGGCCATCGAAGTACCAGTCGTGTCGGAAGGAGAGGGTCTGTAACTCCTAATGATGCTCTTGCTTGCTGCCGCCGGGTGTTGTGAATTGCAAGGCGCGGGGAGTGGGGAGCTCAACCTCCGGCATCGGCAGTCGGGGAAGTGGGTCCAGCGGCATGGACGGAGGGGTCAAAGCCCACCCGAAAAGAACGTCACCCAAATCCGAATCGGGCAGTTTGAACACCTAGATAAGCTCATAGCTTTGACATTACTTGTCTCACTTTGAAAGCCACTCTCATTCTTGCATATCTGCCCCCCCAAAATGGCTGCCTCCGCCCTTCGATCGCTTCGCATCGGCGTCGACGTCGGCGGAACGAACACGGATGGGGTAGTGCTTGACCCCTCCCTTGCCTCGTCTGAAAGTAGGGGCATCATCGCCTGGCACAAGGCCCCCACGACGCGGAACCCCAGTGACGGCATAAACGCCGCCATTGTAACCATGTTCGAAGCTGCGAAACTCCGGCCCGAGCATATAGCTAGCGTCGCTATCGGAACCACCCAGTTTATCAACGCCGTTGTGGAGAGGGATGCTCGCCGCCTATCAAAGGTCGCAGTCCTCCGCTTGGCAGGACCCTTTTCAAAGCACATGCCGCCGTGCATTGACTGGCCCTCAGATCTACGGGAGCTCGTCCTCGGGTACTATGCACGGGTAAAAGGCGGCCTTGAAGTCGATGGGTCGTTGATATCAAGTATCGACGAGGATGAGATCAAGGAGCAGTGTGCTCTTATCCGCAGCAAAGGAATCCGAAATATCGTTGTTAACGGAGTTTTCAGTCCAATCGATATGGCTGAGGGACAAGAGGAGCGGGCTGCGACGGTAATTCGGGAAGAGCTGCCCGATTGCCACGTCGTGTGTGCGAGGGACGTGGCGAACCTGGGCTTCATTGAGCGCGAGAACGCCGCCATACTAAACGCATCCATACTATCCTTTGCGCGCAGAACCATCCGCTCATTCCAGGAGCCCCTTAAGTCCCTAGGCCTCACGTGCCCGGTGTTCATCACACAGAATGACGGGACTATTCTCTCCGGGGACATGGCTGTGAAGCTCCCTATACGGACCTTCTCCAGCGGGCCCACGAATAGCATGCGCGGAGCGGCATACCTTGTACAGGGACAGATTACGGAGGAGGTTATAGTCCTGGATATCGGGGGCACCACCACGGATGCCGGCCTTCTGCTGAGGAGCGGATTCCCACGACAGAAGGCGGCTTACAGCGAGCTAGCGGGAGTCAGGATGAACTTCCCTTATCCAGACGTCAAGAGTATCGGTCTGGGAGGCGGCTCTATTGTATGGAAGGGGGACACTATGACCGTTGGACCGGATAGTGTTGGCTATAGACTCACGACAGAGGCCCTTGTGTTTGGAGGCTCGACGTTAACCGCTACTGATTGTGCCGTGCTCTCTAATCCGGACCTAGATATCGGGACACGCAATCTCGTCGATGGGACCTTGAAGCCAGACGAAGTAGAGCAGTTCAGGACGGTAGTGAGGCGAAAGCTCGAAATGATACTCGACAAGATGAAGACGTCGCCTGGAGACCTACCCGTCATTCTTGTTGGGGGGGGAGCGGTCATCGCTCCGAATACACTCACCGGGGCGAGCAACGTCATCAAGCCAAGGTGGTCTGAGGTTGCGAACGCCGTGGGAACCGCTATTGCTAGGGTTAGCGCCGTGGTGGATACTGTGCGGTCAACGGAGTCGAAGCCATCTCAGGAAGTCGTGGAGGAGTTGAAGGGCGAGGCTTTGAAGAAGGCCATTCAAGCTGGTGCGGAGCCGTCTTCGGTGGGGCTTGCCGAGGTGGACGTGTTACCCCTATCCGTAAGTTCTTACGCTTCGAGGAAACAAGAGTCACCGGGGTCGGATTGCTGATATACCAACGCAGTATGTTGCCAACAAGTCGCGCTTCATCATCCGCACGGCAGGTGAGTTCGACCTTTCGCGCCGCGACCTCAACTCCATGACGCAGGTAGATGTCGGCAGCGACGATGCCCTCGACCCGCACGACTTAAATAATCAGGTGGACGCAAAGTCTCTACACCAGTCTGAGCCAACTCGGGAGATTGACTTATCAACGTACAAGCCTACAATCAAGAACTGCATCTGGTACATCAACGAGACCGACCTCGACTTCATCACGATTGGCTGCTACATCTTGGGTACGGGCGGCGGCGGATCCCCCTACTCCCAAATGGTCCGCCTCCGCACCCAGCTCCGCTCTGGCGCCACTGTCCGCGTGGTCTCCCCCAGTTCCCTCCCCGACGACGCGCTGGTTGGGAGTGGGGGCGGCGCCGGCTCCCCCACCGTAGCCATAGAAAAGCTCGCAGGCGACGAGATGGTCGAGGCCCAGCGGGAGCTGTACAAGTTGGTGGGGCAGGCACCGACGCATATGATAGCCGTGGAGATTGGTGGTGCGAATGGCTTGCAGGGAATGATGCTTGGTTCAAGCAAAAACATGGACGTCCCCGCCGTGGATGGGGACTGGATGGGGAGAGCGTATCCTACCAAGTGGCAAACCACCCCCGTCGTTTTCGACGAAAGGACTCCGATCTGGTCGCCTGTTGTTATGAGCGATGGGAATGGCAACATGGTGACTATGCCCCGCGCGGCGAGCGACGCTGCGGTGGAGAGGATTATGAGGGCTGCGCTGAGCGAGATGGGCTCACAGGTGGGCTTCGCGGACCCGCCCGTCACGGGCGCGGAGGTGAAGAGGTGGGTGGTCGAAAACACGATCTCCCAGTCGTGGAGGATTGGTAGAGCAGTTAGGAGGGCCAGGGGGCGGAATCGGATTGGGGAAGTGGCAGAGATGATCGTGGAGGAGTGTGGAGAGGGGGCGAGGGTGTTGTGGAAGGGAAAGATTGTTGGAGTGGAGAGGAGGTTGAGAAAGGGCCATGTTTATGGGGAGTGTATAGTTGAGGGGATGGATGTCGGTGGAGACATTGGGGTTGAGGCATCAGGTCAGGAGTTCAAGGGGCGGATCAAGATTCCGTTCAAGAACGAGAATATTGCGGCTATTAAAGTTCCCGAGGCGCCCGGCGTGGACTATGAGGGGAAGGAAAGACAGGAAGACGTACTAGCTATCGTGCCTGACCTTGTTACGGTGATTGACGTGCAGAACGGCGAGGCAATCGGGACGCCGGAGTATAGGTATGGACAGCTGGTGGCGGTCCTCGGCATCACGGCTAGTGATCGATGGACGAGCACGGATAGGGGGATCAAGCTTGGAGGACCGGAGGCTTTTGGGTTTGAGCATCTGGAGTACGAGCCGCTTGGGAGATTCATAAAGCCCAGGAGCGTTATTGAGGAATTCGGTAACCAGGAGTAAGGACTAGACGTGACGTAGGACTGATAGCGTTGGGGACGGTGTAGTGAATATGGGAGATGAGATGATGATACTCTGTACGTAACTTCATAGAGACACAAATGTTAACTATTTTCCATAAATGAATCGGGCCCCGCGACAAGGGGGTTGTGTGCGCGCCGGGGCGAGTTAGTCCAGCCACAATATGTGCGTGTTATTTCCCATAATTACGAGTAATATTCGCGCCAATTGTTACCAGAGGCCTTCACGATACATAGAAATGTCCGTAGGTAGAAATAACTACGGTGCATGCTACTTTGCCGCCCGAAAGAGCAAAGTATACCAGAGCCTCTTGGAAGGGTAAAAGGTGGAGCGATGAAGGAGCATGGGAGCCGGGGGACTCTTTGTTGTGAGTGGAAGTGGAAAAAAGGGAGCCGGCGGATGCCTGGAGGCCTGCTTGAATGCGATCTGGGAGGGCCGGGGCGCTGCCTGTTGCTGAAATCCAGGTGAGGTCGCCGTTAGGAAGGGTCGCACAACCCAAATCAGGCTCTAAACCAGCCGATCCTGTCGGGCGATCCATGAAACGACTGCCTGCCACGATGGGCTGCGGGCCTGGGGAAGGGGGAACCAACACGGGCGGAGCCGAATCGCGATCGTGATTCGCGCATCCACACTTGCAGGGGAGACGGGATATGATCGGCGCTTGGGTGGCCTAGATAGGAAGTGGTGGGTCCTTGGCTTGGTCGACATCCAGGCCCTGGCATTTCCCGCCACAACCCCACCGTTCGTATTTCAGAAATGTGGGGAGAGGAAGGGGACTGGTCATATCTGCAAATGCATGGGAGACTCGGGAGTGATTGCGCACTTACAGGGGTTAAGCGTGTGGTTGCGATAGGAACGGGAGCTTGAGATGTGAAGGGTGGAGCCGAGGCGGCTTCGCGCCGGTGTGCGCACCTTCGCGTTCGAGAGCTTTGGAGATTTGCTTGCAAGAACTTGAATTAAACCACGGCCCGGGCCAGTTGATCGCTGCATCGCTGCATTCTTGCCCCGCTGAGTTTTTGGACTGGTAGGGGGCTCAGATGGCCATCGGAGGCTTCAGGGTTCAGGGACTTTTGATTTGATGGCGCTCTGGGGTTGCACGAAAGGGAGGAGGGACGGGATGGGTCACGCCAAGCGAGATGACTGGCCACAACGTGCCCTCGGTGTGCGGGGTTCTGGCTCTCGAGGAGCTGTAAGAGATCCCTTCTCCATGCTCTCAGTGGATCTTGGAAGAGGAGAGGTAAAAGGCAAATGGGAGGTGGATGATGTGAGTGGGCCGGGCGGGCCAATCGATGGTAGTCGATGGAGAGTCCTTGTGACGGTGAGCTTGGGGCCGTAGTAGTGCACTGGGAAGGCCAAGAGGTGGAAAAGCCACCGAATTGAGCGTGGGGGAGGGGAGATGGCAGGTTCCACTTATCTCCGGGACAAGCTCATGCAACCGTGGTCACCTCGGGAGGAAACCAGGTCTAGGAGGGTTGGGAGGCCCCCAGCCCGTCCTACAGCTCGCGGGATGGGAGGGATTTTTCCCGCCTGGCCAGGGTGGAAATAGCCCGAGGCGCACTGATCGAAAACAACTCGCATTAGTGCTCCCGAACCCGCACCCGTCTCGAGATCCCTCCCGCGGCAAACCCCTCTCCAGCTCCCCGCCGCCAAATCCGCTCGAACCTCATCCGCAGCAAATCCCTGCTAATCCCTGAATCCTTCCCGCGTTGGCGGGCTCCACCTGAGCACTTTGGCGGCCGGCAAGCCGGCCGCCCCAGCCCACAACCCGTCTCCCCGCTGCGAGCCACACCAAATGAGAGAAACATATGTTGTTTGCCCTTGGGAACGACTGTCTATCCGATTAGCCGTGGACCCATATTAAACGGCGCTTATTTCCAGACTGTCGGGTTCAAGAGGGGGCGAGTGTCTTGCGCTCGAGTAGTCAGTACACTTACGCATATTCTCACCCGTATTCCGAACGCTCCTGCGTCCGTCTATTACAGACCTTTGTCCTTTCTTGAGGGTCTTAGCGCCTCTCAAGAAAGTATGGGGAAGGACTCTTCCACATGGAATCTCTCAGACCCAAGGGGCTTGATATTTAGGTAGGTGTGTTGATGAAAGAGGATATAACTAGATGTTTTAGTAAGGTGCGGAGATGAACGGGTAGGACACCGATAAGGGTGTACCCGCTACTCAGCTCCGTTATTCCCTTGTACGCTTTCTGCTTTCGGGAGGAGGGTGAGGCGGGGCGGTTGAGTGGGAATGTGATTGGCTTGTTGGTTTTTGGGGGGGGGGAGGCGGTGGGGGAGAGGCGCGTATGCCTTGCAGGACAAATGTGTGAGTGACGATTTGAGGGCTGTTTGCCCGGAGATGGCGTTCTTCAAAGGATTCGGCTGTTGGGGGAGAGATATAACCCCCGGGACCAACCCAGGCTGGTCTGCTTCTCGCCCTTACGGCCTGGTGGACGACATTTGCGGACCTTCCTTCTTGAGTGCTCAGTCAGAGGCTCCGATGTCTTTGCTTCGTTTCACTGGGTGGATGTCAAAGTGGTGAAGAACGCATCGGCTCTCATTATCGCCGTACGATGAGTGGAGGCTCGCAATGAAGGGCCCTTCCACTCGCCTGGCTATCACCGGCCTCGGTTTCACCAACCTCGCTACTGCCCTCAGCGTGACGCTGGGCTCAAAATGCGAGTCTGCGTGCGCGGCGCAAGACGGTTCTGCCACGGCCACAAGAACGTCAGACATTGTCTGCAAAGACAATGAGTACGACACTACGGAAGAGGGGAGGCGGTTCAAGGGATGTGTCGACTGCTTGAGGAACAGCGATCACACCAACCGGACAAATAGTGACCTATCGGCCCTTCTTTGTCCGTTCACCCTGGCCACACCCCGTTCGCCGCTTCTCGCTGACTCGTCTGTCCCTAGTCAACTTCCGATTCGCCGTCGAGACATGCCTCTTCGACGACGACCGCGGGTCAAACGGGAAGGCGTCGGAGATAACAGGGTGTCTATCGAACGACGCCTGCCTCCCACTCGACGGTGCGATCATGTACGACGGTCTCGAGGAGGACCCTGAAGATATGTACGGGTACTGCACGGCCAAGAAGAAGGCGTTCCTGGGCAAGCACACGCAGTCCTGCCTGACCTGCCTCCACTCGAGTGATGAGCATGTCTACCTGTCGAACTGTGGGTGAACCCCTTAACCCCGTGCACACCGTCGTCATCTAACGCAGCACAGTCCTAACCGTGCTTACGGGCGGCTGCGCGTACAAGCCCGAGGCCGGCAAGAAGCTCGAATTCAAAGGCGACGTCTTCTCCCGCGACGAGATTCTCATCGAAGCCCCCGACCAACAAGCCACAGACACCAAACCCATAAGCCCTGCAGACAACGACTCCCCTTCCTCTTCCACCTCCCCAGGCCTCTCTCGAGAGTTCGTCGTGGGCATTGTCGTCGGCGTCTGCCTCCTATTTGCCATCGCCATTGTCCTCTTCTTCATCTATTACCTCCGCTTCCGCAAGCGCGACAAGCCGCCCACGCCCGACCTCTTCCCTCCACAGCAGCGGCGCTCGCTCCGGCACCAGCACTCCATCGACCCGGACCCGGCGCTCTTCGGTGGGCGCGGGATGTACCCCTGGAGTTCGGACAGCGACGGGGAGAGCGTCAATGGGGCGGAGTACTTTGACTATGTGAATGCCACGGCGATGGACCGGAGGCCGGAGGGCGAGGGATCAGGGCTGCCGGCACATAGGGCGTATAAGCCGTATATTTGGAGTAAGAACCGGATAGGGGGCGATGATGATGGGAATACCGTGTCGACGGGGGAGGGGAGTAATTTGAAGGCGCTTGAGGCGGGGTCGTTGCGGGCGCCGTCGTCCCGTGGGCGGTGTTAAGCTCGCGTTTGGTGGGCGGGCAGGAACACACGTGTGTGCCAATGGCTATACGGAGTATATATAATTCGCGTGATACCACCAATTCAATAGCGGAAAGCCTTGTGATCAAGTAAAACAAGCGGCCATGAACGCCCCATTCCAGCCTTGTGCCTCGATTACCATGATAGCGCGGGAGACCGCCAATGGGCCCGCTGAACGCCACGTGCTGAGCACGCCGCATGTGCGACAAACCCCAGTGGCCCACATTGCGCCACGCGCGACTACTGGGCAAAGCTTGTTTCGTCTTGGCTCTGAACCCCAGAGAAACAAAGTTTTGAGCTTCCCCTTGGTCTAACGTTTCGCAACGCGTGTGCTCCCCTCGCGATGCGCGAATTGCTGCTTCGGGTCGAAGGGCTAGGGGCACGGGACCCTTGTCGTCGGGTCAGCCCTGCATGTGCTGAGGAGCTGAATTGGCAAGTGGGGAATCTGGAGATTTGCTGCTGCTTCTTTTTGTTTTCCCCACGATCCCTATCTAACGGAATTCGTCACATTACCATCCCGAGAAGCTCGTTGCCATCTCTCGCCATACCTTCCGGCTCTCACAGTCCTCCGACCGAGTCAGCGCCATGAAGCTCGAATAACGCGACGTGACAGCACACCCATCTTCAACTCCCCAAGACAATCACCTCCCGAGCCTCGCCAGCACGACAAGTCCAGCAACCCCCATACAAACGCGACCATGAGCGTCGCAAGCAGCTGCCCCGACCAGCGCCACCTCCACCTCGTGGCCGCCGCCGCCCACGCCAACGAAGCCCGCGTGCGCGACCTCCTCGACGCCGACCCTTGGACCTCCACCCACGACCACGACGCCCTTCGCGTTGCCCTCCAGAAGGCCTCCGCGCGCCAATGCCTCCCCATAATCAAGCTCCTGCTCGCGCGCGGCGCCGACCTCGAGCCACGGAAGGATAATGAGATCGCGGCGGTGTACCGCGCTGCGGAGAGCGGGAGGGCGGATATAGCGGAGGTGCTGCTTCAGCATGGGGCGGATCCGAACTGGAGGCATAGGAATGGGCAGACGGCGCTGTTTGCGGCGTCGATGAAGGGGTATGACAAGACGATGCGAGTGCTCCTGGAGGGCGGGGCCTCGGTGGACTGCAAGGATAGCAAGGCGCAGACTGTGCTTCTTGTTCTGGCCTCGCAGAAATGCTCCCTCCCGAACCTCCACGAGTGCCTTTCGCTCCTCGTCTCCCACGGCGCCGACCTCGAGCCCACCGACTCTATAATGCGCACCCCCCTTCTCTGGGCCGCTACGAACGGCAACACCGACCTGCTTGAGGCCCTCGTCAGCGGCGTGCTGGGCAAGAAGGCGCGCGTTGGCGCGAGGAACAACCGCGGCCGCACGGCGCTGCACCTCGCGGCAGAGTGTAACGTCGAGCGCGCGGTGCAAATATTGCTCGCCCACGACGCGCCGGTCAATGCGGCCAGCGACGGCGGGTGGACGGCGCTGCACAACGCGGCGCAGAACGGGCACGCGCGCGTCGCAGAGATGCTAATCGCCGGTCGTGCAGACGTCAACGCCAGGCTCTCGAATGGAATGACGGCGCTACACTGGGCGGCCTTCAACGGGCACGAGGAGGTCGTGGACATACTCCTCCGGCACCCGGAGACGGACCCCTGCATCAAGGATACGTTCTACAGGATACCCATGCTGTGCGCTGCAGAGAGGTACCACAGGTCGCTTGCCGAGCGGCTCTGCCCCAGCAGGATGGCGGATCGGCTGCCGCCTGTTGCGCAGGCGGCATGCAAGGCATTCGAGGCAAAGGTTGTTGACTTTAACTTTAGGGGAGGCGAGGCGCAGAGAGTGTTCCAGCATTCGGTGTACGATCTGTTGTATGGGTGGGATAAGACTAGAGAGAAGCCGGCGGTGCCGATATTGCCGAGTAATGTCAAGCACGAGCCGTCATTTCGGTGGGTGCATCTCCCAGCGAATAACGTGAGTGTCCTATGCCTTGGGAATCAGGATATCGTGAGCACAAACTGACTTGTTCCTTAGATTGCGTGGGTTGAAGTACGTTCTTCCTTCCTGCGGGCTTTCCCCCCTCCCCTTGCAGCCAGTTACTTACCCTCCCCCACAGACACTACTGTCCAAGATCTTTGTAGAGGGTGACTTCAAAGATTTTGAGGGCTTCAAGGCACTCGAAATGGCCTTCGACCAGGAACACCGTGGCGACCGCGCCCACGCGCACTTCATGCGGAGCTTCTGCCAGCGCATCTCCGCACCTGTCTCCGACCCGACGCTTTCGAGACGCGATACGGACCGGAGCACGCCAGCGATAGTGGAGGAGCCGCCTTCAGAAGGGTCGACTGCCGATGGTGGGGAAGCGCCGCCTGCATCCCCCAAACCTCCCGGATCCCCACGCCCGGGAGATAAGACACCCAAGGGGGAGTCCAAGAGGAAGAAGAAGGGGGCACAGATCGCTGAGAGGCATCCGAAGCCGCACAAGCGGGGCAATGGGCCGCCGGGGAACCCTCCAGCGCCCAAGTCGAATAAGACATGGCCGAGACTGTCGCCGGCTTCAACGTTCGAGGCACCAAAGCTGTCCCCTTCCAACGGCAAGATCCTTCTCTTCGTGAGTTACTCGCATTGGTTTCTCTCGCCGTCGCTCACGGCTAACCTCTACCGGACCTGCAGATACCCTTCCTCCACTACGAGACCGACGTTCGCCGCGAGAAGATGGCGGCTGCAATCGGAGACGCGCGGAGCGGGAAGCCTGTGACAGAGAACGCCTCCGCCGACACCCTGCTCGTCAATGCATACCTCAACAACACGCCGCCGCTACATCCCCGCAGGACTCTTGATCAGTTCTTCTATCACGGCATCGACACGGCCGCCAGGGACCGCGACCAGGTGGTATACCGCTACTGCAAGAATCGCGGCCAGGAGCCAAAGGTCTTTATGGTGGACCAGCTATGGCTTTGGATCCTAGGAACCGGTAAGACACCCCAGCCCAAATCCCTACTTCATCACTCTTTCGTTAACCTCTCAGACCTTGTCGTGACGTGCTTCTCCCAGCGCTGGGACCAGCAGAACCAGGACGCCCTCAACGTTGTTAACGGCATCATCGAGGAGACCAACGCGAAGACCCGACCCCCCATCACCTCCGTCTACGACCTCGCCATGCTCATAGCGAGCCGCTGCTCGGGAATCTTCGACCGCCACTGCTTCTGCCACCCGGAGTACCAGTTCCTTGACATGTTCGACTCGTCCATCGGCGCGGCCATGAACTGCGAGACAGAACTCTTCGACCACTTCAACCGTGCCGTCTCGCGCATTTCGCCCCAGCTTCAGCACTTCGTGCGGCAGAATGCCCAGGGTGAGATCGTGCCAGCGGAAGAGGCTGGCCGGCGCCGCGTGGAGACTGTGTCGCCCGATGCATTGCTTGACATCGGGTGCGAGACCTCGTTGTTGGTGGAAATCAAGGATATCCGCGACGAACTAAACATCATTGCCGTGATACTCGCCTTCCAGTACCAGATGGCGGACCAGCTCGAGGCGCTGGTGGTCGAGGAGCTGCAGGCGGGTAACGACCGCCGGACTGTGGACCGCCTCGTCCTTGAGATTCGCAAGCGCGCTCGCGAGCTGACGAGGCTGTTGGATATCTACAGGAGGGACATCGATCGGATGGACAGGCAGGCGGAGATCATCTACACGAACCTGACGCACCTGCTGGACCTCAAGCAGAAGCACTCCAACGCGCTGGAGGCGCGCTTCGCGAGGGACCAGGCGGTGCTGGCGGGGAAGCAGGGGCAGACCATCATGATCTTCACAATCGTGACGGTGGTCTTCCTGCCCATGTCTTTCATCTCTTCATTCTTTGCGATTGAGTTTGCGGACTGGGGTGGCGGAAGTTCGCTCACTATGGGGTACGTGTCTAAGTTCATGTTCGGGATCGGGCTCGGTATCTCGATACCCCTCATTGTGATGGCTCTTTTCGTAGAGGATTTCACAAGAGCTGTAAAAAGGGCGTATGGGGCCTTGATGGGGAGGAAAGAAAGGAGAAAGAGCGTGACGGAAGGGGGTGACAAGGACTCAAAGGTAGAGGCCTTCCCGACAGTGGCGAGGGAGATGGGTCTGGAGCCGAAGAGCGCGTTCTCAAGTTCCAACGTAGCAGGCTCGAGGGCGAGGAGCGGGAGCTACGCAAGGGACTTTGAGAGCCACGCGGCCTCGAGGCTGTCGCCCGCTTTCGGGCGGTTCGCGGGCTCGAGGGTGAGCGCTTCGAGTGGAGGGTACGAGAGGCGGCTGAGGTATAGCGGGGATTTGGAGAGCGGGAGGCCTGGGTCTGGAGCGGTGTATTGAAATTCGCGATACCTTGGTATATTCGTCGCCAGCTTTGGATAAACGTGTAAGCTATATTCAGATTTTGGCAGTACTGCTCATTTAGTCACATCCTGGAGCCGGTCAAGGTTCTCCTCTCCCTCCGGGCACTGCAATCATCCGAGGTGTGCCCATGCAGGCCTCGTATGCGGCGTCCCGAAGCTAGCACCGCCCCGTACTACACCCTGGCCCAGCCTAGACCCAGCATCAAGCTGAAAGCATGTACATGATCACTCGATCAGATGGTTGAGTACGAGCCGGGGCAACCTGTCGGGCACCGGTGCCTGCTCCTGTTCATCCAATATTCTCGGGCCCCTTGCCTGGCGTGGAATGTGCACTTCCTATCTTCGACTGAAGAGATACTGTGGCGTGTATCATTGTCCGTCTTTGCACCGGGGGGTTCCCAGCTGCACTTTCCTGTTCACGCCCGCCCCTTACACCGTTTGCATAGATCTCCTTAGATGGTATATAGCCATGCACAAGGCGTTGGTTGATGGAGGACCCCAGGAGTGTAGTTCAGAACAAGAAGTTTGAGGCGGCTCGGAAGCTTCGTGGCGCGCTTCTTAAAGGGGGAAGGGGTCGTATACAAGCTTATCTACATAGTTCCCCGATGTGGCCGTCTACTTTGCCCCTCGGCTGATGGTGGGAGACCTTGGAACTACGCGGGGGGCTGGCAAGGAGTGAACCTGGGGAATCCCGTATGGATGACGCGGACGCGCAATGGAATTGACTACTTGACGCAATAATTCGAAGACAGGATAATCGTGAGCATAGGGAAAGCGCCGTTTCCTTGGGCTAGCGTGGAGAGCTGTGGCTGCCTCCAAGTGGCCGTCGCGAGGCCATGTTGCTGTCCGATTGATCCGCAAATCAATAGGAATACCCGAGCAAACCTGCAAGCGCGAACCCTACTTTCACAAGAAGAGTCTCCTCTTGGTACCTCCGCTCCATCCTCAGATCCGCAATATACCACTCCCCATCAACCAGCTTCCACGTCTCATAATAATAGCCCCCGCCTCGAAGCTTCGCCCAGCTCCCCAGCGACTTGGAGATTATCTGGTCCTCAAAGCCCCATATCGCTCTCACCTCGTCTGGCGCCACCTGCTCAAAGTCCCCCGGCCCGATGTTGTGCATCGTGTCTTGGGTAGCGAAGAACTTCTTAAAGTAGTCCGCAACAGACTTGGCCGAGTCGAAGACGAGGGCCTTGCTGCCCACGGCTAGCGGCTTTCCGTTGTTGTCGATGAAGGCGTAGGCGGCGGAGGGGATGTTGAGGGCCTCGAACTTGTCCCACTGTTTGGTGTCGGCGTAGCGGGCGTATCGCGCCTTTCGGCGTGTTATCGCTTCGGCAACCTCGGGCGATACGTGCGCCATGTTGAGCTTGTTGGCCTTTTTTGGGGGGAGGTGGGGGAAATTGGGTGGATGGATGTCAAGATAGTCGTTGTGCCCGCGGCTGTGGTCGTCCAAAACTCCCACTTCTCTCGCAGGACGTTTTGCAGTCGGAGGCTTTTTAACGTGGTATCTTCCAGGCGCAGCAGATCCTGCCTGGGGCAGAGGACGATTGTTAATCAGGATGACCAAGCGCGGGGCTTTCCATATTCGGACCGGGCGTGGACAAAAATAGAAGCATGAGTATTGTCGAGCGGGAGGTTGGAACATGAATTGGCCCTATGCTCCGGGGTGACATCCTGTGTGACGGTGACATGGAGGGATTGTACTCTGGCTGCGCAGCTGACTTACACGCCTAGAAGCCCAACCCCGGCAGATGATAAATAAATTGTCTTGGCTTCGTAGACCGCCGTAAGAACACTCCAGAAACAGACAGCCCGCGGATACGCTCAATATGGCTTGAGAAGACTTTCTTTTCTTTTTTTTTTTTTGGGATACGTCAGTGAAGTCATCGAATGTTCAGCTCTACTCAGCCCTACCCGGGCCAGGGTCGGCGGTGAGCGGACGGCTTTTTTGGGCAGTCTTTATCCCTCTCGCGAGCTTGCGCGGGCCGCAGGGCCGCACCTGTGAGAGGTAGCTCCAACCTGCGGGGGCAGCTTCGCCAATTGACTCCCACTTGCGGCCACCGGACACTACTTACAATCGTTTCAGCACCACCAAGGGCTGCGGACACACGGCGGGCCTCTCGTTGGGCAATTAACGAGGCTTGCAAAGGGTGAGCGACAAAGATATCAGCGCTGAGATCGTGATGCGAGCCGTGCCAGCTCTTTGCCTAAAGGAGGATGCAAGTGTGCTATTCCACCATGGAACACTGAGCGCGCTTGATTGGGCTCCTTTTCCTTGAACCCGGGTTCATCTATTTATGGCGATATGTATGCCTCTTTAGTGCTTCCTCCCTAGTTTCAGGCAGTTTTGTCCGCTTGGCTTACGGTCATGGGCCAGCCAAGAGCCGCCCGTGTATTGAAGGAAGGAATGCTCCATTACGATATCTTGTACAACACGTCCCCTTCTCGTGGCATCCTCCGTCCAGCGCCATAACGACAACAACCACGTCTCCTGAAATTGCAGACAGCTGTGTCAACGTAGGGCACCTCACTGATGTCCTGTCGAATCTGCAAGTCGACCAACACATTCTCTACCTGCACCTCGAAGGGACCAACCTCTTTCCAAACAGCTCACTTCTATTTCTCGCGTTCTACGTCCATCGGCACCCCAACCCGCAGTGCTACCTTTTCGACATCAACCACTCCCGCGGAGACACGAGCTCCAGCCTCAAGGACAACCCGGAAGACCCTGCCATCCCCAAGGTCTTTTTGACGTGCAGAGCGCCTTGCGCACCCTCTACTTTCACTACAGCATCCACCTCCGGGGAATCCTTGACATCTATATAGTCGAGAATCTTACGCTGCCAGAAGGTCCCCCTTCATCGTTATGGCTTTGTGGGCTTGATGCAGCGAGACTCCAGCCAGCCTCTTGAGCATGTTGGAGGATAAGAGGTCAGGCTGGGCCAATCCGGCACCCACGGAGCCCTCACCGAGTGCCCACTATCAGTGGAAGCTATAGACTGCGCCCTTGAGAGTGTGCAGGGCCTTGCCGTACTCGGCTGGGCTTATGGGTAGAGGCTCCCCATCAGTGCGAGGGAAAGCCTGCATGTGGAGACCTGGAGGTGCGTGGGAGCCACGCTGGGCCTCGGGACGGACGGCAAGAGCTGGGAAATGGGGCAGTTTCAGGATATCATGACGGAAGCGAATAATCTGCCTGTGGAAGTGGATGATCTTGATGGGCTCTGCGTGGATGAACGGGGTGGGGGAAGCACCGTTCCGATAGTGCGGTAGGGATATCCTTCGGGTTGATGGCTGTGGGAGAGTAGTGGCGCCCGAAGGGGAGATTCGGGTGGTGTAATAGGTGGAGGAGGTACGAGGAAACCAAATTGTATGCATTTACAGTACTTCTGTGTCTTACAATAAACGCTGCTATGTAGGGTGTCTATGTGTCAGATCAACTGCTCGATCTGAGAGTACATATGACCTTTTGTCGCGGTAGCATAACTCGTTTGAATGTTGTGACGAATACAAGACGGCTTTAAATCACCGTTCTGTTTCTATATACCTCTTTTCTCCTTTCTTCTTCTCATTGGAAGCGTATGAGCCTCTGCTCCACACAGATGAGGATGTTCCAGACGCGGGTGGAAGTCACTATGACGTCTTCAACCCACTACTCTTAACCATCCAAAACCACAAGAAAAGTAAGAACACACACCGCCAATCCTTCCCTCACGTGCATCCAGTAGGTCTCAGAAGAAAATGTTTCTGGATTTTGCGATCACTCTCCTCAGTGCTGTGCAGGCGTCCCTCTCGGTGCTCCTTACCGTGGGAGTCGGGGTCGGGGTTGCACAGTTCGGCTTTCTCAACGGCGAGACCTCGCGGCGGATCTCCCAGCTCAGCGTCGAGGTATTCCTTCCTCTCCTGCTCCTGTCAAATATTGGCTCGGAGATCAACTTGGACAATGCTGTTCGGTATCTCCCAATATTGAGTGCGTGCTCCCCTCCCCCTTTATTTTCCTGCTCTGAAGGCTAACCTACATCCATAGTATGGGCACTCCTCTACTCCTTCGTCGCCCTCTTCTTCACCCGGGCTGCCGTAGTCCTGTTGCGCCTCCCGAAATGGACAGTCGCGGCCGTGACCTTCAACAACACCACTTCCCTCCCACTCCTCCTGGTGCAGGCCCTCCGCAGCACCGGCACTCTCGAGAATCTCCTCGGCTCCGACTCAGACAAGGGCAACTTCGATAGAATACGCTCATACTTCCTCGTGTTCGCGGTTGTTATTAATGTCATCACATTTGGCGAAGGGGAGAAGGCCCTTACGGGATATAAGGAGCATGGATTCCCATTTGCGGGATTGTTAGGGATTAGGAAGTACGCGACGGATATATTTGAGTCTGGGACGAGGAAGAATGACACGAGAAGACACTTTAGAGATCGGGATGTGGAAGACCCGGATATTGAGGCCAGTTCAGACTCGGATGGCTTAGAAGAAGACTCAGAAAACGGGCCAGCTCCGACCACGCCGCTGATCCAACGGCGAATCACCCCTCTTTTGCCCCGTCGCGTGACAAGGGGTCCAGCATCCCTATCCCATCGAATATCCACCATGGCCACTCGAGTTTGGAACTCCTTCCCGGATCCCCTGAAGCGCTTCCTCCTCCCCCTTCGACCTTTTGCCAACTCGACATCTCTCGGGGCCGTGGCGGGCGTCTTTGTCGGTCTTACACCACCTCTGCACCGCTTGTTCTTCAACCCAATGCACGAGGGAGGCTATTTCCAAGCCTGGATTACGACGCCTATTAAGAATATCGGCGAGCTCTTCGTCACGTTACAGGTGATTGTTGTGGGAGTCAGCCTCAGTTCGAGCATCAGGCAGCGTAAGAGAGATAGGACGGCTGGGGATATCCCGCGGAGTGCCCTAGCATTTGTGCTGCTCATGAGATTCGTTATCTTTCCTGCGTAAGTTGCCCCGGCACGACAACAACATCTATGGCGCTCTAGCGACTGATACGTTGCAGAATGAGCATCCCGATCATCTGGTCTTTGGCCAACTGCACGAACGTACTGACGGACGACCCGGCCCTGTGGTTTGCCATGATGCTCATGCCCGTTGGACCGCCCGCTATGAAACTTCTCGCGCTGGCAGACGTCAATGACGTCGACGAAGAGACAACGATGTCTGTAGCGAGACTGCTGACTGTGAGTTAGCCCGAGTTTCGGCACTTGATGCATTAAGAGGCGCATACTAACTGGTGCGGCAGATCTCATATGCTGTCACACCGTTGATTTCGTTCTCGGTTGTCGGGGCACTCAGGGCTTCAGAGTCAATAGGCTAATAGGGGCGTTCACAACTGCGAAAACTTGCATCTGTTTGGTATACACAGACTATGGTCAACATCTTACGTTTACCACATCCCGTCTTATTCCCGGATTTGCGTTCTCAGGTGTTCACTCGGCTGAAAAACAAGAGAGAAATTGTCCCGGACATAATATCAGGATCTGCCAAGGTGCCGGTACTGTCCGTGGTGGTCCTGTCGCCACTTGCGGGAATGCTCGCAAATGTGGAGCTCCTAGGGATCTTGTTGACGCAACCTCGCGTTGGTGGCATGGGAGCTCCACGGGACCACTCCACAGCGGCCGAGTCGATGATGTTTTAGCGCCTGTGCTTCGAGCTTAACTGGTGACCACTGACGCAAACATCCCGGGCGGCCTGCATCATCGCCGAACCCCCCTTTCCTCCCTTCCTTCGTATAGCCCTGCTTTTTAGGCTCTGGGCCATCCATCCTGGCGTGGCGAGTTCATAAATCACGAGCGAGGGGTTGCTCCTCCCCGACCGATATAAGTAGGAAGGGCCTACATTGAGGGGCTGAGTAACCTTACTATTCCAAAAGAGATTCGCACACATGATACCGTAAACTACTTTCCGGGAATGGCGAACCGTGACAAGCCACGATATCCCCCGCCTGGCCCAGCGCACCCAGAGCGCATGCGCGACCCAGACTACGTCGTCCGCGGGTACAAGGCGGCCCTCTACAACAGCAGTCTATTTCACGATCAGCGGCGCACGGATCCGGCCCGAGACAGCTGGCTGGCCGGGTGGCTGGAGGACATATCCGACGAGGACAGGCACCGGGCGCGCGGGGGGCTGGACGGGCGACCGGTCGACGCCGTGGTGGCGCGGATGGCGAACGAGGCGAGGGACGAGAAGAGGAGAGAATGCCGAGAGGATGTGAGACCGAGGAATGAGGAACAACATGAACAGACATTGTGGGACCACTGTGATGAACGATCCTAGCACGTCATGGTCCGGGAAAACGCCTAAAATACGAATATCGAGCTCGTTATTCATATTACATCGTCTTCCGAGCAATAGGGTGGAGATTATCATCAACTGGAGAGGAGAATGGTGTTTACTTCCACATAGTTTAATTCCCAAACGTACAGGACGTCTCAAGAGATCAGAGCCCGTGTTTTATTCCATACCTCAATTCCAGCAAATCGGTGTCTACTCCTCCCTATAGTCCAGCCCAAGGCTCTCATCTACCCCTTCCTGGTAGTTATGCCGCGGCTTGGCCTTGCGCGTCCGTCCCGTCATGACGTTAGACCTGTCCATTGTATCCTCCTCGTCGCGTCCTGCACAAAGAGTTAGCATGATTCTTTTAGATCTCCAGACTTCAATAAGACGTACGAATCTGCTCGTCAGTGTCGCCCATGCCGGGCTCAATCGGATCCTCCACGGGTTTTTCATCGCCCATCACAGGGACACGATCCCTTGCGCCCGTAGTGTAGCGCTTGTGGAGGTTGACCTCGCCCCTGGGGGCGTCCGGGACATCCTCAAGGGTCTTGTCGTCCGTCTCGGCATAGGAGCTCTTAGACATCTTGGTTCAGGTGCAAATATTGTAACAACTGAAATACGCGGAAGTTCGAAGTGGGATTGTTGAGTTTAGACATACTCGGCTTGATTAGGACGGAGAAGCGGGTATTTATTTTGTGTGTTTGAGTGACGTAGCGTTGAACGAATGTCGATGTCCTAACATGACTATGATAGCTTGACAAATGTCATTGCGTTCTCACCAATACGTGGGCTGCACATAGCTTCTAACTGTGAATGATCTATGGATACGTTGCTCAGTCATTTTAAATGGTATACTACAGCTTTAATCAATGGAGGAGGCCGCAACTATACCGAGGTTGACGCCGACCTTGTTCATAAATAGCTCCATTCACGAGGGAGCCGCGACGCTACTCAACCGGGGGTTTAAAATTCCATAGGGACCCTGATAGACCTTTGCAACGTCGTTAAATTACACTCATGCGTCCAATGCGTCGATGACATTCGCCCCTTCCCTGGCCTTGTCCCGGTTGCTGATCGCAGGGCGATCTAGCCACCGCTGCTTCAACGTAGCGCCCTCCTCGACCAACCCATTGTTGGCGTGAGAAGACACAGCAAATACAGACGTTGTCAGAATAATCTCCGAGTCCGCTGGAACAGGTCCGGGTATGTGCCACCAGACCGTCGGAATAAGTGTTCGCTGGCGGACAAGATTCGTGTTCGGGTCTGGCTTCAACGCTCGACTCGAAACCCGACCCTGCGGGAAGTTGCCCACAGTATCAATGACGACACCACTGGATCCATCGCTCGAGCAGACTAACGTGGAGTGGTCGTCGGAGATTATGCCCTCGAAGTGACCTGGCAGAGCGTCACCGGGAAGCTCCAGCGCCGAGAGTAGGCGGCCATCCGCTTCCTTGCGACCGTGAAGGGCAAAGCCTCCTTCGACTATTTGTAAAGACGGGAGGTCCCGTAGACAACGGATTCGATGGATCCGCACATGCCAGTCCGGCCAGCGGTTTGTGGGCGGGACTAGCGTCGTTTCAACGGAGACTGACCTGTCTCTCCAGGGATACCATCGCACGAGAGCTGTCCGGGCCTTTCCATCCATATCTGGACCCACATTCAAGCTTACAGTACCAAATCGCACCACCTCACACCTTCCCTTCGTCATCCACGTCTCGGCAGCATCCCTGCTTAGGTACAGCTGGCTGTCAGGTGCGAGCTGGTGGATGGCGGGTCCCGTGGGGACGGAGAAGGCGAAGGCGGAGGAGTAGGCGAACTTGCAGTACTTCGCTTCTTTGGCCTTAATATGGGCCTCGGCGAACTGGCCTGGCGTAAGCAGGAAGTGGTGGTTGGACTTTGGATGGTTACAGATGATCTGCTTGGGAGCAGCGATTACTTCCACTGGGGGCTCAAAGGATGGGTATTCGACCTCCTCCGTTGTCCAGAATTCGTCATCGTCCCCTAGTGCGACGGCGATGAGCGTCTTCATACACCAGTATGGAGATTGGGGGGAATTGTAATCTTCGGACATGTACATATTTCTGTTTCCGTCGTTAGTACTGAACTGGCGAAATTCCACGTGCGACCTACGGGTAGAGCCATCCAATGTTTAAAGTCCCATCGGTGTTGAATATGTCCGTTGAATGGCGCGCCCACCATCTCATGTGCCGAAGGAGGAAACCCCTGATGGATCCAGGGGAGTCTAAGGGCGTGGGCATATCCGGGACCTTAGCGAATGCCAAGGCGGCAAAATACCCACCACAAGCAAACCTGTATGTCAAGGAGCGCCCAAATGGAATGGCGGATCCTGCTCGCTGGTGAGTACTATGTCGGATACCTGACAGAACTGTAGACGGTTTGAACATACCCTGAGAGTCAAAGTACTTCCAGAATTGTGCACCGAAAGCCCGAGCCCGTGCGCGGTACGTCTCGCACCTTGCATCGTCGATGCCCTCAGCGAACCTGGAGTACAGCAGCTGGCTGAATTGGACCGCGAAGCTACCGGAGTAATAGTCCGCCTGTCGCCTTGCGCCGTCTGTTCCATGCCCACCAGCCTCAGCACCTCCCGTCCCGTCTTTCTCTGGCTCCTCCGGCTCCCATGGTCCATCCGCCGACCAGCCGTCCCGGAGGTAGAAAGTATCCAACAAGTTCAGGTCCTCGTCCATCTCGCCCCGTACTTCCGACACTGGAACGCCGCAGACCTTCGTAAGGGCAAGGTTGGAGAAGACGCGGAAGAAGCGCCAATTATTCCGCGGCATCGCCCTCCCCCGAAGTGACGACAGCCACGCGGTAACGTTCCCCTTCTGTTCATCGTTGAGCGGCTCGTAGAATTTCGCAGGCGCCGCGAGTAACGCGAAAGAGAAAATCTCCGCCTCAACCATCCGCTGGTCGGAATCCTGCATCGCACCCCAGTATTCCGGGTTTTTGGGATCCGTCCCCGCAATGATGCCCTGCAGCCATGGCTGGACAAGCTCGTTGATCTGCGACGCGAGCTCGGGGGAGGATATCGTATCGGAGCCGAGCAGCAGCGCGCCGACGGTCCATAACGGGCGGGCGAATCCTTCAAACTGAGCGGCGGATTCGTCAAAGTGCGCGCCTGTCGCCACAGGGATGCGGATACGGGCCTTCTGTGGGGAAAAGTATGGGGTCAGCGGGGTGAGGAGGGCGATCGTGGCGCGGATGAGGTCGTTCCTTGTGAGGAACGGGTTGTCGGAGAATCCTGGTAGCGCAGGCATGTTAGAAGAGAAGGACGGGCCAAAATGTTGGTAGGTTTGACACAACAACAAGGGAAATAAGGGTGCACACCGTCAAGGTAACCAGACTATAGAGAAGCTCAATACCAATAAATTGGAGCGTATAAGTAACACCATTGACGTAAAGCGCTCGATCCCCGCAGCTCCGGGTGTCGGGACATTTGCCGGCGAAGGAAGCCTGCAGGGAGGGGTTGATCACTTGCTGCTTTCTCCGCACAGACACGCTGCTCGGAAGCCTCTATTTGGCCCGCTTGAAGCCTACAAATTAAACACGACCCCACAAACCGAACAGGCTTGGCCTATGTCGAACCATGCCAGTGTGGGGAAGAAGCAACACGAAACCTGGGGGGAGAAACAAAAGCCCCCACATTTCCGCAATTCGCGGGTCCCTTTTTGGCCCGCAAAGTTCCCTCCACACGGGCAGCGGACCATCCTTCGGGCTTCGAATTTGAGCCTCTTGAAGACCGTGCAGCAACAAATTCGATATGGAGACGCCGAGTGCCGGTTCTGGCTCCATGCCAGCGGATCCGGACCAGCCATCGTGTCAGGGCTGCCGGCGGCGGAAGCTCCGGTGTTCGCGAGACAAGCCGACTTGCACCCACTGCCAGAGACTCAGTGAGTTTCTTGTATCTGGGCTGGCTGAAACATCGTGCATACTAAAACTTCTCAGACTCGCCCTGCGTGTACGACGCAAAGAAGAGCAAGCCTGGTGTAAAGCCCGGCGCGATCGAGGCACTCAACAGGAGAGTCGGTACGGCATGTCTTGTAGTCTCTGAAAGACGTCGCTGACGGAAAAGAAAGAGTCGCTTGAAAATGCCGTCTTCGATAGCCCGCAGGAGAATTCTCGCCAACCGACCGCTGGCGTACCATCGACGCAAGAGGTCGTCGGCGCATTCTCAAGTCTCATCCAGGAACTCAGAGGGCTTGTCCAAGGTCCTAATCATGTTGGGTCACACCACCACATTTCACCATTATCGGGGCCTCCAAATCTGCCCGCCTCCACACCGGCATCGTTCACGTCGCCCAACGATAGTGTCAATACTACGCGAGGAGCAGATCCAACTCATGGACTGACTAGGTCGCGAAAACGGAGGAGAGTCGACAGCTGCGGGAACCCGAATATCGAGCTGGCGAGCCAGCTCGGCCACCTCGCGAATGACTCCACCAAGCTTCCTCGGCCAGAGATTCTCGAGGACATTCTTGATGCGTATTTTAACGTCATCCAGCCATGGATACCCATCGTTCATGAAACGCGATTTAGACGGCGCTTGGACGACGATAAACAACGGCCTGAACTTATTGTTATACTACACGCCATGGTGGTTGCGGCGGCACGCTTCATCAACTGTGAGACGCAGCAGGTCATTCCACAGGAGGTGGAGTCGTGGATGTCTCAATCTAGGAGCATTGTGCGATTGTCGGCCATGGAAGGCCTCTCTGTTGAGAACTTGCAAGCCTTGACCATCATAGTATTCCATGACGCAAGTCTCAGCCCCTCTCTACCTCGAACGTAGGCTAACATGAACTAGATGGGAAATGGTGACATGTCGAAAGCTTGGCCACTGATAGGCTCACTCACAAGAACTGTTGAGTATTTGCAGCTTAGCGTCGAGACGGACGACTCCAAAGAGCGGCCGCTTTTGAAGCCTTTGTCCTCCATACCTCCGGCGGAAAATTGGACTCAGGAAGAGGAGAGACGAAGGGTCTTCTGGACGATCTTCAACCTCGACAGGTATGCTCTTGAGTCCTCTAAAGAAATGAAGAGCAAGACACTAATGGGATGTTGCTCAGACTCTGTTCTGTTATGACTGGGTAATCCTCTAACTTCAAAGAAACCGGTCGGGCGTGCCCCTAACAACAGCAGGTGGAACACGAGCTTGACCTCAGATGACGTCCGCAGAAGGCTCCCCGCGGACGGAGGTCTTTGGCACAAAGAAGACCCCGTAACAACACCTTACTTCGGTATATGGGACCGCTCAGCCGCGAAGATAGGCAACTCCATAGCTTTTCTGCCGGCACATTATCCGTCCCCAGAACAGACAACCGACGCACCGCCTGAGACCCCTACAGCACCGTTAAGCGCACCTACGGGGAACGCCACAGTCGATATGACCACTGTCGGGGCATTTGCCTACTGCATTGAGGCAACGGAATCACTGAGCCGGGTGACGACGTACTTCCTGCAGCAGGGGATAAACTTCCAAGATCGCCAACAAGTGAGCAACTGGCTCACTCGATTCAAAGAGCTTGATCTCCGCCTTGTACAGTAAGCTATCCCTGGGCCCCCGACCCACCCGTAGCGGTCATACTAACTGCTTTAACAAGCTGGAAGATGTTCCTCCCCCGGAAATGGAAAGACTCCAACATTTCGAAAAGGGATACGCAAATAATAATGGACCCAAACCTCACACTTGCACACGTCACGCATAATACTTCGATGATTCTCTTGCACCAGCAGATTGCGTACCCGCCTCCGCGGTGGACGGGTATCGTGAGGATGCCAAGCGCGCACAGCGCCGAGACGTGTCAGGTAGCTGCGGCTGAAACAGCGACTATCGCGCAGAAGTATCTGCGGTATACGCCAAGGAACGGTCCCGTTAGTAGCCAGTTTGCATTCTGCGTCTTTATCAGCGCCCGTGCTCTGCTAGGTAAGTTTCCTCGCTTGTGGCTGCATGCCGATAGAACTGACGAGGAGAAGTGCATTGGCGGTATTACAACACGGAGCTAGCGCCGGAGTTCTGGTTACTGGTTGAATGTCTTGAAGACATGTGTAAACGGTGGTACGGCACTGTTGGAGGGCTTGAGGCCAAGTCGGACCTTGCCGCGAATTACAGTGCTCAACTGAGGGCCCTCCATGGCGAATGCACCAAGAACCCGGATTTTTCACCGGATGCTCTTGGCTACGCTGCAGATGGCTTCCCAGACCAGATGGCACGCCACAGCCCTGCGGAGACTCATGGTAATAGTGAGCCAGCATACCACGGGATGCCCGACACAGCGACTCTCCACGCGGCGCAACCGTCGAGTATACAGGCCCTTGAAGCCACACCCGCGGCTTCTCAGAGGCCAACCCCAGCCGTCCACCTCAACTCCATGCTACAGACGGATTCCACAAGTCGGCACTTCGAGCAGCACTCGCAAGACGAGCTATCCGCTATATCTACCGCGCTCATGGACCAGGATTTCACGCAGTTAGATCGGGTAATAAGTTTCGATGACATGTCATTCACAGTCCAAGCTGAGAATGGAAACACCCCTACTTTAGCGGGAGGCGGTTGGAACTTTGGGTAATAATATCTTGGGAAGGGCGGATCTACGGATATAAAAGCCCGCCAGCAAGTGTTTCGTACTCCATCAAACAAGACCCATTTTCAATAGTCGGTTTCCGAATTCGATGAGGTAGTAATCGCCATAAACCAAGCCGTGGTCTGCCGCCCGTCTAATGCTTCTCTCGTTGTTGTTCGCGGTCGCATTCTTCAGGATGGCATCAAATTGATCATTCTTGTCCACATCTTCAGCTGTAACGACACCGTCCTCTTGGAAGATGAGGCGGGCCTTTTTAGCACCGCAGAAGTCGAGAGTATCCTTGATGATGAGAACAGCCATATTTAAGTAGCGGGAGCTTAGCTCGGCGGACCCAGATGCCAGCAGTGCCTGAGCCAGAAGTAACATGCCGTTGGCAGCGATAGTTCCAGCCGAGGAGTCTCTCAAGGGTGCAATATGGTCGACCGGCGCGTCAAAATCCCAAACGGGCACGTAACGGCCCCTTGTACAGTTCTCTCCGGGAACTGGGTCCTCGACACCCCCACATGTATTCAAAAGCCTGAGCCAGAAGTACTCGGATAATCCACAAGCCGCTTCGAGGAACTCGGGGTCCTTAGTCCAGTTATACGTCTGCGCGTATCCCAAGATGGCCCAGGCTTGACCACGAGACCAGGTCGAACATGCCGAGTATCCCTGGGCCGTAAGTTGTTCCTTTATTTGTCCCGTCGCTGGGTCAAAGTTCACGACGTGGAACGTGCTGTACATGGGGCGATCGATCGATGAGTCTATTTCAGTTCGAAGATGTGAGCGCAAGAGTGTCTTCGCGTGGATGGTTGCAGCCTCAGCCAGGTGTTCTTGGCCGGTGTGCGCCGCTGCATAGTACAGAAGATCCAGATTGCATAGTGAATCGATGATGACGAGGTAGTTCTGCGTCATGTCGCTAATGTTAATCCCGTGCTGAATCATGGCGTTCCACGAGCGTATGGCGCCGACGGTCTTGTTATTCCGAGTGTGAAGTGCTTGCGCGGCGGTTATAATCGCATCAAGGGCCTTCAAGTCATGGAATACCTCCCAGCGTACTCTCATGGCCGGCTGGATCATGAACCCCATGTCGTGAGTATCGGTTCTTCCAGACGTCTCGAAAAGCGGGCCCGACCACGCTAGCCCCAGGTCCAGCAGCTTCTCGATGAGCTTCGTTTTCTTCTCGCCGCTGGCTATGGCCTGGGGGAACTTCACTAGCCTCTCTATAATAGAGTAGATCGATCCGGGGAAGAAGCCGCAGGTCCAGAAGTCTTTGTCGCGGAATGTGTAACTGCCGGCTTGCGGACCCGTTTGCGGCACTTGCTCAGGGTATGCCGTTGGGGGTTCCTCCGGAGGGTTAGAGACGCTACGTGTGTTGGCAAGGGGTCTTTCTTACATTCCCTTCAAGTCCTTTCCTGGCAAAATGGAGGATCTTGGCGGCTATATTGTCATCATAGAGGTCGCGGAGATCAGGT
This sequence comes from Microascus cirrosus, assembly GCA_030271035.1. NCBI lineage: Eukaryota > Fungi > Ascomycota > Sordariomycetes > Microascales > Microascaceae > Microascus > Microascus cirrosus. The sequence continues at coordinate 7,810 of JAMBUN010000321.1, read as the reverse complement.
TCTAAGTATCGTGCCGCAGATGGCTCCGATCGCTGGCTTTCCCCGGAACCTATGTTTCCAACCATACCTACGGAGATGGGGTTAGCGATTGGATTCACAATATCGAAACATGAAACTCTCTGGGCCTTGCCCTTGCCGCTGTGATATTGTGGTCCATCCACGGTGTTGTAGGGGTAATATGCAGTGCTCTAATGCAGAAATTGCCACAGACCATGCGTCGGTTGGCCGACTGTTCATTGGCGCCCAAACAGGAGCTCGGGTTTCTGTGGATCGTCGCCCGACAATTACACCGGCGTCCGGCTCGGAGTACCAATATCAAATGCGGGCGCCCATAACAAAATGTGAGTCAGCCAAGGAAGAACAAACCAATAGAAATGTCTCTCGAGGGGTGAGTGGAGACTCGTTTTCCAGCTGGTGTCAGTGTCAGCAAGCATGTCTTGGCCCAGCTTCTTGTTCTTCCTTGGAATCATTACGCTTCAAAATTCAGTCCACCGCAAGCAACTCCTGCTACTTTCTTTAAGTATTTCTTTCTACTCTGGAGTTTACCTAGTAGGCCTTCCTCTCTATCTCCAAAGACTTTAGCAGCTCCTCTTAACTTTTCTCTTATAAGCATGTCCTAGACTTCGAACCCTCGAGCGACGTGCGCGGTACTGTAATGAGGGTTTGCATGGCATGGTATTGGTACATTAACCCAGTTGTCAGGATAGTTCCTTTCCTTTTACCGGACCTGGGTGGGGCGGATTGTCGATTAGTCCTAGTTTATTTACCTCCCGCAGGTCGTCGAAGGTGAGGCTGGGTGGGTTTCAAACCCGAAGTCTGTTCCCTTCCCGCGCTGCAGGTCCAAGCAATGACACCACGTGAGGGACGTCTGTTTTGGTGAGCGTGTCTATGGCGGCAAAGCCTGACTTTTGGCTGAATTTCACTTCGTCTATCCTGAAGAGTTTTGAATGCTGATAAGTCTCGTCGATAGAACTTTATGTTCTGTGACCAGATTTACACGATAAGGTCTCTGTTCTCGTCGAGAGCGTCAAATACCTCCCCAACAGTGCGGAAGTGCATGCCCTTAAAGTACTTCTCCCGATGCGCCTCCACCTTGCTTAAGTCAAAGCTCGAAGCACCGCTGACCGTGAACAGCTGCATCTCAGCCAGCCGGCGCTCCTTATCGCTCTCTGCCGCTGCGTGGGAGCTGGCCAATTGCTCCACGCTGACGTGCCGGACAGCATCCCCCCCGAATCCATACCTCTCGCGGACCCGGTCGACCAGGCTTGATATCCGCGTCTTCTCCCCTGACATATATATATACTCCTCCCAGGAGCCCTTCGGGGCACGGAGCAGATGCGCAACCCCGCGCGCCAGGTCCCTCGTCGCGGTGACTTCGATCTCGTCCTCGCCTGTCCCGGGGACCACGAATCGGCCGTCGGCGAGGTTCACCGGGAAGGCGTCACCGACGTCGCTCATGTGGCGGTTCTTGCGCGGGACGATGTAATCCATTAGCCAGCCGAGACAGATGATGGTGAACTCCAGCTGGTCCTGAGCCCTCAGCGCCGCCCTGACAGGTGCGCGGTTCCGGTAGAACCGTGGCTGCTCAGGGTACGCCTGCGAGTCGCCCACGAACTCGGACGGGATGAACCGCCGGCAGCTTGGGGACGCCTTGCACGCCTCGATCAGCGCGAGATTCACCTCTGTAAAGGCGTCGGTGTAGTTGAGAATAGTGGATATCAGGGCCTCGGCCCCTCCGATGGCGTCGACGAGCTGCGGTTTCGAGGCGAAGTCCACCACTTTCTGCACGGCGCCCGGGACGGCGGTCAGCCGCTCCTTGATCGAACGCGTCAGGACAGTGACGGCGAAACCCGCCCGAAGCAACTCCTCGGCGAGGTAGACGCTTATGTCCCCGGAACCTGCAATAACAACGGTAGGCATAGTGATGAACAGAGCAGTTGATTATGAATCGACAGAACACGAGGGTAGTTGGAAAATGAGTCTTGTATTAATACGGTGCGGCGAGCATCGGGAAGGGGGCCGCTCGGTCGGGAGGGGTTCCGTGCTGATCGGGAAGGGTGCCGTGCTGAGACTGCGGGGTAACGGCGACTATGGCTGCTACGTGAGAACCCTAGCGACAGCATGGTGTCGAGATTCACGCTGCATTTAACGACCCCACTCAGAGACACAACTCTTTAGGTTATACAAATAGGCCGTGCGTTGCTGCTTGGGGTGCCGATTTGGAAGAGTTAGTCCCGCCATTTTCGGAAGCCCAGAGCACCCTCGACAAGTACATTTCCGGTGGGGTCCATGTAATTGTCGAGGTTCACAGGTCACGCATGGTACGTCCACCACCCGTCACCATAGCATGTGGGTCAGAGCGCAGTTCAAATGGAGCCGGAAAAGCAGGGCGTTAGGGAGTTAAAAGCAACGAGACCAGGGCATAGGAGCGATAAATAGATGCGGAGAGCCAACGTGCCTCTCCATGTCGCCAGGAGCAGCCATAAGCTCTGTCTCAAGACGTGTTATCGTGTTATCAAAAACTGTCGGCCGCTTGCGGCTGGTGCCAAAACTGTGTTGGTAAATCCATCATCGGCTCAGACAGCGCGTGTTAACAGGTAATATCACATGCCATCCCCTTCTCAGGTGCGACCAAAAGTTGAGTCCTTGATGGACTGTCTCAGCGCGTAAGGTGTAAACGTTGATCATATTTACCTGTCTTAACCAACCTATTATTACTATTCTCACGGCCATTAACGCTACTTACTGTTGACTCCGGTGCGGATTTGTTCGGTGCTATAGTATATAGCTGTCTTTTAAATGCGCATTTTATATAAACAGGGTGAACACGAGACAGTCGCTTGCCTGAGCTCTCATGATATAACCTATACATAATGTCGAGTAATAAGTTTTATGAATTTCACTCAGGATATTATCGGAAGCCACTCGCTCCCCTCTACACCTGCTTGACAGCGTTGCGCGGTTCCGAGGTCAACACCCCTTTCAAAATACCATCGTTTGAATGCTTCCAGTGAGAGCCCTTACCCGAGCTCGGAGTCGCGGGCGTCAGGCGACAGCGGTAACGAACTATGACTCCCCACAGAGAGCCTCCAACGCCATATCTTCCATCTCGCTGACGGCCTCATATCCGGGTAGTTTAGGCATGTACCTCACAGCCGCGAAGGCGAGCCCCTGCACGATGGCCTCGCAGAAGAACTGAGCAACTGGGTTTGTGAAGCCCACCTCGCCTTTTACTAGCTCGAAGCTGATGCCAAGATTGTTCAGGTACGGCTCACTCTGCGTTCCGAGAATAGCAGCTGGTTAAAGACGAGTGTTAGCACGCGAATGCAATCGCTGATTTGTCTATGGGAATTCTAAAACAGGGAGTATACATACTAATCAGCCTTGGGCCCGTACACATATTGGTCTCACCACTTTTAGCACAACTCAGCACTCGACTGGCGAATTCCACTATTGCCTCCCTCCATGCAGTTCATGCTGAAAAGTGTCCTTACTCTCGCCCTTCTCGGGCTGAGCAGTCCCGTCCCGTCTACGTATGGCACCAATACCAGCCTTACTCGTGTTCGAGACGTAAGTGGAGCTTATCAGGATATCTTTCATTGAACCCCGGCTAACGAACTGGGTCTTTTAGCAGGCCCTTCGCTCTGAGCTGGTTCTTGGTGCAGCCGGGCTCTCCAAGAGATCACGTTCTCGCCACAAGCGCTGTCAGTCCGGGGGTGCCGGCGTAAGTGTTCCTATCTCATCCCACTAAGAGTACCGGGAAGACCAGAAGGAGGCGGATCCCTACTTACCACGGTTCTATGACTTAGGGCAATGCCGGTGGCGGTGATGCCGGAGCGAATTCCAATCACCCCGGAGTCGTTAACCTCCAACAACTAGGTTACACAGTCGTGCCCAATCTAGCACAGACTACTCCTACCGAGAGCGCGTACCGTGTTAGCTCGGGAAGTGGCTGCATGGGCGACTTCGGCGTCAGCACGAGCCAGCGCACCGTCACTATAGACGAGGTGGACCTGAAAAAGGATAATAGGCCAAGAGAGGAAAAGCCCATGACTTACCAGGTAGTTATGTCCCTGTGGGTGCACACATCCAGCCAGGAAATCAAGCGACCTGCAGTCCCTCTATGCCGACAATGTCGAGGAAGAATCCACGGTAGCATTCCTCCAACGCTCCCAAGAACGGAGGGAACAGGCAGGCGTGCCCGTCGACGAGTACTCTTTGAGCGGTGACTCCACTGGTTTGGATAAGGAACTATACAACGACTTCTTGAGTACCAGTTTTGGAAAGAACGCCGTAGGCATGAGTGCTGTCCCTCAGTTCGGGAAGCAGCTCACCTGCGTCGACCTTAGCCCCGGCTCTAGCGGCGTGGAAGGTAGCTACAATATGGAGTTTTCTACGATACCTTGCCGCCCGACGAGTCCGACGAGTCCGCCGAGAATTGAGGACTAACTAGGCCGGGCCCTCCCCACGGCACTAAGCCGAGCCCTCTTGTACAGCCTGGGGCCAGCGCTTCACGGATCTAGATAGACTAGATAGTTTTAGTTCTAGGCCCTGCGGGCAGAGGCAACCCATATCATAACAAGATCTTTTCCCTCCTATAGTCCCCGTTGTCAATAGGAACTCAGGTTTATTCAAAGACAGAAGTTGGTTTGGTCCGAAAAAGATACAAGTTACCCGCCCTCAATCATCCGCCTAACCATCCAATCATTGACGACGTAAGCACTTTCCCCTGCATAAAAGGATCCTAGTCTGTGCTTCATGTGTGATCGTCGAGCGATGCTGGCGCGCGGACGCCCCCTGCGTCGAAAGTGGCCCCGGGTGAGCACCATAAGTACTCCAACCTGTACCGGCTCATTCTTAGCCTTCCGTATCTAGCCTTTTTCTCTATACCCCCTTTGGTACTCCATGGACTTACTAGCCACGACCAGCCCACAATGCATATCCTCAATCTCCCGGCCGAAGTGGCAGATCATATCCTCTACTTTAGTATGTTCGCACGGGACCTCAAGAGGGCTCTTCGACTGAAACTCGTGTGCAGTACGTCCCGTATTATCGTGAGGAGGAACCCTTCACCTGACACTTTGTCCAGAAACTTTCTATGCGGTCTTCGATCGCATACTGTTCCGCTCAGGATATCTAGACGACTGTTTCGCCAACTCATTGTTCTCAGATTGGCCCACCAAGAGGTACCATACTGTCGACCGGCTCTGGCACGACTACCTGGTCTTCAATTGCCAGAACTTACCCAAACCCTCTCTAAAACGATTCGCCGAGATACGGGGCGTGGCTAATGCTCTCCTCCAACATTATGAAACCCACAAACAGGAACGACGTCATGATCTAGACTTCGATACAATCATTGACGGACTGTGCTGGCTTGGACTTCATGGTGCCAACCATCGCCCATCCATCGTATGGAACCGCGAGGGAAAGAAAGTGCAGCTACCCCCAAACCCGGGCCTGAACCTTCTCTCGGCTGCAACCTACTTTGGATGCAAAGCACTGGTCCGAGACCTAATCGGCCAGGGCCACGACCCGTTGAATGATAACGAGCTATTCCCCTCTCCTATGTACATCGCAGCCTGGACCGGGCAAGCCGATCTGCTCCAGCTCATGCAGGAAGTTCTTCCAGATCTTGAGGAGCCAGGCCCTGCTAAGCCTTATGCCTATTTCCGCTCTAAGATTGGACCGGGGTCCCTCGAGGGAGCAGCAAGTCGGGGTGATATAGACATGGTCCAGCTAGCTCTCTTTCCGCCCTCGCGTATCATTCAACCCCCTGACGCTAATAGCACCAGTGATGGCCTGGAAGCTATCGCAGGGGGTACCGTGCCTAGTTCGGAACTAGTCATAGGCCAGAAGCCAGGATCTATAGACCCCAAGTCGAAGCTAGGCTTATACATCCAATCAGGTATGAGGCTGGCGCGCTCGCCTGAGGTCTATGACTACCTACAAAGCTTCATCTTCGATGCCCTACCTTCGTATACAATAAACCTCCATCTGTCGCTCAAGGCAAGTGCGGGGGATCTCGTCATGGTCCGGCATCTCTTGGAGGCTGGCGCAGACCCTTCCCCGCGGGAAACGGACTTCTTGGGGACCCCGCTCATGCGCGCTGTTATGGGGTGGCATGAAGACGTTATCGACCTGCTACTCGAGCAGGGGGCTGACCCTAACGAGCGCGGACGTTATACCCGCGGCACTATCCTTACTTGCGCTGCGAGGGCTGGGAGTATTGGCTTGCTGCGCAAGATGCTTGATGCTGGGGCGAAGATTGACTATAAGAAGGATCCGTGGACCGTGTTTTACGCAATCAGGAGGGAGCATACAGCTATGGCAGAGATGATGCTAAAGTCTGGAATCGATTCAGAGCGGGCGGTTCGCCTTCACATGAAATATGCGCGGGATAAGGGACTGGAGTCTATGGCTGAGCTTCTTGAACGGTGGCTTCCGAGCGGCGAGCCACCTATTAAATCCTAGTGAAGCATAGCCTCTTTTGTCACGAGGCGGGGGTACATACGATAGATAACTCAGGGCTGTTATCCCATTCAAACGCCAGGTGGGATGCGTGAAAAACACACGCAAACAGCGTGACGCAGGGGGATCCACTAAATATTCTTAACTACGACATAGAGGTTAAGAATGGATGCGGATGGGGATTATAGATACGCCAAGGCGTGGGCGCAGCCCTGGAGTGTTCTATTGAACTTCGATCAGACAAATCACTTTGGACCCCAGGTGGACTGGAAGAATGGCCATGGAGGGCATATTGATGACTTTCTTAAGGAATACCCCCTCGTTCGCGATAAATCCGTTAACTACCAAGGCACCAAAGCACTCCCTGCAGATTTCACCGAATGGTCACAAGATCGGTAATACGGGGCTAGGCCGAATCCATTTACGCTGCGGCTGACCTTCCATTTTATCATCGTGAGACAGAATAGGATTTGAGGTTAATGAGCGATCTCAATTCGCATTATTTGGATAGAACTCTCAGTGCGTGCAAGTTGGCACCCCAGCGCCATACCGGGTCCTAAGTACTTGATGGTTGCCCCAAGGCCTGATCATTTAGAAATTATCCCGGCAACTCAATACTTGAAATCTGGCCTTCTGCCCTTGTGCTGAAGTCCGCTCGAGACTGCCAGTGTTTTGGGGTTGGATGAGGAGATGCCTTTGTCTTTTTGGGGTCGGCCTGAGTCCTCTATGCTTTAGTGTTTGTCGGGTGTGTCGATATTCAAGGCTTAGCCGAGGGGCTCAGTGCCCGGAGAAATTACAGCGTTGCCGGCATTTATTGAGCAGCGCTTGTACTCCGTAGTTGACCTGCGTCGTCAGTGGCCAGAAGTTGGTCCAGGACCTCACTGTTAGGGGCCGGGTTTAGCGTCTTCGTGCTTGAGAGTTGACCAGGATACTCAGTGCTTTAAGGTTAAGAAGCACTTGGTATTTGACTATGCTCCTGGAGTCAGCTGGAATTATTACTACTCTAGGGTCGAATAGGGAACCCCGGCGCTTAGCAGAGGACAAGGACCATACGTCGCGGCGGGTACACCCATGTCGGGCAGCGGAGGCTGTGGCCCTAGGAGAGAGGTCCTTTAGCGTGCGAGCCTACAATCGAGTTTATCTCTCCAGCCTCACAGATGACCTTGTTACTATCTGGACTACTTCGGTTACACCTCCCTCACAGAGCCCTCCGTAAGACACGGGAGGATACATGCCAACTCGCTTCGCGTTGCAGACGAGGCCCAGAAGCTCCGAAGGCTGCGAGCGACACTAGCACTAGTTACAGTGGGGGGCAGAATGTTTGCACAACCCCCAGATC